>PVIW01002523.1:0-101222 GCA_004026585.1 Noctilio leporinus | reverse complement strand
GGGGGAGGTAGAGGCAAAGAAGGGGAGCAGCTTAGACAAGAACCTGGTATAAAGGAACCATGGACATGGACAACAGGTGGGATTGACTTTGGGGGGAATGGGTGGGTGGGGAGGGGGACAGATGGGAGCAAAAAGGGGATGGATGTAATACAACAGCAATAAAATTAAAAAAAAAGAAAGAAAGAAAAAAAAAATCAGCCAATAAATGCCATAGAAATCAGGCACTTGGTATTGAAATGAAAATTTCAAAATTTGCCTTAAATCTTTGGTATTTGACCATTTATCCTGGACTGATTCTGTGTAAGCTTGTGTGTGTGTGCGTGCGTGCAGGTAGATGGTGGGAAACTGAGGGAGAATCAGAACTGCCATCTTGGGCCTTTTCCAGAAATGGCTGACGTTTATAAGGTTTCAGAAATTGCTTAAGTATATAAAATTCTGTGTGGCAGAAATTTGTTTAGGGTCAAAGTAAGTCATTATTAAATTTGTTTTGCACAACCTAGGGAAAATTAAATGATGCCTTTTCAAGGCAGGTCTCGTGGACATTTCAGAAGAATGATTACATTTGAGATTCTGTAATTTTGAAGTTAATCAAGGTGACTTTATTGTTTTTAATGTTCTTCAAATTAATTTCCAAGCCTTTCTGACATGGAAGCAAAGGAAGATGCAATGTTTTTCATCCAGATTTACTCATCAGTGTGTGAAACTCCCATCAGGGTGCCTCATCAATGACCTAGGTTGTTTTTCAGCATTTCAAAATACAGACCAATGTGCCTATCAATCTGTACTCTCCCAGATGATCTTGGGTCCCGTTTTGCCCTTCTGGGGGGTCCTTCCTTGCATCTGTGTTCTTCTGCTTACCTTTAAGAACCCACATCTGTGATTCTTGTTAGAGGATTTCCTGCATGCTCTTGGAGCCACTTTCCAGAGCTCTCTAAAGCCAGAGAGCCTATAATGCCCATGAGTTCACACTTATTCCCACCCCTCCTTTGCCTGCAGCACTAGACTTTGGCCACTGGTGCTGGAATATGAACAGCTCTGAGGTGTAGTTTATACTCTAGAGCACACGTGGAGACCAAGCTGAGAGTGTGTTTGCCTGAAACCATACCCCTACTTTGCTTTTTACCTTCCTGCTTCCTTCTCTTTCCTTGGTTCATCTTCCTTAAGAGCTCTGACGAAATAAATCACTTTCATGTGAATCTTTATCTCAGGGTCTGCTTCTGGGGAACCTATTCCCTTTCCCATAAGGTAGTGCTGTTGGAATTAAATAGGTAAATGCATGTAAAGCACTTATCATAGTGTTGGCCCTAATATATATTTAAAATGTTAAATATATTACACTTTTTACATCAATGTTCTGGACTCAGATTGATTGGTACCAAGACTTGCGACATCAACCTGTCACACTGGGCACAGTGAAGAAACATTTAACTAAGACAGAAAGAACACATGAAAGTATATCTTAACATACCAAGGCCTCCTACCCTGGCTAACCATGTATGTGAAGCAAAAGGACAGCAAGGATAACCTGCAGTACAGAATCTGCTGTACAGAGGGATCACCTCATTTTTAATTTTTTAAAAATTAGTAAGCATATTTCTTTAAGAGTTGGACATTTCAGATGTTTGGCCATTTACTATAACTACTTATTTTTAAGATATATGTCCCCAGTAGCAATAAGATCCAAGAATCCCAAAGGAGTGATGGCTAGACAGAAATCCCAGTGATCTGAACACCCTCTACCTAACACATTAGGTGGTGTGGCTCTGTGCTTTACCACTGACAGCAGGAAACTAAGAAAGAAACTTTATATTCATGTTGTTATGATTCTACAAAATTTAAGAGTCATAAAGAATCTCAAAGACTCTGAGATAGTTTGAACAATCTATAGAACTTGTACTGACAGGTTACTTTTTCCTTAGACTTCATATATTAAACGATAGAAGGCAACCTTCAATGGATGTGCATAAGCTCAATAGAAAAAATTTTAAGGCAGAAAGATAGGAATCTTAAGATTCAAGAGGCTCATTTATTTATTTTAAAGGTTTTATTTATTATTTTAGAGAGAGGGCAAGGGAGGGAGGCAGAGAGGGAGAGAAACATCAATGGTTGCCTGTCACCTGCCTCCAGCTAGGGACCTAGCTGGAGACCTGGCTTACAACCTGGTTATGTGCCCTGACTGGGAATCGAACCAACGATCTTTGGGTTTGTAGGCCAGTGCCTATGCACTGTGCCACCAGCCAGGGCTCAAGAGACTCTTAAGAAGCCATCTTATTCTCTCACCTTTCATGAGGGTCAGATTGTAACAAATGCAGATCAAGGGAACCTTGAAATAGAAGATATTCTCCCAAGCCCATGGTTGGAGGAAGGGGGAAAAGCAGATGACATGGTTTAAGACAATTTTCCTAGCAATGGCAAGTGGAAATCTATGTCTCTTCTGAAGGGAAGTAGGCTGACACCCTAGGGTAAAAGGACTACCTGACTTTCAGGGCATATCTTCACTTGTAACATAGCCAGGAGAGGTGGAAGCCCATGGGTCACTGAGTCACTCTTGCCCTGACTATAGATGGCAGCTGAGAGAACCATAGGGGGAAACTGGTAGGAGTAACATATTGTGGGAGGAGCCTTGTAGGAGGTCACATCAGGATTCAAAATGTGGGCAGTCAGTCTGAAAGGGAGAGGGGTTCTGCCGAGCTGCTTGTAGTAAGGGAGAGGCTACACTGCTCCTTTGAGGATTTGGCCACATGGCCTGGCTAGTAAGAGGTAGCTGGTCCATCATGGGAGAGAGAAAGAGAGGTGGCGGCCATGCTGAGCTGTAGTAGGAAGGGCAGCTATGAGAAATTCTGCCATGAGGCCCGAGACTGAAAGCAGCTACTCAGCTTGTAGTCAGGTTTCTGGGTGCAATAAGGGAATGGCAGCCAAGGGAAAGAGAAAGGCATGCTACTGCTCCTATCGTGGCCACTCTAGCTGACTCTGAAGCCACCAAAGACACTGCCTTGCAAGATGCTGACCTGCTGCCTTGAGGACCCTGACTTTATCGGGACTCTGGGGACTTGGGACCTATGGAGAGGCCACTCTCTTGGGACTTGTGCCTCCCCCAGACACTACCACAATCCAGTGTAACATGGCACATGTACAAGTATTCTTGGACTACGACATGTGGGCTGAGGACAACGTACCCCAAATCCTGAAGAAGAGAGCAGCCGTGAGAGGATGGCGACTTTGAAACTCAGAGTATACATCCAGAGGGAATGGAGAACTGTTTGCACAGCCGGCTTAAACACAGATAAGAGTATGGGAAACTGTTGGGCTTGTTTTTGGCTTATTGCCTAGTGGAGAGCAAGGGAAGTGCTGGGTCTCATGGGAGAACAAAGCTCCAAACAAAAGTGCTCCTAGCCCTTCGCCTCTCCTGAGGTTGGATTGTGGTAAATAAAAACCCGTTTCCTTCAACACTAATTGTTGGGTCATGCACCAAAGTGTCACAAACATGAGCCCTGGTTTGCTTGGTTACAAGATGACACAAAACCCAGGTGGGATCGACTAATCCATTCCAATATCTTATCAGTTTTCACCATCAGCAAAGTCTCTTCAAACCTCTAAGAGAGTAGGGAGTTAAGCACAGTGTTTCCTCTTTTTAGCCAGAGGATAGTCAGTCTCTGGGCGGGGACAGAACCTTTGAGATTCTTTATGACTTAAATTCTAAGAATCATCTCAACTTAGTGCTGGCTGCAGGGTAGGATTTTCATTACAGAGTTCAATCACGAGTTCTCATGCACGTCCATCACCTCAGGGCACTTTGATCTACACCTCAGGAGCAGGACTCGGGATGTTTTCAGATTTTGATCCCAGGGAATGTACAAGGTTCACTGCAGGCTAGGGAGTGGGTCTTGACTAGTGGTTTTATCACCAGTGAAATGGGAGTGTAAAATGCAGAAGCAGTCTACAGAACACTAAGCGGCCCTGGGAAATAAAATGACAGGATGCATATGTTGCAACATGGTTCCATTTCCAAAATCAGTGTGTAGGGTGAAAAGCAGCGGCATGGAATGATGTAACACCACTTGTGTAATGACCACACATGTGATCCAATACAGTATAGAAGGATACCCACACATTTGAAAATATTTCGGGGGTTGGATATTACAGAAGAGGGAAAAGTAAAGAAGAGAGGCCCTCGTACTGGCTGAAGATGACAGTGCTGAGCAGTGAGAAGCATAGGAGAGTCCAGTTAACTAGACTCCACATCTAATCTTTAAGAAAAACAGAAAAAAAATGACCGGGAGCATTAAAAAAGAAAGGGTTTCAAATGAACCAGAGGCTCAGCCACGTTTGGCCTTGGGGTGGCCCAGCCCCACTCCACAGCAACAGTGGGGGCCCTGCGAGGGGTCAGTCCTCCTGGAAAGTGCCACGCTCTCCTCTATTCGCCGCCACCTACTTGTCTTTTCTCTCCAGTTTATTGTTTTACTCTTCCATAGCTCTTAGTTTCTAATGTTCAATCAGTTACGAAGCACTGAGCAGCAGGGTTGGCAGTTGGCTTAAGAGAATGGCTGGAAAAGACCACATTGTTCTATTTGCAACATGCGGCATTGTCCTCTCTTGGATGTCGTGTTTGTTTACTGAATGTTAACTGAATGCCAGGCACTGTGCTTTCTTAAATCATCTCATTTAATCTGCACCAGAAAGTCAGCGGACACCTGCCCCCACTTTTTAGATGACTAAAGCTTGAAAAGGTGTATCTTTTCACGCAGCAGTTAAACTTAACATGGGTATTATCATCCCAATTGAGACAACTGTGAATCAGTAAGCCAAAAGGATGTGTTTCTTTTATCAGATTGGGAGAAAATAAGAAAAATGCCAAAAATTTGGTTGCCATCCAAGCAGAGAGAAACAGATCAAGTACTTTCCTCACTGAATACCTGCAAAATATAACCAGTCACATCTTCAGAACTGAGAATGCATTCAGACTCAAATATTAAATACTGTTTCCGTGGGCCACTTTTGGGTATTTATTACACATTTCATCTACATTGTATTGGAAATCCATGTCACTAAAATATTTCTAGGGAAATGGTGAATCGCTGGCAAGACACTTCATGTCTCCTATTGCTGTTTCCACACTTTCATGCCTGTGCATGTGTGACTATGATTGACTGACTTCTACCCAGGTTATCTGCTCCTAAATGATTTCCATATTTTGTAGACTAGAGTCTGTGAATAAGTAACGGATGAGGTCCTGCTCATGAACCCAGTTAAAAAAAAACATGTGTTTAAATGGCTTAAGCAAAAATATTCAATGTAGAGGTATTACCAGCATAGGGTGGAATTTTCAAATGCACCCAGAGAGACTGGCGTTGCTTCTGAAGTGTTGCTTTGACAGGAGGTCACCCACGTTGCCATAGCAGTGTCTTTTCATGTTGCGTACATCACCTGCCTAATTGGAAATTCAAGGGGACAAAGTCTTTATCTGGAAATAAATTAAGTCATGAGATAGAGAATAATCTCATAAATTAGCATTTTAAAAGAAAGAGAGTACATCTGTGGCTCGGAGTGTTTAATTCTGCTTCCTTGGTTTCTGTCAGTGGCCGGTTTTCCTTTCTTTTTCCTTAAAAAAAAAATTGCTCTAGCCTTTTTTTCCCATTATGCTGCATCTTGATTACTTAAACACATGCACACACACTCAAAACAAACACATTCTCCTTGGCTAACTTGTAACTTTACATCTTTTATGCAATAAGTCACATTCTTCTAGGAAAGAAAAAAAAGCCTGGTCAATCGTTAGCTTGCAGAAAAGCATTCATTTCAGAAATGTTAAACTCTTAAAATAGTTTCTAAACTTGGGGTTCACTATGTTTTTTTCTTTGATTAGTAGAATGCATTTTACTTAGCTAATGTCACTGTGATGAAAATTGAAATTTGACAACCAATATACCATAAAATGGAAGCGAATGTAGAAATAAAATTAGAAACATTGAATTCTTGCTCTTGAATGTCCATAATGAAAATACTTGTTATCTCTAGGAGTTGTGGCTCCAATTGTGCCAACACAGGGTTGTTGAAATTCTTGGTGATGTGCCAGACATTGTCCCAGGAGAAATGTAGACGGAGGCTTTCTTTAGGTAACACTCCACTGGTATGCATTATGCAAAGGGTGCCATGAGCTGGACCACCACCTTAAAATGGTTAGGAATGTGTTGGGAATCTCACTGCCTTCTTCCTGTGGTTATTTTTTCATTGTAAACACCTTTCCATAAAGTTTTAGAAAACTTGCCACTCAGGAAAGTCCCCGTATGAGATCTCATTGGAGATTCTTTTCCCTCTGGGCTTGGGTCAACATTACACCACTTAGCAGTCCAGAAATTGTTTACACATGTTCTCAGATGTGCTTCTAAAAAGATTGATTTTTCATAAGCCTACCAATGCACCCTTTCACTTAATTGCTGCGAAATTGCCCACATCCAGGTTATAAGAAGTCCATTAGCACAGAGGCATCACTTGTTTTTGTCCAGTGCTGTACCATGTCTAGTGACATAACTGTATTAGCCAAGAGCAAACCACCAGAGCCCTTGTTTACATCCTGGCTGACAATACCCACAACAAAGATGATGGCCTTTGAAGCTGATACCAGAGCACATACAAGCCCCTGGGACCCAGTACCTTCAAAGTTCGATAGTTAAATTTAAAAAAAAAAAAAAAAAAAAAAAAGCTATTAACATTACATGCATGATAATAATGGTAGTCCTTTTAAAAAAAAAAAAAACTGAAGGCATTTTATAGCTAAACAACTTTATTGGCTTTTTGTGAAATAAAAAACACAAAACCACCATGGTTAAAGGCCATAGTCAGCATCAACCAAATGAACCAGCCACTTGGTTAGAGTAGCTGATAACAAATACTAGTGTATATTATTGCTTATACCCCAGGTTCATTTATATATCCATTACATTTTTGGCAAGATTACAATCAAATGGGAGCTTTGGTTGTGTAAATTCAACTCTGACTACACACTGAAAATCAGCCTCTACCATTTAATGACAGGATATATGCCGATTCTTCCTGAGTCCTGACATTTATCCTCTCATTCTCTCTCCTTTCTCCTTCCATTAATGACTTACAACTCTATTGACAACAAGTTAAAGCAGATGCATTTACAACCATCCACCCATACTCTACTTCCCCCCCCTCCCAGGTCATGAAAGGATGATGCATTTCTGGGCCTCTCCAGACTCTCGTATCTGGTATGTTTCCACTGTTAGTAATCAATTCCCATCTATAATCTGGATAGATTTTCAAATGCATATGACTGGCAACATTGGGGTTAGGACTCAACCGTCAACCCACAACCTTTTAGCATCAGCAAATTGACCTAACAAAGTAAGTCCAACCTCCTACCACACAGCAACGCATGGTAGGTACGGAACCTTAGAAGGCTCTGTATGAGGTGCTGTAAAATTTTAAATCACAGAGAAGCAATGACTGACTGCCTCTCAAAAGCTCCCCTGCTCGGTACATTTTGTATTTTAACACTGAAAACTCAGAATGACAAAGGGTCAGAATGAACTCACAATAGCACCATTTCCTAGACTCTTGGAATAAGATTCTTGTCTGCATTGGAGAATGCAGGGACCCTGACCGCCCAGCCTCCAGCTTTGCACCTTCACAGGCTCCGCTGTCTTTCAGCAGGGGTGGGTGGTCTGCCTTAGCCTATTTCTGCAGCAACATGGGTTTTCCCTGGGAAGAGTTAAAAATACGTGTCTTATAAATGAAGTTGGCCGCAGGTGAGAGACCTGAGGAAGCTTGTTTCTGGTGGTGAGATGAGACAAGCCTGCAGACGGTGGGACAGAGTCTGGGGACCCTTGCCCTTACCCAACTAGATTCAAGTCAGTAGAGAATCTGCATGCATAAGCATGGCAAGATCAAGGAACACTGAGAGACGGAAACCCTAAAATAGCAATTCGAACACCAGCTCTTGTGGTAGCTTTTGTACCCAGGCCCACCAGTGAGTTTGCCCTGAATAGTGCTGGGATTTAATAAGCCCTTCTAATGCTTAGAAAGATTATCCTCTTGAATCTAGACATTTTAAACAACAGAAGGTTTGATATCACTATATTTTACATGGCACATATAACCATACAATTACTAGCACTTAACATGGCAAATATTGTAAATACACATTCTTGGAGTTGACTTGGTAATTATCCGAGTGTTACTCAGCAGAAAAAGATTAAACACTCTTTAACTTGCACTTTGGGGAATTCCTTTCCAACCCTTTACTTCACAACAAAAGGATAACCTTCTAATTATGTAATAACGCTCTGTGATCTTGCGGGCACAGAGAATCACAGGGCAACTTCATGGTTAATTTGTGGCCTGTAAAATAAAGTAATACACAGTATTTTCATTTCAACAAAATACAAGAGACCGTATAAAAATATTTTTCAATTTGGAATTTGAAACATGAAAGCTGGGTTTTTTCCCCCTCTGTTGTATAAAAAGAAACAAAACAGCAGACTAAGGTTTATTAAACCTTCTAACAAAAAAAGACACATGTAAGTTTAAGGAATGCAGTGAGCACTGTCAGCTTCCCTTTGGGTCCAGGCTCCTGGATGGTGAGCTTGTGGTTTGATCCCAACCAAGATAAATGCGCAGAAGTGGAGGAGGATCAATGCCAGAAACCTGAACCACATCTTATCACTAATAATAAGACTGATTTTACAGTAGTGCGTTTAAACTTGGTGTGTCAGGTGACTGACTTCCTCCTCCTCCTCCTCCTCCTCCTCCTCCTCAAGCGACGGCCGGGGATGGATTCCAGAAGCACCACTTTCGCCTGGAGTGGTGTTTATTGAGTGCAATATCTTCCTTCTCTCGTTCCCTTTTCACGCGCTGGTAGTGGTCTTCTTCCTTCAGGTACCACACTGGGGGCCAGCGGTGGCGCTCAAAGTATTCCTGGTTATCTGGGGAAGGAAAGGAGTGCGTGACCACACCTGCTGGGCATGCATCAATTGCTTCTGTGCTCCAGGTTCCCTGCTCACTGCCTCACATGTATGATTATCCTACATAGCCTCTCCACAACCGGATGCACGGGGATAATGGTTGGGGCCTTTTGCAGATTATGACACTGGTGCTTTGAGAGATAGAATCACTTTTCCTCAGGTCATGTAGCTGGGCACAGAGAACCTGAGCCCAGAAACACATGATTTAGAGAGTAAGCTTGCTCCTAAGCCAGCCTCCCTGGACCAGGCTGAGCCGACCACCTCAGCATGCTCCACAGCAGAGTCCTGTGAGTCCCATTCCACCCAACACCCCCCTCCCCTCCCCAGCACAAAGTCCTCCAAAGAGAATTCCCAACCTACATCCCTGCGTTATGTCACATGGACATGTGACCCCCAGCCAGTCACAGGGTTTCTCCATAAGCTAGCTGCCTGTGGACCATGTCCCTTCTCAAGGTCAAGGAGGGTACCGATTCAGTCAGAGGTGATAGGAGTTGGATGGATAGGGACCCCGAAGTCTCACCTGCAGATTTTGATTTGATTTCCTTGCGGAATTTGGCGCAAACACTGTTGTAATTGGTGCAGATGTGGTGTAGACACCAGGCGGCCAACTGGTGGGCATTGTGAAACTGTAGGGAAGTGAGCAAAAGTGGGTCAGACTCTTTTCTAAAGTGGGCCTACAAACAAATAGGAAGCTACGGAAGGGGTCACAGAAATAGGCCTGTGTACTAATTCAGGAAATACCTTATTTTGCCTGTGGTCTTAATTAACCCAGCCAAGTACAGCATTTGGCACACTATTCCCTTATCCCATGATAGATGCACCAAAAATAATTGCTATATCAATTCGGGAGTGCAAAGTACGTCTTGCCTTCCCATCCACCTCGCCACCTGGCCCTCTTAGTGTGATAAGTGACCGAGGCCTCTGGAAGGCACCAGCCAACAGCAAAAACAGCAATGTCATCTCTGTTTAAGGAAGCCTGGGCAATGTAATACTCCGTGTCGCATGTCACAGCCCAGCTTGCTGGGGCCAAAGATCTGAAAGAGGAGACTGTGGAATGTGTGACTGTCCTATACCTGTCCTTTGGTTACATAAGAAGAGCAGGCGGCGTGGGCATGATGGGAAGGATCCAAACACTCCACCCCTCCTTTTTGAGCAGGTGCTTGGGGAGGTGGCACTGAGGTAGCTGTGACAGAAAAAGACCTGATGCTCAAAAACTGAGAGCCAACTGCCCATTCCTGCCCCAACTTGGCAGGTCTCCTTCCTTTCTTCACTGTTTTGGTCTGTATCTTTTCTCAGACATCCATTCTGTTGTTTGTTGCTCTTGCAGTTTCTTAGATTAGAGGACACTCTGAAATCCACAGCCTGGCTTCTTCTGGGGCCCACATGGCCCCAACAGAGGCCGTGAGAAAAGTCAGAGCCCTCAGAAACTAACTCAGGAAACCCTGAAAACCACAACCCGAACATTATAGACAAGTTTAGTTGATGCTTTCAACTTTGGTATTAGATTTCTTTCTGAAGGTAGGGTGAAGATAGTGCTGTACTGGATTGGTTTGTACCTGCTCAAGGGAGTCAACTGTGGGCATTTCTTTCCTACTTTGAGTTCAGTGACTTCATGTTGTTAAGATTGGTCAGGTGGGAAATTTATACCATGGGAAATAGAAAATGCAATAGATCAGGGACCCATCTGTCCCCAAGTCACTTGTTAAATACTTATTGGTATTAATGAATGAACCAAGATTTGGGAAATTGCATCTTAAACCCACCCTTCCAAGGCTTGTCAGAGTTTAACATTAATCACATTCCCCTGCATGGTATTTGTGTGGGCAGGGTGGGGGAGGGGCAGAGCAGGAACACAATGCAAATAAACAGACACAATTACAAATCATTAGCTCAAGAGGGCTGGCCCTACATAACATTCTGCATCATTTCACCTTCTCTAAGAGGAATAATGACTAGACAGAGCACATGCCACAAACTGTCCTCCAGACCTGTTTCAAAAGACCCCAAATTCAAGTTTGGACAACCAGTGAGGATTAGCTGATCCTACTGCAATTCATGTCCATGCTCAGTTGTTATTGTGACTTATATTAGGTTACTTTACACATTGGATTTTGCTAATTGGTGCTTGTGCCTATTTCTGTCCCTTGCCTATAATTGTCTAGGGTGGTGTCTGGTATGATGGAGGAAAATACCAAACACTTCATAGACTGAACAGGTTGCTGTAAAGTTTTATTCCACCTTTTCCCCTTTCGAATCTGAGCCGTCTCCTATGGCCACAGCTGGAATGGCCTGAGTAATACCTGCTATGTGCCTCCCTCCTCTCTGTGAAACCACCTCCTCTCCCTCGATTGAGAAATATTGATTAAAGTTGCCTGACCTAAGACTTAGTAAAGCACTGCTTCAATGACAGAGGGAACAGAGAAAGCCAAATCCAACAGACCAAAAACTGACAAATTTATTCTTAGTTCCTTCAGAGTGAAACTCATTGTTAATAAGTCTAAATCAGGGGCTAAGATAACCCTGCACATGGGCCCTGCATAATGAGAGGGCTTCTATTCTTCAATGCTCTTTCTTAATATTCAGTCTCTCCCACCTGATTGATTCTCAAGATACTCTGTAAGGTTAATAGGGTGTGCATTGCCATCCTCATTTTTTATAGATAAAGAAACTGGGGTGGAGTTTAGCGCTGTGCCTTGATTAAGCTATTCAGTGACAAAGCTGAAGCTGACCCTCCCTTACAAGGAGTGTACAAGCGTGTACTGGGATTACTGATTTTAGAAAACCCTGGAGAGCTGCAGTGAGACATGGGGCCTAGAGGGACTTCACAGAATCCCAGAAACTGATCTTGGCCAATACATGTCCCAGAATTTTAGAAACGACAAAACCTTCCCCTAGCATGGCCCAAGTCATTCTCCCACATGTGAAGTGGATGCCTGGGGGACCACGGGGCTGGTGTGGGGGTGAGGTCCTTGTTTTTCCAAAGGAAGCCCAGCAGGGCGAATGATGCATGAAACGTAAAACTCTCAGATCTCAGGGCACGCAGGGGGCCTCTGTGACTCAGTGGTGACATCTTTATTTAGACAGATGCAACAGTGGAATGTTTTATCAGCATTAAACAACCGGTCGAACACACTTAAAAGGTGAAAAGCAAATTGTTACAAACCTGGGCCAACTCCAGATAGGAAAGCACTTCCTCGTCAATGCTCACACCACACCCAGCAGCCTCGGTCAGCTCCTGGACTGCGTGCTGCTCTGAGGGACAGAGTGGACAGGGGAAGGTTAAACTGTCTTCTGCAAGCTAGACATTTTGCCTGAAAGGTCCGGGCTGGGGCCACCCGAGAGGGGAAGAGGTACAGAACACAGTTCTGGGAGCCATCCTAATTGAATCTAAGGTCCATTCTAACATAGAGCCTTTCAGTATGTAGAATTCTGCTCTCTGGCCATTGTACTGATGACTCTGGGGATACTCGTGAGCACTTCTGAAATAGGAAGAGTCCTCCAGGCCTTCACTGCCGTACGGCAACTGCTGGCCATGAAACTACTTACATTTCAATTAATTTAACTTTAAATAAAATAAATAAGTTCAGGTTTTAACTAGTCACTTTTTTTCTTCTTTTTAATGTATGGTTGCCTTTTACCTGCCTCCAGCTACAGACCTGGCTGAAGACCTGGCTTGCAACCTGGTTATGTGCCCTGGCTGGGAATCGAACCAGCGACCTTTGGGTTTGCAGGCCAGTGCCTTACCCACTATGCCACCAGCCAGGGCTCTAACTAGTCACTTTTAAGTGCTCAATAGCTGCATGTGTATTGGACAAGGCTGACACAGAACGTGCCATCGCTGCAGGGAGTCCTATGGGACAGTGCCGTACCTTCCTCCTTCCTAGAATCCTCTAGACCCTCTAGAGTCTTCCTGTTGGACAGTTTCTCCACTTACCTCCCTATAATTCTCAACACTTTTTGACGGTGGAGAGACTGAGTAACAGGAATGAGTCCTCACTGGGAATTAAAAATGTGAATCCATATGTCCATCTCAACAACTGTAGGTGGGTGACATAGTGTTCAACCTTTTAGGTTCCAGTGGGAGGGGGGCGTCAGCCAGAGTGACAAAAATCCAGATGGGAGTGCCATTTCTGCATGGGAGCTGTGTCCAAGGCTCCTAAGCTGAATGTATATATGGTTCTGAGGCTGAGCTGTCCTGACTCCGTTTAGGCTGCTACTTGCCTCTCGGATTGACAGGGGAGGGTAGGCTTGGTAGGCCTTGCCTTGCTAGCTCTTTGATGTTGCTGTATTTTTTTTCCCCATCTCTATCATTGCATCTGCTCTTCTAATCCGGTATATTGCCAAATCACAAGTACTTTCTGCTCTGGCTCTACATATGTGTCAGTCACTACGCCTCTAGTTAATAAGGCATCTAGGTTTCAATGGTTGCCTTCACACACTGTTTCTCAGCTAGATTGACAAAGAGCTATTCGGAACTGTATTTCCCAGAAAAGTCATCAGGCTTTTAAATTTTAGGTAACTGCAACATTTCTTGATACTCATTCAACACTTTGTCTTGCAAAGCATTTTTACCCCAGAAACTGGTTTTTGAACACTATTCTAAACACTCTATACTTACACTAAATGGCACACACCAACTAATATAAATGATTGAAAGAATCACCTTAGGAAGCCATATATTAAATACTTATAACAGTAATAAATAGCAGTTAATAACAAAAGTAAACATATAGAGAAGTCTACAGTTCACAGGAGGGTTTCTTTGGGTCAGTTTCTTTCATAGAGAAACCAGTCCCTGTTTTTATAACCATATTAATATTTAAGCAAAAATGGCACTCCTTTGAGACTGATCACAAAGCTTGTTCAATGGATTTGGCTCCAAATTGCTTTTGACTACCTTAAAAAATCAAATTTATCCTTAAAGGACAAATACTTGTAAAAATTGTGAAGAGTCAAATGGTTTGGAACGCACACTTCTGCAAAAGGAAATTGCCCATCATAACTTCCTAGAGTTGCTATTTAAAAAGCAGTACTTACTCATTTGGATCTATGGATTCAGGTGTACTAGTTAAAAATAGATTTTTAGCCCTGGCTGGCGGCACAGTGGATAAGGCGCTGGCCTGAAAACCCAAAGGTCGCTGGTTTGATTCCCAGCCAGGGCACATAGCCAGGTTGCAAGTCAGGTCTCCAGCCAGATCTGTAGCTGAAGGCAGGTGAAAGGCAACCATACTTTGATGTCTCTCTCCCTCTCTCCCTTCCCCTCTCTCTAAAAATAATAAAAAATCATAAAAAACGTTTTTAAAAAATCAGATAGTGATGCTTCAACCACCTCTTGCTCTCTAATGAGGAAGGAGGGTGAGGGAGGACTCTGTTCCCATTGGTTGAGTGCAGTAGAAATGTGGAGAAGAATAAATCTTTTTTTCTAAAGACATTACCAGGAAATCAAGCACAGCTATGACAGGTTGGTTCGCTCACACATTCACTTTCATTCATGTAATGATTCAACAAATAGTTATTGGGAAGCTAATATCCCTAGGCACTTGTCAGTGTGGAGGATAGGCCAGTCCACAACACAGGCACTCCGTCTGGTTTGTGCAGTTAACAGGGGTCAACTAACTGTAGCGATAAATACCCTGATGGTGAACTGACACCACAGTGAATGAAGCTAAGGGTTTAAACTTAAATAAAAGGTACCGAATGCCTAGATCCTCTTTAGACTTGCTTCAGCTTACCAACTGAACAAATCTTGAAATGATATATAAGATTTTGTGAAGTTAAGCCAAGTCTCCTATTTTTTTTTTCTTTCTCCCCAGATGATCTTGACAATGTCAGAACATTTTCTAAAATAGCTTTAAGAAAACCACTTATATAATGTTGACTAGGTACCAGACACTTAACTCCTTAATCTTCACAACAGCTCTATGGTAGAATACTATTATCTCACTTTAAAGAGTGTGAAAGCTGACACAGTGGTTAAGTCAAGTATGAAGTCAATAAATACTGGAGTCACAACTGGAACCCAAGACACTGGCTGAGCAGCTTATGTGCTTAACCACTGCTTCCTATGGCCTCTTTCTTCAAGATTGTGTCTGAGCGCACATTACGAAGATTAACATGGATGCAGAGTGTTATTTCAAATTCTGCAGTCCACAAACAAGGCAGCGTGCATGCAGCATGGGCCAAGGCGGGTGGGGTGGGGGGACTGTGCATTACTCATAGTTTTATATTTTCATCACCCTACAGGGCCTACCACAAAGGAGGTACTTAAAAAGTATTTGTTGAGTTGAATTGGGCTGTCTGATACATTTGATCAGTTCACATCATCCTGCACAAGACTGTTTTATCCTGGGTGAAAAAGTGGATTTTTAGTCCCTGAAGTCTTATTTTTGTAATTTGGATAAATATGACAGGCAGGCACTGCATGGCCCCGAGTCATCAGCCTTACCTGCAAGTGCAACCAAGTGTGGCAGGCAGAATCTGTTTGCCAAGGCAATTAATTCCAGTGGGTCCAGGTCCAAGGTAGGTGACAACTGCTTGGTATAGAGATAATCCAATACCACCTGCATTGACATCTTGTTTATGTTCGGGAGATACACCTGAAATGTTATTTGAAAAGCTAAGTTCTGAGGAAGAAAGCAGTGGGCACATTTTCAGGCTACACGGCTTATAAATATCCCAACTGTGTGATGTGATATTGGCAAGTGTGAAGCACCTGCTTTGAGGCTGCGTATAGATGTCACTCATTATTTACAACTTTACCCATAACAGTTTGATTTGTAGATGACAAAAGCGTGGGGCTGCCTGACAAAGCCTGATTTGGAATTTTTAAATGGCTATTTGGACTTATAAATCAGACAAATGGGCTATAAATGTATGATGACATTATGGGCCCTCCTTGCCAAGTACCTTATAATACTCTATTGTGGGGGAAAGAAATCTCCTAGCAACATGACAGGTGTTGGGGGGAGAGGCAAACGACACTGCCGCTGACACACAGGAGAGCCCAGCTCCCTGATGTCAAAATACAGGAATGCAACCATTCCAGTTGCTACCGTGACTGGCTTGATGCCAACATTCTATCAATATATGCTGATACAATAGACACACTTAACTATTTTTTCCATGGCACAACCACATAGATTCAGAACTATGGGAACATTAAAGAGTATCAGTTGATTGAGAACCTGGAGAAATTTTCGCCTGGGACTTCTGCAGGAATAGTGGGTTGGTAAGGCAAACTCTCCCCTGTTGGATGCCCCTAATCTCCCTCTTGAGCGCCTGGAGTTCTTGCCCATATAAATACATGCTGGAATTTGCTAGACAGCTAGGAAGTTCTGGATGTCTGGGCGCAACTCAATGGGGATGTATACACAGTATACAGGGTGTGCGAGAGAAAGTGGCAAAATTTTAGTAAAATAAACAACATAGCAGAAAAGTGTTATATTTTGAAATAAATTTATTCTTATATGTAAATACATAAACATAGTCATTTTTAAAATTGTTCAAAAAAGTTTCCATTTGCTGCAATAATAGACTCGATTCGACTTTGGAATCTTGAGTATGCTTTAATTAACTTTTCTTTTTCCATGGACATCATCATGTTTTCAATCTTAGCTTTAACAGCCTCTTTATTAGAATCAGGTTATTAACTTCTCTCTCATAAATGCTCCATACATAATAGTCTAAAGGATTTGCATCTGGTGAACTAGGCAGTCAGGTTTCCTTTGACCAGAATTCAGGAACACTGATATTGAGAAATTCTTGCACCTTTTTGGTGTTACGTGCTGGTGCACCATCTTGTTGGAAGATAAAAGGACACCCATTTGTGACTTGCTTCATCCATGGTACAACTATTTCTCTCATAACATCAAGGTAAACAAACATTAGTAGTCACCTTCAAGCCTTAGGGAAACAAATATGGGGTCATGATACCTCCTTCATTGCTGACAATACCTAACACCATCACTGTAGCAGGAAATTTCGTTTTCATGACAATTGGGACTTCCTTAAGATTCTCATGGGGCCACCTGTTGTGTCTTCTATTGAGTCTTTGATCCTGCTGAAAATTCTTTTCAATGGAGAAGAAAATTAGAGGTTTTTTTTCTTTGGGATTTTGCCATTTTGTTAGCAGTTTCCTTGCTTTTTCAAAGCGCCTTTCCTTTGTCTGCTGTGTCATAAACTGGCCTCTTCTAAGAACATACAATCTGTATCTGATATCTTTAGCAATAATCTTGTGAACCACTGCATCCCACATCTGCAGTTCTCTTGCTATGGAGCGCATTGACTTTCCTGGATCTTCATTGATGATCTCCTGGATTCTGTGGACACTATCTGGACTTGTGCAATCCTTGAGTACCTTATGTGCGTTCCTTGTTGGTGTGGTGCCATCAGGATCAACATCACACACCTTCTTCATGTTGTAAACTTTACATAAAATGAGGTTATTGAAGTCCGCAATTTCCTTAATCATTCGCCCTGCATGTAGTCCAGAAATTATGATTGCTCTAACATGGTATTCCTTCGACATGATGGTTGTTCTCAGAATTTAATACTTCATATCTGAAACAATGATGTTAAATCATAACCTTAGAAACATAGATTTTCAAAATTAATAAGAACCACGTGAAAAAGGAGCTGCAAAGTTATTGCCACTTTATCACATGCACCCTGTAGCAGGGACGCTTCACGGCAGGTCTCTAATTGCATGAAGGGGCCCTGGTGTTTGCTACTGGAATGATGATGATTACAAAAATTAATCTTAATTGAAGGCCTTCTATGCTATCCAAATCCATTCTCTAATTTGATCTTCAGAGGCAGAGATGATGATTTTACTACTTTATAGGTAAGGAAATTGAGGTTTAGGGAGGTTAAGTTCCATATCCAAGGCCACAGAGCTAGTGAGCAGTGACTGGGATTTGAAACCAGGGAGTAAATTCCAAAGTCTATGTTCAGAACTGCTGTGTGGTACCAGAAACCCTTTGTGGCAAGGAAGCAATGGTTTGGGTCACAATACAGCACATATCATTCATAGTTTTTAAGAATTAGATTCCTAAGTTCAAAAGAATGAGCAATTATAAACTTATTTCTAGTACTTAATAAACTTCTCTACAGCATATAAAGATACACAAGTATAATTATATGTAATTATATGTACATTACACATCTAATTTTGCTCACTCTCTATATATGTACATGTGTATATATGGGTATGTGTGTTTATACACACACGGGGCTCATGTCCAATGCATTCTAATGGTGTGGTTCCAGAATTGTTTAAACTACAGAAACCTACATTATTCTCCTGTGCAGCCAACAGCCACCTAGGAGAGGGAATATCCTTTCAGACAGAACTTTCCCTTAAGGTATCAGAGGAAGGCATAGAAACATTTCTATATTTAGAAAATTATCCCTTTGCACATGAGAGGGTACCCTAAAAACCCCAGAATTTATTTATAAATCATCTTTTATTCATTCCTACATGTTTAAACTTCAGTCACCTTCAAAATATTTTCCATTTGATGAAATACACCTATTGAGAATTTTTCCCGCTGCTCAAAACAGGTTTTGAACTTGTCGATTTTGATGGCTTTTAGTGCTTCTGCCATTTTTTGTTTCACCTCCTCCACATCAGCAAAAACATTTCCCTTTGAGGACTTTTTTCATCAGGGGAAACAAAAAAGTCTAGCTTGGGGCTAGATCAGGTGAATAGGGAGGGTGGGGCATGGGTGTCATGCTGTTTTTGTTCAAAAATTGCTGAGTACTCAGCACAGTGTGGGCAGGTGCACTTATAAATTGCCCATCATGAAATGGGCAATCGCATTGAGAGTCTTCAAAAAAATTCAGCGATGCTCAACGCAGCTTCTCACAGGAAAGCCAGCTGGTACACAACTACAAATGGGTTCCCAGAACACTCACCTAGCGGGGGAAGCCTGTACTGCAAGGGGCCTGCCCTCCAGAAAATAATTCCATTTTGGGGGGTTCCTTTTGTATAGCTGTTGAAAACAATTATGATTCTATAAATAAGGTGTTGGGTTATTACCATCAATGATTTAACAAGTGTGACCATTTCAAGTTCGTAGCAAATGATTATAACCTCTGCAATAGATAGAACTTGGCAAGCAGAAACTATTACTGTTATTTTAAAATAAAGAAGCTATTGTGTTGTAATTAATTGCTATTCCAGTGACTCTAACATAGGAATGTTTATGTGCGTATGCATTTATCTTATACAAACATGAATTTATTTATAGAAACCCACTTGTTTCTGAATGTATAAGCAAATGGCAAAATTTTATTTCTCTAGAATGGTGTTTGGATTACTACAATTTTCTAGGTAACTGAAAGTTAATTAAGTTGTAAATCTTTAAAATCTGAGCCATTTTGATTGTGAAAGTACAGTGGACATTTTATAAAGTGCTAAGCAAGTCCTATAAAGTGTTAATAACTGTAAATATAAAATGTCCCAGGGCTTCCCATGAACCTCTGCTCTCTCAGACAAGGGTATCTGCTATTTCTAAAAATAAGGGCTTGAAGGACAGGGCAAGAGGCTGGGCAGGCCCACTTGTGTCACTACCTTGTTGTATGACCTTGGGTGATTCATTCACCCTTTATGACTCTCAATTTCCTCAACTGTTACCTGGGGGAAATTTGGAATAGATAATTTGGAAGTTTTTCTTCTTTCCTGAGATCATGGATTTTGATGATAGCATTTTTTTTTTTTTTTTTTTTTGGAAGAGTATGTTCTAAGTCATGGCAAAATGGACATCCTAAATTAAAAAAAATATATTTATAAATTATATATATATATATATATATATATATATAATTTATTATTTATATATATAATTAAAAAAATATATATATATATATATTTGGCAGCAGGAGAGGACAGATTCCAGTGAACAGCCTTGCTCCAATTGTCTCAATAATTTTGAAGTGTTCTGACATTTATAATCATTTGTGACCTGCTGCTTCCTTCTTGCTAATAATGTCAATTATATATATATTTGAAGTGATGGCTTTTTGGGGAAAATAACGTTAGGGACTTTTGGAAGTAAACAGCAAATAAGAATAAACTGAAAACACTTTCATAGCACACATTTTTTCCCCTCATGGTTGATTTTTTGAAAGCCCAATCTGTGATTTCAACATTTATAAGGAACTGTGTAACTATAAAGAGACCATTTTGTACAACTTTTAAAAATAATATAAATAAAGCTACATAAGAAATGGAATTAAGAATTTTGCATTCTATCTGTTTGATGTAGCTTTAAAAAAAAAGTAATAAAAGAGAATATGAGTGTAATGCTACCCTAAACAACATTCCATATTCCAGTTCAGTTGGTTTAAAATTTTAATTGGGAAGATCAGCTCGGACTATTAGGCTTATAATTAGAGACAGCCTCCCAGAGAAAGTATTGCAGAACTAGCGCATTGCTTACTACAACCCGGACCTGCATTTTTAATAAACCACTTGCTGAGGACCTCTGGGAGAGAATTATGCTTATTGCTGTATTAAAAGTAATGAGAAAAAATATGTAAAATAGTGTCTTCTTAAATATTAAATGACAAAAAAAGAGAAAGTAACATCAACGGGTACATTTTATTCTCTTCCGAAGATGCATGTGAATTATATTAATGCAAAAGAATAGGCTGAATTTTGTAGGTGAAGTCACATTTTCACAAGACAAAATAGAGTTAAAGGGTAGCCTACAGAAAACAAGTCCCAACAGCATGTATGGGCCCAAACCAACCCTGGAGCATTTATTGGGCACTGAGTATTCTTCCTAACCCCTATAACCACCTCTACCAGGAAGGGAACTGGGGGCTTTAACTTAGGGAACAAAGATCTTTAACTGCTCATTGGAAAAACATTTAACAAGAATCCTCTGGGCTATCAGTCACTAATGACCCTTCAGCATTTGTATGTCCCAGGCACCCAATTCAATGCTTTACACACACACTTATGCCCTGCCTGCCCTTTGAAGCAGGTTCTCTCCTTACCCCCATTTTATAGATAAGGACACAGGTTTAGAGAGGGCAGGTCACTTGCCCAAAGTCAGGCTGAGACTGGAGTTCGAAAGTGCAAAACTATGGTAGACTGTACTGGAAATGAAGGGAAGGAGCAAAAAGGGCAGGAAGGCCAGCTGCTCATGGAGGAATTCTGGCACCAACCTTTGGTTGCTGTGTTCCAGGGTCTTTGTCTTTTGAGTTGGGTTGAATCTACACACACCTGTTATTAGCATTAGCTACACTCTAAGTGGTGAGTGACTCCCTCTTCCTGGAGCGCTTGGCAGCTGGCTGCCTCCGGGAGAGGCTGGTGACAGCACACACAGGCACAGGCACCTTCGCTGCCATTTTTGTTTTGGTCGCCTCTCCTGCACATTTTAATCTGGAGACAATTACAGTTCCTTCTGGGAAGGGATAAAGGGGATTAGCCTTTGTGAGGTCAGCTCTGACAGTATCCCTTTGTGCCTGGGTTCCTGACCTTGAGCAACTTCCGTCTGCTAGTTTAAGCACAGGCCGGCCTGCATCCACAGCACCCACAGCACACATTTCAGTGAGTTGGAAAAATAAGGGCAGTTTGCTGCTGGGCTCTTTATCTCTGGAGATTATTAAAGTCAGTGAAATGCCATTTGGATGAAGTTTTATTAATCAGTGGCTTCCTCTTTTTTTTTTTTTTTTTTCTTTTTTTTGGGAAGAGGCAAGAATATCATCAACACTGCTGACATCAAAAGAAGACTAATGACAGCTACCATTTATGTAATGTTTATGAGATGCTCTGCAAGTAGTCATTCTTACACCTCACAACTGCGATATGGGCTATTATTGTGTTTTCCAGATAGACTGGTGCGCAGAAAGGTGGTCACTTGCCCAAGGCCACCTCGTTCTTACCAAGAGGAGCTGTGATCTGAGCCTCCCAGCTCCTTCTGGGTGCCCCCCTCCCCCTCCCGGATTAGTCTCAGTAACAACCCTCCAAGATCCCTTTGACAGCACAGGCAAGTTTTCATTTAGTTACAGGAGAGCAGCTCCTCTCCTCTCCAGAATGGCTGACAGATATTAGGAGAGGTTATCGGGATATTCTAAGATATTCTAAGGTCTTTTCTCCCAACCGCAGACAGCCTTTTGCTGGGGGTTGGTTTAGCAGCTGCAGTTTGTTCTGGAAGCAGGAAAGTGGCCCAATGACCCTCTCCTCAGCCCTTGCCATCCAGCTTGTGATTCTAGGATTCTGTTTCCCTACTTGGGGATGCAAATGCAGGCTCCTGGGTCACAATGGGAGTGCTCAGATTTCTGGTGTGAGAATCTCTTTCTAAAAGTTAGGCATTGTTTTTTGTATTTCTTTTAAAAGTTTGGAGAGGTCTGAGATCAGCCAAACAAGCCTCTTAGGACAATAAACTGGATGGGGTGTCCCCATGTTCTTTTTTCAAAGATGGTCAAAAAATAAAAATACTTGCAAAATTCAACAAAAACGCTTGCTTACCTCTAGACTAAAGCTGGAAGCATTCGAATGCATTTTTTTCTTTTCTAACAGAGTTTGTAAAAAGATGAAAATCTAGGGTCTGCAAGATAAAGCTTGCTCTGCTATAGGAATACCCCTCTTTGGATGATAAGGTCAGTGTCTGACAGGCAACCCAGGGGCTTCCACCAGACCGAAGCACTTTGAGAGATGTGTTCAGAGGAGTAAGTTTCTGCTCCGTTACTGTTTCCCTGCTGTAACCCTCAGAGAAGGCTCGTCAGGGCAGGACCTCAGGGAATGTCACAGCTCAAGGGGACCTCAAGGGCAATCTAGAGCATCCCTCATCTTGCAGATGAGAATGGGCTGAAAGGAGTTGGCTTCTTGAGGGCCCATCTGGTAAGGGCCAGAGCTGAGCCCAGGATGTAAGTGACTGAAGAAACATTTCACTCTCTTGAACTTCAGGAAGAGGTGCTCTGCCCGGAAGGATTTGCTAAAAGTGCAGCTGATCATGTTTTCAGGGGAAAGGAGAGCTGTGGGCATGAAAGGATAGACGTGTAAAGCACTTAGGGGCTCACATGTAACAAGTGAACAATAAACAGTGACTCCTCATTACTGCAGAATTAAGAAGAGGGTGACCTGACACTCAAGCACTGCCTAAGGAACTATTTCATGGAAGCACCTAAAGAATCGAAGTCATCAGGTTAATAAAACACTTTATACAAACATATATGCTCAGTCATGAATGCACCCCTTAGGTGTTTCAGAAGGCACGTACCTCACTATTGGTGCTTTCCACAAAAGACCCTCCAAACATGGCAGCCATCCACTGGCAGCTACAAGTCAGCAGCGGTTTGTGGGCACTAATGGCTCCGTCATCCAACTTAAATGTCACATCTGCCAGAGATTGAGGAGACACCACCATGAGCTGGCCTAGCTGGGAGTTCCACCCACATACATCAGTCTACGCCTCTGGGACTGTCTCCCCCACGGCTTTACTTAGCGACTGTGTGCCAACTGCCGCCCGTGGTACCCCCAGCTCCTTGCATGGTCTCCAAGGATTAAGGGGTAAGCATTTACACAGAGTGGCATAACACAAATCCTCTGACCCATAAATATGAAGGAGTATTTTTTCCTTCCCATTTTGAACAATTTCCAACATCCGAGGTCTGTCTCGGAAGTATCGGCCACACAAACTGTTTTAATTATATTGAGTTTGGTTCGATACTTTCGGGACAGACCTCATATACAACACTGTAAAGAATAATATAACAATCCATTTATCTCATTGTTAATATTTTGCCAAGTTTGCTTCAGCTATATGTGTATATATAGTATACTTTCTATATGTGTGTAGACATTTTTAACACAGTATTACACTTCACTCCTACTTTATTGAGTTTCTAAAAATAAGAACAATTTTCTAGATAACCATACCATTATTACTCCTAAGAAAATTAAAAACTATTCCCTAATATAATCCACTATCTAGTTCATATTAAAATTTTTCCAATGATCCCTAAACTGTATTTTGTAGCTGTTTTTTTCTTAAATAGAACTCAGATGAGACTTCTATACTATATTTGGCCATTACGCTTCTGCAGTAAGGAGATCATGATTTTATCAACTTTACTGAAGGCTGCAGTAAAATTTGCTGCAGGTTTGAACTTCTTTTCCCACCAACTTTCAAGACTGCTTCTATACCATGATGGTCAATGTTTGCAGTAAATATTACTCATGAGCTTTAAACTTTACGAACAGGTTCAGTAACCACTTACTAAATGTATATTATCATGGCAGGCATTATGAAAGATAAAGACACAAGTGAAGTATACATATAAACAGAAATCAGGAAGTCAAATTTTAATCATGACACACACACACACACATACCCATAGGACAACTTCAGAACAAAAATAGTATGAGCATGTAAAATAGTAAAAGCATGCCTATGTAGCTCATCTTGTATACAGGACACCAGCATGCTTAAGCAATTACATAAGGATGCTGTGGGCAGATACACATAGTTATCAAAGACAAAGGAGGAACAAGAAAGGAGAATGAGAGCAAAAAAGAAGGATGGAAAGGGGTGAGGCATCCCTTGTCGGAATGCTGAGGGTCACCAAAGTTGCCTCAAGTTTTTCAGTGGCCTCAGCACAAGAGGACACTGATTTTTGCCATGGTAAGCGCTGAAAAGTCAGTGGAGAACAGATTCTGTCAGGAAGGAACCCTGAAGGGGAGCTGTAGGCATCAAGCAGACTGGCTCGCTCAGGGGTAACCTGACCTGTCCTTGGAAGCACTGCAACCGCACGGCACTGCAGGGGACAGCTTGGGTTGAAGTCCTGGCCCTACCATTTACAACCTATGTAATCATGAAAAGTTACCCAACCTTCTCTGTCCCTCACATTCCCCATCTGAAAAATAGAGCTAATAATAGTTAGCCCTTAGTCTGGTGAGAATTAAGTAAGTAAATATGTGTAACTTGGGCAAGTGGGGAAAAAATAAGTATTCCTATATGGTAGAGACAGTTATCTTTCCCCCCACTCATGTCTGACTAATACTTGATGAAACCCAATCAAAGGGGTATCCCTGACTTGGCTGCTGGACCTGCTCACCTGAGAACGTCCCCTTGCTGAGACACTCTTTTATCCGATTGGCTTTCCTGACGTGAAATGCTTTCGTAATCTCCTGGTTCATGAAGGATTCCTTGTTCATGATGTTTTGCACCATCATCCTCAAATCAAACATCTCCAGGATCTCTGCCACCTGAGCCAAGCCCACCAAGTCCTTCTCGTTTTCATCCAGTTGCCCCGTGTAGAGAAAATGGAGCAGGGTCCGGAAAGGGCCTGCCTGGACCGATGAGTCCATCCTGACCACAGTCACAGGGCCCACTCGCTTTGAGATGGGGTTGACTTGCATTTCCCTGCGCATGCTAAGAAACCCTTTACTCCAGCCTGCCAAAGTCTGTGTCTCCGGGCCCCAGACCTCCGCCTCCAGCTTCGAGCTCTCCAGTTGCAATAGCTTCTGGCTGGCAGATGCCCGCTGGGCAGCCTGAGGCAGCCTTAGGCCTGTCTCTTCCTTCTCCTCATCAGGGCCAACGCTCAGTGCCTGTCCCTGCAAATCGCCGCTCTGCTTCTCCTTCTCACCAGCAACTTGGCTCCCATTTGGGGTTTCTTCATAGTCCATTATAAAAAGGTCATAAAATTTGGAAGAGGAGGTAGCGAGGTAAATACGGTGTGCAAAGATGTGCTCCTGGTCCTGAAGGACGAACAGGACATCGGCACACAGAGGATTGTCCAGTAAACAGGCAGCTTCACTCGTCCCCGCGGAGGGACATTCTGGAACTTTGATGACCGGCGGAGGGGCTTTTGGAGGTAGGAATGGTGCCTGAAGCAAAGGTTTCTGAACCTTCTTTAAGTGGGATTTCCAGAATTGCAGGTGGCGACGGGAAATCAGCGCCGCTCGGATTGCGTTGTCGAACACATCCTTGATTCCAAACTGGTCGAAAACGCTCGTTTCGTAGTACGGTATGCCAAGTTCCTTGGCAACCTCCCGGCCTTTTTCAGGGGGCAGAATGTCCTCTCTCTTTATGGGCCTGAAAGAGAATATTTAAAACATTATCATCAGCTTTATTTCAGGGAAAAATATAGCAACCAGGTTCTATCTAAGGATTTAACTGAATCATACATTTAGAATCCTACTCAGGCTTTGAATAAGGCTCTTGAAAAATGTATTACCAGCTTCAAGTCTTTCATATATAAAGGACTGAGGACTATATGAAGAAAATGCTTTCAGTAGTAACCACAGTAACTGAAGCAACAGCCAATTACTAGCGATTTGTTCCTGGAAACTTGGTTAATCTCTTTAAGCCTTGGCTCGCTCATCTGTAAAAGAGGAATAATAATAATGACTATCTATATCTTCAAAGACTGTTGAGAGGTAAAAATGAGGTAATATGCTTAGCATAGCATGTGGCCCACTATTGCTTCATAAATCTTAGCTATTATCATCACGACCATCATCATCATTTTCATCTTCATCATCATCACCTTATGCTTAAATTTTGCTTTGTAAGTTTGAAATGAATCCATGTTCATTTTCTCATTTGAGCCTCACAATAACCCTATGGGTGTTATTTTCGTTTTACATTCTGCAGAAACTGAGGAAGAGAATTTAAAGGGTTTGCCCTAAGGTCACATTTGCAAGTTGCTGAGAGTTCTCTGCTGAGCAATCAGAGTCTAGATTAAATGGGCCACATCCAATGGCTCCTTATGGTTTCTATAATTAGATTTGTGAATCTTCTTTCATCTTTCCTTTTCGTTTTTCTTCCACTCTCTTTAGTCAGGACCTCAGCGTCTCTTGCTTGGACGAGTGGATTAATCTCTTAACTGGTCTTTTTTAGACTCCCCACATTTTAGCTCACAGTTCTCACTCCTGCATGAAAAATTTTTACGTAACACAAGTGTGACTTAGCTGAAAAAAAATTTTTTTTTTTTATATATCTTCCTCTGCTTCCACAAAGCTCATGGACTAAAATCTGTATCTTTTGGGCTGGCACATGAGACAAATTTACAAGCTAGTCAAACCTAGGGAGACCAAAGCTTTGGAAGCAGTACAAGCAGAATAGTTCTGTGATTATAGCATAATCGCAGCAAAGATACAGATGGATTCTGGTACATAGGTAAGATGTGATCTGTTATCTTCTTCGTAAGTGCACACTTGATTTTGAGAGGAATTGATCTTCCTAAATAAATAATTGGCTTTCAAGACCAAAGGTAATGCGTGTGTGACAGGTCCTTGTCTTAGGGGACATAAGGTAATACTGGGTGGAATTTGGATTTGAGAAGTCCTGGGTTGAAAAGAGGAAAAACTGCAGGGTGTGTGAAAGAAAGGTGAGTGTAGGGAAGAAAAGGAGCAGCAAGGTTTGCTCCTGGGGCCTTCTGTGCTCCTTGTTCCTGGGACTGACTGCAAGATTACTAACTGAGGACACTTTCAAGGCTGAGCTCAAATATCACCTCCTTTGTGCAGCCTCAGAACTGCTCTGTAGAAGGGCCTGCTGCCTCCACCACCTCTAGATCTCTGTAATTCCCCAGTCTTCTACATGGGCATGGTTGTGAGGCCTGGTCATCTTAACCTATGCTTTTATCCAGAAAGTTCTGAGGCTGGGTGGTCTCTTATTCACCACAAGCCCTCTCTCCCTCTCTGTGGCTTCTAATATTCAATTCCTAGTCCATGTATTTATGAATAGAAGGACTGTGAAAACCTAACATTAAATGTTTTCAGTAAAGGTATCCAAAATGTACCCAGAACATCATAAATTTCTAAACAAAGTACCATTTGCTTTTGCTGTGAGAGCATAAAAAACTGTATCCATACAAAATTTTGTAACAAGTATATTAGCAAACAGTAAAGGAAGGTATTAATATCAGCATTTTGGAAAAGCTATGCTCTCCAGGAAAAAATAAAAACATAAAACATAAAATTATTTTTATAAAGGGAATATTTATTAAAGAAACATAGGTTTTAAAAAACTCTTCTTCCATACCCCCCAAATTGGTAACCACATTTTATATAGTGAAAAAAGTCATCCATTGAGTTGATTTTTAAGCTTGTGACACATTAAAAATATGATCACTAGAGACATTAAAAAAGTGTTGCTGTTTTTGCAACTACAGTTCCATGTGATTTTTACAGCTGGACACTGTCATCTTGGAAACGAAATATTCTCAGAGGCTGGATTGAGGAAAATGAGAAAATTAAAACTCTTGTATATGCTTATATGTACGAACCTGATGTTCCTGGGGCCAAAAATTGCTGCTGATCACTCTGTTATTTAACTTTATTGTAATAACTATAATAAAGTTAAATATCAAAAGTGATATTATGAGTAGCTGACATTCTGTTTAATGGTTTATAAATTTCAAAGCACTTTTCTATACTCCATCTCATAATTAGGGAATTTACTTCAAGCACTGGCCAACCTTGTAGAAAAATGAGTTCCTACCTAAGAGGTGATGGTGAGCAGAAGATGGGTCAGGACATGCTCTCTCATGATCAATAAGCTAACAGGAAGTATATGGCTGGTTGGTGGGGTCCCAGGGCTGTCACCTGTCACAGCCCAGAATGCTGGGTTACAAGGACATCTGGTACCTCCACATTTTAATTTGGCTGGCACAGAGGAATACTGAGTACCTTGGCTTACCTTGCTAAAGGGCGTCGGGCTCGATTAACAGCTTCAAGATCAGCATAGCGGAGGTCTAGCTGGCAGCCAACTAGGATAACAGGTGTGCGTGGGCAAAAGTGCTTGATTTCTTGATACCACATGGTTTTCACATGATTTAGGGAATTGGGATTAGCGATCGAGAAACAGAGGACCACAACATCAGACCTAAAAGGAAATCACACAAAAAGAGCTGCATCTATTGCCTTTTAACTTTTTTTCTTTTCCCATTATGGTTCCTCCTCACTCCCATCCATCTAATGCCAATTATCATGTCCCCATAACAACAACAAAAAATAGACTAGATATTAAATTACATCTTGGAGCCATGCAAACAGCCTGATAAGCCCCCACAGTCCAGCACCGACACAGCCCAAGTTCATTTCCATATTGCACTACAAAATGCCTATGTGTTCAAATTTCCAGTGAAGTTATTTTGTAGTATAGATGGTGACGCAAACTTGAGTCAGTACTTGGAATCATAACATGCTGAACTATTTCTCTTCATCACAAGAAATAGTTTCAAGATAAAAGAAAATAATACAAACTACCTTTTACCAGTTAAAACATAAAGGCGATGATGACTCAACCCAATGAAATAAAGCAAACAACTTAAACATTACTGAAAATGTAACTGGTATTTGCAAGAACAAGGCCTGCAAATGCACAGAAGGATTTCTACCCTTCTTCCCACACAAGTAGAGAGCACAATCACTTAATCTGTTTCTTAATATGCAGGGATTTAGACTCTTTACCAGGTATAAGGTAAGAAGGTAGCATTAACATAAAACTAGTAAGGGTTAGATGGATGACTAATAAAATGAGAAAATGTTGGAAGCAGATTTCTCAAATGTTATTTGTGATACAGTGCAGGTATATAGGGAAAAGAAAAATTGCTTTATAGTCAATTTTGACATAAAGATCTTCCATTTTAATATAACAACTTACCATTCTAGAAGCAGTTGTTCAACTATGATATTTGAGAGAGAAATGCTAAAAGGTATCTTTAATAAGAATTATAAACCGTCATTCTAGGTTAAAATTAGGCTGTCTGAAGCCTTTGAGAACACTGAGACAGAGAGTGTAAGGAACAGAAAAAGTTATGCCCAAGGATTCCAGACTATATTGCAGCTCAATTCAGAAATAAACTCTTACAATTTTATTAGATGTTAATGTATTGCTTTTATTGTTTATGTAATGAAGAGGATCAAGTCAATGAATCAAAACAACTTCTTTTATTATTTTGAACCTGAAATGAATAAAGGGATTTACATATGTTGGAAACTAGGAAGAAACTAGTTCAAAGAGCAACAGCTAAAGTACCTCAGGGACAGGAAACATACACTTGCCCCTAACACTTGCCACCTGGACAGGACGTTCCAGGTCCTGGAATTCAGTAAAGTAGCATAGCAGGATACAAAATAAATATCCAGAAATCAGTTGCATTTTTATATACCGATAATGAACTATCAGAAAGGAAAACAAAGAAAACCATCCCATTCACAATTGCATCAATTAAAAAAGAAAAAAGAAAACAAGATAAATTTAATCAAAACACCTTCTTTTAAATCATTAATGAGTTTTTTCCTATATATCAATGAGGACAAATATATTCAGGCAATCATAAAATAACTAAGAATAATCATTTGCAATGCAGAAAGCTGCAGTGTGCTTACTTTAAATGTAATTCACAAGTTGAGTCTTTAAATATATATTGCAACAAACTGCAGCAAATATAGGCGAAAAATCCTGAGATTAAAATATTTACCAGTCATAAAAGAGGACCTAGGACCCAAAGTAGATGAATGCATTCATCTGCAATGTTTAGATGTCCTCAAAATAAAGATATTATCAAAGATTCTTGAATAACTGGAAACTATGTATAAAAATATTCATAAATAATGAAAGGGAAGCATGTCTTGTCTTTGGGTTCTGATTTAGTAGAACACTCTGCACAGTCTAACTTCTAATCAGCATAAATAACAGTACCCAGTAAAGCCAAGAATGCTTTGAAATTTACATTTTTTAGGAGCTCCGTTTTCTATTATTCAGAATCCTATTTATATAGGATATCTGATGTAGCTTGGCTGTAAGCTTCATCCTGATCATAAAATAAGGCCACTATAAATTTTGGCACAGTAAGCATAATAAGGCAATATCTGAGGTTCAGTATTATGGAGAAAAAATTGAGGAAATGTGGAATAGTATGTATATGTATAAACTTGTTCTAATTGGTGCCTTCTATTTCTATATTAAGGTAGATGACTATAAAGGAAATCATTGTCAGAGCTTAATTTATATGACAGACATGTAGCTGAATGTCAATTCCGTTATCTAATTTTATGATACAGCATGTGATGTTTTGAAATCAGAGCTAGTTTGGTTGCCAAGGTTACCGTGATAACACTCATGCCACTGAACACATATTACTCTCCAGATGACCTGTAAACAAGTACAGACAGGACCTTGGGGGTTGGAAAAAATGGACTCTCCCGATGACAGCAGCACAATGCTATCACACAGTACAGGTCCGGAGGGCCCAACTTCTAACTATGTCCTATCAACATCTCCATGTATGAAATGCTGTTAGAAAAATAATTCAGTTCCCTGTAAATATTTTGCTTCAAAAGACTGATAAAGAGAGGAGCTGGTACTGAAAGCAACATTACTTCTGGAGCTAAAATAACTTACTGAGTCAAAATTCTATTTGTGTCCTTAAGAATAGTTACGTTTTCCTTTTTAAATACACATCTGTGAGAATCTGCCCCTGTAATTTTATATTGCCAAGTAGTTAAAATATCCTATTCGCTTAAATGTTTTTGGTTTAACACTTCTTGGGCTAAATAGAAATGCAAATTAAAACACTGTGTACAGATGATACAGAATCTTACTCCTTATGGGTGCAGTACTCAGACCCTGATTTTAACGAAGGATGATAGGTTAATGGGTGCAGTGACAGGGCCAGAGAAAGATGCCGGTTTAACACATTCCTCCTTATCTCAACATTCTTTTCGAATCCCTAATTCTCAACACATCAGTATCCTCTCTGACATAAACACCTATAGAATCAAGGAACTATTTTGAGAATTCCATTTATTCCCTCTAGGTTTAGAACCATTTTTTAATCTAGCCAAAGGAGGCACAAAAGCTACAGTGTGGAATAGCTTCAGCTTTAGGCAGAACGCCAGGGAACTAGTGATATTAAATAACTTTTAATCAAAATATTCATTCCCATGTGGAGACTGTTCAATGTCTGACACAAGCTCATGTTCAAAAATACCATTCCTATGAAAGATAAAAAGAAAAAGGCAACTTTTAGCATTTTTACTTCTATGGCCCTGTTACTTTTTTTTTTTTTTTTTTAACTTTGAAGAGGATAGTTTAAAAATAACTGGGTGGGGGAGGTGTGATGAAGACAGTCTCACAAATTAGGCCCTAAATTAGCCTACAAATGACCTCAGGGTTCCTATTGCAGCTGTAAAAAGGATCCATTAGGATTTAAATGGAGTCCTACAACTGTTTGGATAGAAAGCCTAAGAATTAGAGAACTCAAAGGGAAAGCACAAAATAGATTAAACTCTAAACTCTAGAACTTAAATATTGAGAAGGGGTAGGTAGAGGTTTGAAAATATATATATATATAAATATATATATATATGTATTTATATATATGTATGTATGTATTTTTTGTGACTAGGCTAAACCATTGGATCAAAGAAAGCCAGGATTACAAAGGATTTAAGAGTTTATAGTCTTAGTTGCTTGTCTATGAAGGTTTATTTTTGGGAGAAAATGTGATATCTTGTTCCTAAGGGGAAATATCAGTAGAAAAGCTTCACTAGGGTAACTAACATATCAAATAATGCCCATAAAATAGTGTTTTGATTAGTTAGGTGAAAACTAATCCAAAGTAAATCTATTTGTTGAAACACTGTGAATCTCCAGTTTCATGGAGAGGGTGGGAGCTAGGGCGAGGGGGTTGGGGGTGGTGGGGCGGATATCAGAAGGAGATCTAGTCACCCAAAATTGCTTGAGCTGATAAAGCCAACCTCAGTTTTTCTTCAGATAAACAAACAAACAGACAAACAAAAAAAAAAAAACCTCCATATTTTTTCAGTGATCTTTCAAGGAGAACATTGGCCAAAGAGAGCATGTGAAAAGATTGGCAAAGATATTTGGATAACATAAAGAGTTCATGCAAAGTTGGGATCAATCTTTGTTGGAGGATTAAAGGAAAAATATCTGAAAAAAGTGCATCTTATCCACATATCTTGGCCCAAGGTAGATTTTAAACAGCAAATGCCACACGTGTTCTCAAGGCTTATCTTTATAATATCTACAATCAAAGCTTGGTGGGAAAAGACCACTGCAGTAATGAGAGGCTAAACTGCTTTTCCAACCTGAACTACCAAATTCATCCTTTGAAGAAGTGTTTGAAAAGGGTAATCAATATCAATGATTGGTTTTTAGGAGCAACTCTTTTAAGTTCTTTTCTATCACAAAAGTGCTGTTATCTTCTTAGTTTGTCTTCCCTTTTCTAGTCTCATCTATTGTGCCACCATTGTCCAGCTAAGGAGTAGTGAGACTTGGGTCTTGTTACCTGGTTAAGTAAAAGAAGAATTCCTACGCTATCCTTTATCCAAGAGCCTAATCTCAGGCCAATTTGATGGGGCAATGTGAAAGACAGTGGATTCCATGCAGAATTCCAGACAGCTGTGAGTGGGACAGCCAACTGCTCTTCCCCAATGTGCCAATTCTGTTTGGGTTTCAACCACTTGATGACTTAAAAAAGAAAAAAATCTAACAATTATATTAATATGAGTCTGGAAGTATGTCCTTTTTTTTTTTTTAATTTTTATTCATTATTTTCAGAGAGAAGGGCAGGGAAGGAGGAAGAAAGGGAGAAAAACATCAATGTATGGTTGCCTTTCACCTATGTCTAGCTAAGGACCTGGCTGGAGACCTGGCTTGCAGCCCGGTTATGTGCCCTGGATGGGAATTGAACCAGCGACCTTTGGGTTCACAGGCTGGTGCCAATCCACTGAGCCACACCAGCCAGGGCTGGAAGTGTGTCCTTTTAACAAATCTTTTTAGGCTTTTTGTTCTATGGTCAAATCCCACCTCTTGATATGTTGCTACTGCCTATTATCATTTAATTATTTAGTAGAAACTCCCACATCCTTTATATGGGTACAGATCCTACTCACATTTTAACGGGTTTCTTTCGTTGTCCCCCTTTGGCAAAGATTCAAGTAGTAGACTCTGACCTCCACTTTTGGGGCTTCAAGTCCCCAATCCCCCCACCCCCCACTAATCAAGGTAGGCTTTTTACAGATACATTTTGAAAACCATTCATGTTGACAATTCACCTTCATGCATATAGTCTGACAGCGCTATGCAAACAGACAGATCAAAACAGCACAAAATAGCTGGGAGCATGGCAGAGGAAAGAAATGTGTAACATGTGGCTTTGGAAGATTTTAGTAAGGGAGCAGCCCGGTGTGTATGAGATGCGAGGGAGTTGTCAGTGATGGTGAACATAACCACCTAGATGAATGGCTGTGTAAGCTCGGACTCATGGAGGATGGAGAGGCCTGTAGGGGGCGCCTGGCAGGGCGGGACCATGCAGCGCCCTGGAGGTGAGCAGAGAAATCAAGTCAATACGTTACCAATAGCAGTGAGGCTTCTTAAGTACAGATGTTATGTGGGGAAAACTGTGAAAACATCCTGAAATATATCCAGATTTGGGAGTGATTAGCATGCGCAACTATTTCCTCCAAGCCCATAACCACACGTTTAGTAGGAAGCAACATTTTAAACCAGTCTTCCCCCACCCTCCAAAAACGGGACCACAGCAGTGCACACTCTCGTGCAAGAAAGCCATAGCCACACTCCACCAGTGCCACCAGACCCTGGGGGAAATAATACTCAAGTCTTAGAAATGGTCAGCTCTGCCACCATAATACAAACGTCACGGGGGGCAACGACCCTACCCTAGAAGGTTGTTGGTTATTATCCAATGCAAACTGGCTGTTTTTCACTTGATATTCTATTTTCTATACTTAGCAACCTGCGTGCCCTTTAGTGTAGTCTTATGCCTCACACAATCATCAAAAAGTCCAATGCCTGTGAAATTGGGTGAAGCACAAGTAATTTGTTAGACGAAATAGCTTAAGCAATCTCGTTTAACTCCCGGTCAATGAAAGCAGGAGGCACTGACATTAAGGCTTGCTTAACAGGAGGAGGTGAAACTGTGGTAATAAATGCCCTCTTCACTCCTCCTGTCATTCTCATTTCTCTTCGGCTTTCCCTGAAGCTAAATGACTGAGGAACTTCCTTCCTCCACTGTTAATGTTTTCTCCTGGGATCAAGACTAGCTGTAGACAGAAGAAAAAGCCTCCATGTCAGCTAGCATGTCAGATGGGAGGTCTCTAGGATTAACCTCCCTGACTTTTCCAGAATAAACCAGCAAGATCATTTCACCACAATAAGAAAGGGCATTTAACCCAGGCCTGTCAACAATCCCCTTTGAATAGACAAAGGTACAAAGACGTGTTAAGTCACTTAATATCAATAAGCAATCATTTCAATCATTTAGCCCATAAATACTAACTGATAACCTGCAGTGCACCAGGGGATCTTCTAGACATTAGGAATACAGCAGTTGGTTAAAGACCCACATCACCGACCTCATTGTGCTTATCCTTGTCATGCTTATATTCGAGTAGAAAACAGAGATAATAAGCATCCCCCTAAAAATGAGTAAAATATGTAGTATGCTAGGCAGTGACAAGTGCTAAACAGGAAATAAAGCCAGACCCGGGGACAGAAACATTGGGAAGAAGTTGTTATTGAAATGTGGCCTGGGATGGCCTAACTGGGAAGGTGACATTTCAGTAAAGACCTGAAGGAGGTAGGGAGCTAACTTGCTGATACCTTAGGGGAGAATCCAGTGGAAAAGGAAACAGCTAGTGCAAAGGCCCTGAGGCAGAAGCATAAGTGGGATGTTTCCCTGGGGGTCAGTGGGAACACAGCAGGAGCTGAGCTCAGGCGATGCTGTAAGAGATCTGGAGGGTCTCAGGGGTGTGTGGTTCTTACTTCAAGTGAGCTGATAGATTAGGAGTTTTTGAGCAGAATGACATGATGTAATTTGCATTTTAAAAGGATCACCTCACTGCTTTAATGAGAACTGACTAAAGATGGACAGGGGACAGGGAGGGTTGTCAGGAGGAATGAAATAGCAGGAGGGGACCAGTTTGTGAGATAATACAGCAGGAGATGATGATGACTTTGGCCTGGGAGCAGACAGTAAGAAGTAGCTGCATCATATATGTGTATGTGTATGTGCATATATGTATATCCATTATATATAGTATATATAGAAGGTAGAGCCAACAGGGTTTGCTGATGGACCAGGTATGAAATATGACCAAGAGGGGTTGAGAATGATGCTTGAGTGCTAGCCCTGAGCAATTTTCTTTCTTCCCTCTTCCTTGTACTGACATCTTTAGGTCAGCATTTCTAACAATGATTTGTAATTATTTATGTGCTCTCTTCCCCACTATACTGTGAATTTCATTTCTAGGATTTTGTTCTGTTTCCTATTAGTTTCTCTCCCATTGTACACAATACAGTATTTGTAACAAAAGAGCCCTTCAGTTACTATTTATCAAGTAAAAACCTTAGATATTGGAGGATAAAAAATATAGATGCCAATACGTTTGCAGACTCAAAGTCTAAAAGAAATGGCCCTGGCTGGTAGCACAGTGGATAAGGCGCCAGCCTGCGAACCCAAAGGTCGCAGGTTCGATTCCCCAGCCAGGGCACATAACAAGGTTGCAAACCAGGTCTCCAGTCAGATCTGTGGCTGGAGTCAGGTGAAAGCCAACCATACATTGATGTCTCTCTCCCTCTCTCCCTTCCCCTCTTTCTAGAAATGATGAAATAAAATCTTAAAAAAAAAATGTCTAAAATAAATGAATTTAAGGCCTAAAATAAGGCAGGATATATGATAGAATTTTAATAAGGAATGAAAATAGTATGTGAGCTATTATATTTCTTTAGATAATTATTGCTGAAAGACAACAATATAATGTATCTCTGGTATGTAGCAAAGAATAACCAGGTAACATATATTTTAAATTATTCAAATTTATCTTAAAAATCCATTTACCCAATCTAATTGGATACTTTTATAACACCAGAGTAATAATAGATTAATGATCTCTTCTAGGAATTAGATTGTCTTTAGAGACAAAGAAAATGTAAAGAAATAGGCAGGTTACTTTCAGAATGAATTCTGGGTTAGTTACACAGAATTAAGGCTTAAGAGAACACTTTCTATTTCACAGACCATCATTAAAAAAATGCCAAAAACCAAATAAAAAAATCATTAAAATAGAAAAATAGCCGAGGTGATAAGTTTAAAAGAGAATTTGCTAATTTGCTTTATCTATCTGTAATTCAGTACTTTTTCCTTCTGAGTATGCTCTATATATGTACGATATGCTAGGGTTGGAGGAGTCCTGGGTAGAGAATAAAGTGATGCAATAATTGTGGAATTCTAATGAGTGGCCAGTATTAAATGTTACTGATAGATTGTTGTTAAAATTCACTAAGAAAAATCTTTGTGGAAGTGTTCTGTGAACTGTAAAGTACCAATTACTGTCAGACAAATACGATGATTATAAGTTCAAAAGTCACCAAAGACATATCTTATATATTGCAGCTAACAGAAGGGCAGAATTTTCTCATCAAAAAATCTTTTCCTTTTGGCTTACCAGTTCATGTCCTTTATTGCTAAGGAACTGCTGAAAGATGGCAATAGAATTATCCTCTGAAGACACTGTAGAATTACTCAACAATCTTTTTCTTCTCACCTAATTCGAAAGGGAAAGCCGTATGGTCTGGAATATATTCATCATTAAGATTCCAGTATAGAAACATCATAAACTGATGTTTTCTCTTCTTCCATGAGGAAAAGTCAACACACTCAGGTAGATTTGATTCAAAGTGTCAAGCTTGTAGTTGTTTAGTAGTAATGGAAAAATGTAAAAAAAGGAAGAACATACCATGTTAATGTATAGAATAATGTGTATGTTCCTTCTTTTTACCCATCTAGTGGCCTCATTCTTGATATTTCTGTGGCATCGTTTGGGTTCATCAAAGCTTTTCTGGGTTGAACCACAAAAGACCATCCTTCTTAGCCGTGACCAGTGTTTGGCCAGCAGCCAGCATCCTTCTAGTTCTTGGAACACAAGTGACCCAAGTCATCAATCAAGCCTGTTGCTATCTCATTTGGCACTGCTTCTTCCCAAGGGCAATTTTGTTCTGGGGACGGGGCTGGGTCTGGCCCAGGAATCAGGCTCTTGGGATATTTTGCCTTCTGGTTACAAGATGCACCACTCCAGAGCAGGCAGGACAGTGTGGCACAGCAGGTGGAGGGGACATGGGGCATGGTGCAGACACATTGTCTGTGTTCCAGGTAAACTGGCATCACTGCAGTCCTGTGCTTTAGTATATAATCCATAAAATTCCATCACCTTCCATTTTATGAATTATTTGTATGCATTTAGTCTAATGTATTTCTGTTTGTTTTGGATGAGCACAAAGCAATAATAATCCACCTTTAATTGTTCTACTTGATGCCTCATCTTTGGGCACATGGAATAATTATGCATAATTATTTTTAAAAATAATTCTTAAAAAAAAAAAAGATTTTATTCATTATTTGCTGGGAGAAGGGCAGGGAGGGAGGAAAAAAGGGAGAGGAGCATCAATGTATGGTTGCCTTTCACCTGCCTCCAGCTAAGGACCTGGCTTGCAACTTGGTCATGTGCCCTGACTGGGGAATCGAATCAGCAACCTTTGGGTTCACAGGCTAAATGATTCTTATAAAGATCTTGGAAATAATACTCAGAGGAGAAATAATATGTAGTTGGAAAACTGTTAGTAGTAATACAAGTAATTCTCTGTTTAATAACAATCATTCAAACAAGTCATTCTAAAAATATTTACAAATCTAAATATTTGGGAAAAAAGGGAGGTTTGGGTGTTGTGCCTGACTGTGCCTCCCTCCTTTTTCTCCTGGCTTCACAGCTTATGTTTTCATTTGCTACTTTATCAAAGAGCGGCTAGGCACCAGTGTTTCCCATATTCTTTACCTTCAGATTGTTACCTGATTTGTTACTCTTACTTCAAAAGTGCAAATATACAATTCAACCTAGTGAAATAATCTAGAGCTTGCTATAATGATATTTCCTTCTAAATGCCTTAGGAGACCCCAGCTTATGCAAGATTGATGGATTCATGCACTCCTTCAAATAATACTTGTTAAGCTCCTACTATGTGCCAGGCTCAGGCACTGGGGTCATAGAGTAGAAAGACAAAAACCTCCATTCTCCAGGTACCAGTAATAATAGAATAAGAGGAATGTGAGATGATTATCGAGCAATTTTCTAACATTGTGACCGTGGCTGTGGCAGAGATTTGCAAAGGTATTGTATGGGAACATGAAAGAGATACTTCACCCGGATTCTAAGGTGACAGAAGAGGAGGATGTTTGGGAGTTTGTGACCCTTGTTCTACATCCTTAGAGTATTACTGGTAATTAAGAAGATAATGAATAAATGGGGGAGGGACTATCATTTTTCTATGAAGATAAAGTTCATGTTGGTGGGCCTAGAAGCAAAAGAGGACAGGGAACTACAAATATTTTCTTACACCAGAAGCAAGAGACAGAGGCTGGAGAGGCAGGTGGGCCTCAACCAAAGGAACTAACAAGGATGAGCCTCGCACCTTCACTCCACTGCTAATCCAGTGAGAGGGCACTCCCAGTCGCTCCTGACCAATGCACTCTGCACTCTGTTCCTGGCCAGAGTGACTGAGTGTCAAATGGAGAAGGTCATTTTTATACTCCCAGAAGTTACCACTGAATCCTCCAATTCCTGAACAAACCCAAAAGACAAAATTGTTACCATTTGATGGAGACATGGCAAACTTTCATGGAACCATGGTGTTCTTTCTTTGGTTATCACAGGGTATCTGGTCAAATTTATTTTCTTAGAAAAAGATACAAATATAACCACAGTCAAAGGCATAGGCTACTTGGCCAGGTTATATAGTCTGAGGATTCATACTTCTTGGTAAAGGGAACCAGCAAGGAAACTGGAATGGTTTTAGGATAATTTAATAGTGTCCCATTATTAGCTTTGAGACTGTAGAAACATCTTATTTTCCATATTCTGCTACTAAAAATCAGGTTTCATTTCCTGCCCTAGTAAGTTCACACAAATGATTTATTTTTTTCAATGAGAACTAACTTTAACTTATATAAATAAGACATATTGTCTACCATGCAAATTTTCTCACATATCATAGGGTATTTTTATTGCCTCTAAGATATTTCTATTAAAAATTTTTTTGTATAGTTGTGTTCCATTTGCTAGTTTTGACATACCTATGCATCTTTGACACTCTCATCCCAATCAATATAATAAACATCTATCACCCCAAACGTTTCCTTGTGTCCCCCTGTAATTTATTCTTCCTTCATTGTTTCCCAGGCAAGCTGTAATACACTTTCTGTCACTATGGATTAGACTGCATTATATAGAAGTAGAATCACACAGTATGTGCTCTTCGGTTTCCTTTACTCACAAGCTCTCTCTATGATCTTTGAGAGCTTTCTCCCATTTGGCTAAGGTTCAGTAAAGAGACTCAAAATAATGCCAGTGTAGTGTTTACCAAAGCACAGCCTGGTTTATAGACTACCTGCTTTATAGTCATCCAGATACTAGCTAAAATGTGCTGATTCACCTCTCCCCAGAGCTCTGAAACTGGAATAACCAGTGTGGTTGGGCATACTCAAGTGTAAGAACAAGCAGTTTTAGTTGAACCCCTTAGGGAATAACTTACTGTACCAACTAGATGCTTTTCTCAGGCCTTTCTGCTGTTTTCTATAACAGGTCTTAGCCTTTTATGCCACAGCAATTTACAGAACTAAATATCTTTAAGACATAAATTGCAAGAATTTTCCTAAACCCCTTTGTACCGCACATTTATAAATGTAGTTTGAATTAGTTACCCATAAAGGACATGCATTGCTAACTTTCCTCCCTTTGCTACCTTGCTATCAGTTTATAAAGCCCAGCATTAGGACCAGGTCTTGGGTGAAGAGAGTTTAGTACCTGCTTCAAGTTCAAAATATATAGAGCAGACACACACACACACACACACACACACACACACACACACACAACCTCAATAATCCATATGAAATATATCTTTTAAAAAATTAAAGGAAAAATATCTATGATGAACAAAATACCAACATTTTAAATAAAGTCAAGAGCAGTAATAGTACCATGAGTCTGAGGCACAAATAAAAAATCAGTAATAGTGATCCTATCTTTTAAAAATTATTATTATTTATATTTTATGACCAAGGTGGAGTGCCTTCCTCACCTCACCCTAGTCTTGACCCTAGTCCACTCCCACCCTTGACATATTGCCCTGTCAAACAGGCTTTTTGCTATCCTGAAATCATCATTAGAATGTTATTTCTGGCTTGGAGTTTAGAATGTGCCATGAATAATAAGAGCTATTTGAAAGTAGTCTAGCTAGACATATTAATTGTTTCTGACTCTTTCTCTCACCATTAACCACAAACACAGCCAATCCCAGACAAAGACATAAACAATGGTCACTCATAGTCCTGAATTTTTTAAAGGGTTCAACCAAGCACTCAAAATGGGATGTATTCATGTTGGATGGGATTACACATGTTGTCAATGTGAAACTGGACACATCTTATTAAACAGACACACAAAAACCACAGTTCTGATTAATGTTACCATTTGCAACATATACTACACTTTTCATGGGAGCTAATTGCATTTGAGAAAAATCAGAGTATAAGAATATTTTATATAATAAATGGATTCCAACTGGACTGAAAATATACCCAGAAACTGTTGGGTGGAGGGATAAGTACAGTGGTTCTGCATGCTTAAGTTAAATTTTGGAAAGAAAGATGGTCATATAAAGTACAGTTGTCACCTGGTATCCATGGGGGACTGGTTCCAGGACCCTCTGTGGATACCATGATCTGAGGATGCTCAAGTCCCTTTGTCAAATGGCATAGTATTTTGCATATAACCTATTTGTATCCTCCTGGATACTTTAATTCATCTCTAGATTATTTATATAATACCTAATACAGTATCAATGCTTGTAAATAGGTGTTATACCATATTGTTTAGGGAATAATGACAAGGAAAAAAAGTCTGTACGATTCAGTACAGATGCAACCATCATAGGCTTAACTATATACCACATGTCAGGAACATTAACATTTTCCCCTGAATATTCTCAAGCCATTGTTGGTAGAATTTGTGGATGCAGAACTTGCAGAAAAGAAGGACCAACTATGCCCAAGATTCCTACTCACTCTCAGAAAGTTCACTTGAATGTGTCATTTTTACTCCAAGTGAAAGGACTCATGTTTCGCTACTTATGGGTGCACAGGAAAAATTAAGTTGTTTGCTATGTATAAAGACGTCAGAGTAGCAGTGGAATATTAGAGTTGGTGACAGATGGTGAATGCTGGTGTTCAGTGTCCACAAAAAGCAGCATAGCAATTAGGCTGCACCAGGAAAAATTTTAAAGTAAGTTTACGATCAATCATCATCATCAGTCACGTAAGCATGGTAGAAAGGGAAGATACAGGCTTTGCAGTCAGACAAAAGTGAAAGCTCCTAACTGTCTGACCTTGGCCCCTTCCTGCTCCTGTTTACTCAGCAATGAAGAGCCTGCTTTGTGGGGTTACCACAGGAATGAAGTGGGACAAGATTTGTGGAGCACCTATCACAGCCCTGGCTCATGAGGGGCCCAATTAAATCATAGCTGCTGCTATCTCTACTACATCCAGCACCATAGGCTTTATTAAGTGTTTGAAGGTTATTGACCTGGAGACAGACCAATGATGGAGGTTTCCAATGAAAGGAAACAACACAATTTTGGAGGAGCAGAGGGGCCCAGGCAGGGCCCATCCTGTTTGTCTACATTTTCAGGGCCAGGTACCTGACTGTGAACGTTTCACTCTTATGATAGCTTCAGGGAAAAACTTTGAGTTGAGTGATATCCTTTTAAAAAGAAGCTCTTTTCTTGCCAAATAAAGAGCAGCTGATCACAGCCATAGTTACTATGTACAGTTTTGTTCTGGACATTTTAAAAGATCCAGAAAAGGGCTTTAAAAGTTCATTCAAAGTGGATAAACAGTAGGTGGTAGGAAGACAGGCTCTGAGAGAGTTGGAGCCATTCACTCCAGGCAAGAGAGGGCTTGACAGATTCGAAATGAGTTAAGTGTTTGGATGCTGATGTTACTCTGCTTCCTTTCACCTCCAGTGAATAGAAGGACCTCTTCCTATCAATACTTTTTCCTGGATGCAAAAGTTCCCTTTCTGAAGAAAAGAAGTCAACCAGCTGACCTCTTGAGGTCTTTTCTAGTTCTAAGTCTTTGCACGAATATGAAGCGGCAAATGGACACCTAGTTCATCAATGCAGAGGGGTTTTCAGTAAAATGAGGCTGAGGAAGCCTGGTATATTAGAGAGGGTGGGAACCAGGAGTCAGGCAGAGTTGAGTTTGAATCTAACTCTGAAACTAACTAGTGGGCAAAGTTATGCTAATAAAAGAACACAACTCACTCCATTGTAGCATGAAATAATCTCTGCCTCCTAGGGTTCCTAAAAGGATTAACAACTAATGCTGGCAAAGCATCCAATATCTTGACTGGCACATTATAGGCTTCGGACAAACTGAAGCTATTATTCTAGTTGGCTAAAACATGGCTTGAGTAGTTGACTATCATAAAAGGAGCCATGCCATTCTGGTTATAGTTACACCATGCCAGGAAAATTGCAATTCAAGTTAGCAGACTGATATCCCTTGGCCTACAGAATCCACTCCACAAAGTAGAGCTTGTCCATGCCAAACAGTGGTTGGGGCGGGAGGCAAATTATTAACTAGTTTGGTGCTAACAAGCAGAGGAAACTGAAGGTGAGGTCTAAGACATCCTCATAGGTATCTGGTTTCTCTCACGGTCACCACAATTATTTCAAAAAGGTCTCAAATATATTTCCAAGTATAAGAAATATATCACATCTCACCGACTTATAATTTACACAAAGTATAGTAAAAACATTAGTCAAAAACCAGGTTGGAAAACTAAGCTGATTGCCAGGAACTCTGTAATTAGGATTTTTCTCCTTCACAAATGATATGAAGCTAAAAATGAAAGTCACAAAGAAATTCAACAGCTTTCACATAGCAAAGGAGTGCAATGGTTAGAGCCACATACTTGAATAAAAGAAACTCCTACTACTATCAAACTTTTTCACAAATTGTAATTTTTTGGTGCTACATCAATATGGTGTTACATTTTTAGCATTTACAGAAAGGTACTAGAGTCCAAGACAGAATAGCTGTGGCTTTTGTTTTTCACCAGTGGTGGGGTCTGTGGCAGGACCCCTGGAGGCTGTGGAAGATTGGAAAAGACAGGAAGGACAAGGTACAAACATGTACGTAAAGTGAGGCCCACAGAGAGCTGAGCCAGAAACCTGGGAATGTTTCCTGAAGCCCTTTGGCTTGCTTGGAAAGCATATCCTATTTCCGTCAAAGGGGGAACTGACTATTGCCGATAGATCCAAACACTACAAACAAGGGAGCAGAACAACGCACTTTGAACTGACGGAGTCACATGAAAAAGCCGCCTGTTTTTGTTGGTGAATAATAACAGTAATGACAAGTTGTAAAATGATTCCAGACACATCAGGGAAGGGGCTGGCTGAGGCCCAATGTAGATTAGATTCCTGTCCCTGTTAGATCGATGGCTATTATGCCACTAAATCAGTCCTCAGCAGGAATCTCACATGATAATGACGCGGCCTTTATATTTCCACCATACAACTTTTATATTGGGACCCAAGTTAAAATTTATGATTTTAAAAGCATAAATTTCAAGTGGCAACAAACCACTGAGGTACTGAACCAGCCTGCAGGAGCAACACCCAATGTTTCAGTAAGCTCACATTTAGGCCTTTGAAAACTACCATGTATATCCTTACTTTGCTTGAAATCATCATTTTCTTTTGTTTCCTAAAAACCATTGATATTACAAATGTGATTGCATAGTACTTATAAGCAGGTTCAGTATTGTGTATGTGTATGTAATCATTGGACAAAAGAAAAAATAAATGGCAACTAAGATAAAAATCGGAGAACATCATGAAAAAGAAAAACAACAGAACAGGAACTTAACATTAAGTTCAAAGTCCTTGTGACCAAAAGTTTTTATTATGTTAAAATTAGTGTTTTACTTTCCTATGCCTCTTCCTGAGTTCCCTTGAACAAACTCATCTAAATCAGATTCTTTCAGTATGTGAATGACTTCTTAGCAATGGGCAAATCTTTCCAGTGGTTTGTTTATTCAGTAGTTGCGACCACTTGGATTAATGCCAATAAAAGTGTGCCCAGAGGCTTTGCAGAAAGCTATTGGCTTAAAGAAATAGAGATAACTTTCAGAAACCTTATCTCAATACCAAGAAATAACTCCTGTGTTTGGAGTTTCTAAATTATTCAATTCTATGAAGTAACATCATGTTTGATGTTAACAAGGGAACGAGACCTAAATTCTACACTTAAAATTAAATGTGTTAATTTACAATTAAAGGGCAAAAAAAAAAAAAAAACAAAACAAAAAACCCTCCTTATCTGGACTTTGATAGCTATAACATTTTCCCTAAGTTAGCCTTTAAGAAAGTTAAAGAGTCACAAAGAATCTGTTGGAGCTTTGGTGACAAGAAGTTTCTAAATATTTTAAGGTACTTTGACCATGTTCCTACTCATGGTCAAAGTCCCTTTAGATCAACCTTCCCTTTACTGAACTTTCCCTTCTTCATTTTCTATTTTTTTAATGAAAAATAGACATTAATGTTTCAGTTCATTTTGGAAATGTGCCTTGTGAACGACTTCAGAGATATTTTTTTCTTTTTAAAAATGACCTTCACATAAAAGTAATAGACTTTTCAGATAACAAAGCCCAAAGCAAATAACATCAGATGGCAAACATGGTCATGAAAAGACCAAAGAGACCTTCAGAAGTGGGGTGGCCATGTGCTAAGCAAACTTAAAACATTTAACAGAAGCAAATAAAGCATTATTGAGGAAAACAGCCATCAGGGCTGCCTGAGGCTGAGGGCACAAAAGGATCCTGTCTAGCAAACATCCTAGTTTAGCTACCACTCTGGTTGTTTTTAGCCAAGTACTTCCTGGGAGGACCAGAGCGGCAAGGCAGACTGCTTTTCTTGACAACAAGAAAGTGTCATTTTGTTGTTGTTGTTGTTGTCTTTTTTTAGACACAGTGCAGAGCCCAACACATTTCAAGGCCGTGTGATGTGGGTTTTGTTGCTTTACCAAGCAGCTGTGGGTTTTGGAAAGGAAATGGTAGCCCAGTTCAACCCTGCTGACTAGTCCTGTTTTACCTGCCGTATGCAAAACGCCTGTCTTTGTGATGATCGCCAAAAGTATCCCAAAGCCTGAGAGAAACACTCACTTCATCGACCACATCCCGGGACCGTTCCAGGACCTGCAGGAGAAAGAGAATACTCAAGTTCAGTGCCATTCAAAGACTCTCAGGACAAGGATGTCTGGGTCAGCACCCCTCCATGCCCATCTGACTCACTTGCTTTTAGTTTTCTCATTCCACCTTAACAGGACTTAAACTAAGCCTATTTCTCTTCTTGGGATCACATGACTCCAACCACCTCATCCAGGCTACCATAGCCATATTCCCAAGTTTGCACTTTGCTTTTGTTTGCTCTTGTGGCACTAAAAATGTTTGCGCTAACTGCCCCTCCCCCTCTTTTAAAATCGGACTGGCAGTAGTGACAATGTGCCCGGAGGAGTGCAAGGAAGCACCGAGCATCTTACCTCCTGGCAGACCCGGTACTGGTCAATGGCCCACACGGTTGGTACATGGGTGGCTAGTAGCTGATACTGCGTTAGCGTCGTATTACATGCTCGGGCACAGATCAAGCGCGTCTTCCCCACGGCGTTGTCTCCCACGACCACACACTTGATGGTTTCAACGTTGGGTCTTTCGTAGTCCATGTCAGTGTCCATTTATACAGTTCTGTGAGAAACAGGGTGGACACCACGTTAAAGATGCCCCCGGCTTTCCCGGGCAATTAAAGACTTGAGGGGTTCAGGCAGTCTTCTCTTTGTCTAGGAACCGCTTTGGAGGTGCCCGAACATAAGCAAGAAGTTTGGAAGTTTCTATTAAGCCTAAGTGAAACTTGAGTTTTCTTTTTATATTTTACACAAGGACAAAAACACTGGATTGTTATTTTGACCCTAAATGGTTTATTCCACTTAACATGTTATTTTCTCCTTGGTTTTCTCTAAATACAACCTGCCTCCTGGATAAGCATTCAGAGGAGCCCGGACTGCTGCCACACTTTTATACAGTTCCCTAGTGATCGTGTTCACTCGCTAAAGAGAACTCACCACCTGCAGGTTCAACCTTAGACACGAGCTGCCTTGGCAATACTAATGTCCACATGACCACAGCCTGCCAGTGGTTCAACATCTCCCATTGGAAAACAGTTTTCTATAGGTTCTCAACTATCGTGGTTAGCTTAGAGGAGACTCAAAAGCAGAAAACACTACCCAACATTACTCAAAAGTAATTTGTAAGACTGACATTTGATAACATTAATAAAATTAACTTATATTTCCTCCATTTACTCATTTTTATTAATTAAATTCCTTAAGAAATATATTCCCAAGAGGGGCACCGTTAAGCAACATTTCTGTGTTTTCATCAAGAAATCTGGAACATTTGCTAAAGAATGATTTTACCAGGATGAGGAAATATTTTGGAAGCTTCCTGAAACCTTTTTTTAAATGCAAAAGATTTAAAGAGAGTTGCCGAATTGCAGGGTCAAGAGGCAGAGGAAAAGCTGCTGCTGCAGAATGTGGAGAAGACTGCTTCCTGGTAGGGACTGGAGGACAGCCAACCATTGTTAAGATTTAAGATGTTAATGAACTGCAATTATCCTTTAGAGGAAGTCTACTGTCAGACAAGAAAACTGGTTAGATGATCATTTTTAAAGTTTTGATAACGGTTTTCATGGCCATATGGAAAAGAGACTAGGACCCAATACGTAATGGGGACTCAGTAATTGAACTGATTTGAGAAAAGTGATCATTTGCATGATATGAGATTAAGAGTGTAGCAGGAGAGAAAGAAGGAAGACTATGAAGAAGAATGTTTTTTCACAGTTAGGACCATCTGAACATGAAGTGGTCTCTGGTTAACACCGAGACAGAAGGTGATAAACCAGAAGCTAGAGAACTATGTGATGGGAAGGGAGTGATTCAAGGGGCAGATGTATGATGAGGTTAAGATCTGACCTGTGGTTTCTATGCAGCAGAGACAGGCCAGAAAAAAAGGCTCCATTTGCAGCCTCACACACTGGAAACTGAAATATATTATCTTGAGTGCACTATGTGGTGGAAAACCTTATTCTTTTGAGACTGTATATTTTATTTTTTTGTTGTATTTTGTTATTTTATCTTCTATCTAATTAAACATCCTAGAGCCAAGCTCTAAAGTTTGATGAATGCTTGAATTTAGTAAGAAGTGAGATATGACACAAAAAATACAGAATTAGTTTTAGCTTTGCCTGGCAGAGTAGCTCTGATAACAGCACGCAAGGAGGAAAACCCTGCCCCCAATAATTTGAAACATGGCAGCCTGATGGAATAGCTGTGTCGCTCTTACAGGAAGCTACTTATTTTGAGGGGACCAAAGCCCTCCCAGTTTTATATTACGGCTATGATTACATAAATATCATTACTTATTTATAGACACGTCTCATGCACGGTCCTAAAAAGAATTTCTGTGTCAAAGGGGAGAATAACATCTGTGAGGCCTCTAATCTCTAGCAATCTGCTCGGAGCCAGGCGATTGCCAAAGGTGCTGGACCGGGGTCATGAGGACAGCAAGCAAGGGAAACAAAAGGCAGGGAAGGATTAAAGGCTCACAACCCAGGTCACTCCCTTTAGACATGCAATTTTCAGGAATGGTTTTCTGGATTTTCAAATACTGAAGATCTTTTCTCTGTGCACGTAGAAATTTATTTTGTCATAATCTAAAAAGCATTTTAAGGGCATGAAGTTACAGCCAAGGATGTAAACTCACGCTACATATGTATTGCTGTAAACTGACTGTTCATCTGTTACACATAAACAAACGAATGTTAAATTATGGTAGCAATTATGAAAATATGCAATTTTATTTTTCTTGTTATAGGCTCTAATTTATTCATATCTGGCAGTCTTATGGTTGAATGAGCTCTTGGGACCATCTGGATAATAACTATCTGGTTTGTAATCTTTATTTACCCAGAAGGAGAGTAATAAATATTATTCACTTAGCACTATTAATAAATTTCACCGCCATAAATCCTACAGATCAATGCAGATATCCTTTTGCCTTTAGATACACATCTGAGGAGACAGAAAACCTAGAACTGATATTGGTAACCTGCTACTATGGCAGCTTTGTAGTCTTCTTAATCAAAACTGACTTGAACTTCATGCCATATTTCACTGAATCCTCAGGACACAGATGCTGAAATTAAAATAATGGAAGGGTCTACCTGCACACTCCGGAAATCAGAAGTGGTAAGTTTATTTGAAAAGTGGCCAGTGAACAAGACAATGTGGAGGTGGGCAAGTGAAAGATGTGGAGAGGCGGTGTGGGGCAGTGGGGTGGGGGGCTGCTGCTTTGGGTGCCAGTCATGAGCTTCTGGCTACCAAACTACCCCATCTGACTTGGTTATCCCTCATTTGCCTATGCCATTATTACCATTACCTCCTGAACTTCAGGTCCCTCCCCCATATTCCCCACCAACTCAGCTTTCTTGTTGTAGCTACAGGATGATGCACCCACCACCTTAGCCTCATGGTTTCTCTACTTCTTCAACACCAGCGATGTCTGCCACACTCTACTTAAGCCATTCATATTTTTGGTCATATGCTGGACACTGTTGTCATCCAGAAATGTTTTACTTCTTGTGCTAGATGAAATATGGTCATGGTAGTCATTCCCATTGGGAGATGGAATCTGTTTCCCTTCCTCTTGAATTTGAGTTTGCCTTGTGACCGAATGGATGAACCCCAAAGAATGGGAGGCTGTGTGAATCCAGAGTTCCCATACCTCTACCTTCATGCTGTTGGAATGCTCTCTTGAGGCCATCATGTAATACAGTTGCTCTAGCCTAGTAGAGGATGAGAATTCACAGTGTAAACAACCAAGGCAGCCCTGCCAATGGCCTCACCGAATGCCATAGTGAGGCCATCTTGGATTTTCTAGCCCAGCCAACTCGCCAGCTGAATGTGGCTTAATGAGGGAGCCCAGGTAAAGCCCAGCTCGGGAGTCACCTGGCCAAATCGCAAAGACTCATGAGAACAGATTGCTGTTTTAAGACACCAAGCTTTGGGTAATTTGTTATGCAGTAATAGTATAGTGAAATATACTTATGGAAAATCTCCAGCACACTACACCTCCATAAAAAAGAAAAGTCAGGTTATAGGCCCCTGATGCTGGGGCTTGATGTGGATGGATGTTACTTCCTCTTCGCCATCACCTTCAACACCTTGCACTGCATATGTGGTAGGCAGAATCATGGTCTTTCCAAGATGTCCATGTCCTACCTTCTGGGACCTATGAGTATGTTCCATTACATGGCATGGCAGAATAAGGGTAGCAGGCAAAGCTAAGGTTGCTAATCAGCTGACCTCACTCTAAGGAGATTATGTTGAATTATTAGGGAAGGCCCCATACAACCACAAGGGCACTTTAAATGCAGAAGAAGGAGGCAGATGGTCAGAGTTAGAAAGAAATATGAAGATGCCTCACTGTTGGCCCTGAGGATGGAGAAGAGGGCCAAGGCGAAGGAACGTAGGTGTCCTCCAGAAGATGGAAAAGATAGAGAGATAGATTCTCTCCTAGAGTCTGAGAGGGCACACAGTCTGCCCACACACTGATTTTTCCCCCAGTGAGACCCATTTCAGATTTTTGAATTCAGAACTGTAAGCTAATAAATTTGTGCTGTTTAAAGTCACTAAATTTTTGGTAATTTGTTACTGCAGGAATAGGATACTAATATAGCATGATTTAACCACACGAATGGCTTCCTAGATTCTAAATGTTTGCTACCTTAGAGACTTTCCACATATTTCCTCTGCCAACCCTCTACCATTCCTTTCTGCCTGCCAAATTTGATTCATTCCTTAAAAAGTTATTAGATAGTACCTCCTCTAAAAAGCTTTCCTATCTGCCCACCTCCACACACACTAATTTGCTTTCTCTTCTGTACCAGTAAATGCTTCTAGGAGAAGCAATCGCAAAGCCAAACACACATACACACTCATTTCCCCCCTTCTATTAGCAAATCATGGAATAGGGGTTTGTGAACTTTTTATTTTTCCTGGGCTATACCTTCACAGTGCCTATCCTGTGCATTAGCAAAGTCATCAAGCGTTTCTGAGGGGCTCAGAAACTATGGCTCAAGTGCTTGGAATCTATGAGCATGCAAAGCCCCTCTTCTGTAAAGCTTTCTCTGACTGCCTGGTTTGGTACATTGGCCCCCTAATTTCTGACTGTCTGGTAAGGCCAACCATGGGCAAAACAGTGATATAGATGTGACCTCTTCAAATCATGCTCCTTCCTATGGTGGCACCTCATCCCCACCTCTGTCCTTCATGACAGACAATGGCCTTCATGATGTCCTGTTCCTTTGTTAAGTGGCTCTCAGAAAGTGTCAGACACATTCATTCCCCTAGTCACACTACAGCTAGATGACCATCAAAAAGTCCTGTCTTGTAATTCAATAATTCAGAGGCACTGTGGCTGATGAAACCCAAGGTATTTCTGCTTGCTCTAGAGAAGTGCACCTTAGTATGGAGCTACTATTTGAATCCAGGTGAGGTATGAGTCTCTTCTAACATCTAAATTTTAGATATTATGGATGATGGGCAGAAAAATGTTTATTATTTGTCCAAGACATCTCTCTCATTAAGCATCTCCTAATTGCTCTGAATCACCCTACCTGTCTCTTACCATTCTTTTTGTTGTGTTTCTTGTTATATTTGCCATTTTAATCAAGGCATGGTAAGCAATCTGCTTAAAGACAAAAATTGAAGGTCCATTGATTGACCTTGTACTTTTAGCTTTGTGCAGCTGTTCACATAGACAGCTTGAGCAATGCTACTGCACAACCAGTACAGTTTCTCATCCTTTAGAAAGGCATATAATCTGAACATTAAGAAATAAGTCAACCTATTCATTAAAAAATTCTAGTGGGATAAATTTTAATGTATTTGAAGAGTTCACTCTGAAAGAAAAACTGAGAATTTTATATTATTGATAGAAACAAAAGGGAAATGTTAAGTTGCATAATAACTATAGCCAACAGCCAAGTTTCAACTGTGCAGATTTCATTATTCTGAGTTCTTAATCATCAGTCCTAGGCAGGCAGGAGCTACTTTATGCATAATATAAACATCTCAGCTGGAATAGAGAATGGGTCCAGAGCTGGGAAAGAGACAGGAAGGGCCGGGTTGGGCTTTCCTAAATAAAAACTTCACAGAAGATATAGCTCTAGGATAAAATTGCCTTTCATCATTCAAATCAACACTACTTTTTTCAATCAAAAGTTCTGATTAAAACAGGAAAGAGAAGAAAGTAAGTAACGGAAAGGACACTGCATAGAAGTCCAGGAATGCAAATAATACAAAGGTGCTTTTTTTTTTTAGATATCCACTTATCATTCTGCCAGAGCCCTGTGGTGATGGAGACCTACACAAGATCATGCTCTGTCTAGTATGTATTTTATTTTTTTGTCATTGTCTTATTTTTTAAATTATGTTTTATTGGTTATGCTATTATAGTTGCCCTGACATTTCTCCCCTTTTCTGCCTCTACCCAGCACCCCTAACTCAGACAATCCCCCCAACATTATTCATGTCCATGGGTCATGTGTATAAGTTCTCTGGCTACTCCATTTCCTATGCTGTATTTTACATCCCCATGGATGTTCTGTAACCTATTTGTACTTCTTAATTCCCAAACCTCTTCACCCATTTGCCATGCCCTTCTCCCATCTAGAAACCATCAAAACATTCTCAGAATCCATAATTTTGACTCTATTCTTCTTGTTTGCTTAGCTTGTTTTTTAGATTCAGTTATCAATAGTTTTGTATTTTTTGCCATTTTACTGCTCGTAGTTCTAATGATCTTCTTTATCTTATGTCCCTTTAACATTTCATATAATAATGGTTTGGTGGTTATGAACTTTAGTTTTTCTTGTCTGAGAAGTTCTTTATCTGACTTTTGATTCTAAATGACATCTTTGCTGGGCAGAGCAATCTTGGTCCCTGCTTTTCATTACTTGGAATATTCCTTGCCAACCCCTGCTAGCCTGCAAAGTTTCTTTTGAGAAGTCAGCTGATAGTCTTATGGAACTCCCCTGTAGGTTAACTACCTTCTTTTCTCTTGCTGCTCTTAAGATTCTCTCTTTATCTTTAATCTTTGGTATTTTAATTATTGATATGTCTTGGAGTGGGCCTCTTTGCATTCATCTTGTTTGGGACTTGCTGTGCTTCCTGAATTTGCATGTCTATTTCCCTCACCAAGTCAGGAAAGTTTTCCTTCATTATTTTTTCAAATAGATTTCCAATTTCTTGCTCTTTCTCTCTTCCTCTGGTACCCCTATGATGCAAATGTTGGACTTGTTGAAGTTGTCCCAGAGGCTTCTTACACTATCCCTTTTTTTTTTTTTTTTGGAGGGGGTGTTCTTTTTTCTTCTTCTTGTTCTCACTGGTTGTTTCTGCTTCCTTATGTTCCAAATCATTGATCTGATTATCCGCTCATCCACTCTACTGTTGTTTCCCTGTATTGTTCTCTATTTCAATTAGTGTATTCTTCATTTCTGACTGGATCTTTATTATGTAGTTGAGGTCCTCATGAAATTCCTTAAGCATCCTTATAACCAAAGTTTTGAACTCTGTATGTGATAGATTGCTTATCTCCATTTCATTTAGCTCTTTTTCTGGAGTTTTGATCTGTTCTTTCATTTGGGCCATGTTTCTTTGTATCCTTGGTTTGGCAGCCTTCCTGTGTTTGTTTCTATGTATTAGGTTGAGTTTGACTATGTGTCTTGATAGTGTGGCCTAATGTAGTAGGTGTCCTATAGAGTCTGGTGGCACAGCTTCTTCTATCACCCAAACTGGGTACCTGAGGTACACTCCTTGCATGGGCTGAGTATATCCTCCTCTTATAGTTCATTGGTTGCTGTTGGTAGATCAATTGGAGGGATTTACACAGGTCATTCAGCTGCAAGGACTGGCTGTGACCACTGACCAAGCTCTTCCCTCTGTGGAGGGTCAGTTGTGTAGGGGTAGGGTGGTAGTGCTCTGACATGATCTGTAGCTGTCCACTGGGTGTGCTGGCCCTGGTGTTTCCCAGTGGTGAGAACAACATCAGCCCTGACCTGTGTTTTGCTCAGAGACATTCTGCCTAAACTATAAAGCAATCTGAGATGGCTGCAATTTGTGCTGGATTTGAAGGTTTCCAAGTGAAGCCAGGCTATGAATCTAAACTGGCTGCTTCTAGTGCTGGGCTTGGTGCTCACTGAGGCCAGCTATTGCCTGTTTGAGAGGATTTAGAAAGTTGTGAAGCAGGAGCCAAGACCAGCTATTTATATGGAAAAGCAGCTTGGATGAGCCCATAAGTCGTGTAGGACTAAGTCTCTGGGGATCTCCAAGGCGGGTCAAACAGTATTAGCCAGGTGATGGAGTCTTGTATGTGGCACCAGCTTGCTGGCTCTGTGGGGGGATTTAGAAGAGAGACAATGGCCTCTCTCACTTTGATGACAGACACTTCAGTTTCTTCCTGTATTCCACTGATACCTTTCAAACTGCTACCTTGCTACTGGAGCTTTGAGGGAGTGAGTCTGAGTGAGGCCATGTGTGGGTTCTTTAAGAAGAACTGTTTGGTGCTCTAGCAGTTTCTTCCACCAACTCAATCCCTGCTGGATTGTGCAGCCAGAAGTTGTGGGAACTTATCTTCCTGGCACTGGAACCCTGGGCTGGGGGGTCTGTTGTGGAGCTGGGTCTCCTCGATCATGAGATAATGCTCCAGACTTTCTATCCACCTCATGTGGGTGAGAGACCAGCCCATTCCTCATCTGTGCTCCTCCTAGCAGTCTAGATGGATGTGGTTTCTTTAATTAATAGTTGTCAGATTTCTATTTAACCTGATTTCTGACAGTTCTGAGTGATAGTTGTCCTATATTTTAGTCATAATTTTGATGTGGTTGTATGAAGAGGCAGCCATGTCTGCCTATACCATCTTGACCAAAAGCCTCTCTAGTCTTTTTTTAAAACTCAGTGTCAGTGGGGGAGGAGAGCCAGAATCAGAAACTTAGAAAGCTTGCAATCGCAACTTATATAAATATTGCCCCAATTGAAAAACAAAGAACAGGTAAAAAAAACTTGGCTTAAAAGATACATAAAAATTCCAGGATAGGTTTCAAAACCACCATAAGTAAATTGTGTGCTGTGTTCTAAGCACACTGGACTGTCTAATTTCATTTACAAATATGCCATGCAACTTCTGCTTTGGTGACTTTACTTTTGCCTACTGCCACCCCAATGCCCTTTCTCATGACCCTGATCCTGGAACTGTCCTCCACCTTTAGGACTCAGGTAGTGTTAGTTACTTAAAGAAATAAAGACTGAGCACTAAATGGGTGCTATAGGTGTACAGTAGTGCACAAGCCAGGTGTAGTTTTTGTTTTCAGGGACCTCAAAGTCAGGTGAGGAGTAACAACTAAACAGACAGATGTATTCACATGTTTGATAAGTTTCTTGAAGAAAAAAAATGAATGGGTGTTATGGGAGGAAATAATGGGTGGGAGCTTGCAGGGAAGTCAAGGGCACCCTCTATGATGAGGACCCATCTTCCTGCTACCAGAAGAATTAGAAGAGTTCAGTTACGAGATGGGAAAGGAAGCTGGAATGAGGGAAACTGGTGACATGGAAGGTGAGAAAGGCAGTGGGAGCCAGATCATCCATGGCCTGTTAGGCCGCAGACAGGAGTTGGACTTTATTCTAAATGAAAATAAATGGATTTAAATAAATGGTTATTCTCACATCAGTGAGAAGCCACTGAATTGCTGTAGGCAGAGGAGTCACAGGTTCTGATTTGCTCTTAGAAATATCCCTGATATCGCTGGGACTGCTGCGTGGAGATCATGCTGTGGGGAATATGAGTATTGCAGAAGGAGCAGGCAGAAAGCTCTGAAATTCTCTGGGAGAAAAAGGATGGTAGCTTGGATCAGGATGGAATCAGCAGACAAAGAGCAAAGCAGACAGACCCAAGTTACATTTTGGAAGAAGAAGGTAAAACATGCATCCTTTCTACTATATTTATTAAGTTCCCATTTGTACTAATTGTGCTCATATGTATTTTGCTTTCATACCACCAGAGTTATAAATTTTTGACAACAGAAACTGTTAGTCATTGTTAAATCCTCAAATCTTTTCTCAGTGCCTTGGCCATATGTGGCTTTCAATAAACATTATTTCAACAGTATATAAAAATACAGCCGATCCACCCTCCTTAGGAAAGCTTCCACCTGGAGCTGGCTGGCAGAGAACTGGCACTCACCTATCTCTGATGAATGAGCATCAAGCCTGTGGCCTTGAGAACAGTAGCATGTGGCTAAGCCTGCAGTTGGTGAGAGAAACACCTTGAGGGACATCTGTGTGACTCATCATGAGAGTGGTGTTTGACAGATGGCATCGCACCAGCCATGGCTCATCAGGAAAAGCATCAGTAACCATGGGAACCACCAGGGAGCAAGGATCAGGGCCCCTCATGAAATGGAAAGGTGGGGGCAGGGGAAGCCCCAAGATAGGCTGGCAGGAGTGGTTTTGGGCCAGATCTGATTTAGGAGAAAAAAAGGGAATCTGATCATTTTTTATACTCTGGTGCTAGAACCAATTTATGAGTCATAATAGCATTTACATAAGAGTCTCATAAAGTTCTCATCCACTTATAGACTTTCACACTCTAATTTAAAAAATTCCTAACCCTTTTCAGTGAGCCACTACTTGGATGGAGGAAAAGGGGAAAAGGGAAACACATGTACCTATCACATACAGAGAACAATTTATAATTGAAAAGAAAGTGAATCTTGAAGGAGGGAGTTCAATCTAGGCCTAAAAGAGCCACATCACAATAAGCAATCAGCTGGACTTCAAGGCAAGATAGCATTGAAAGGACAGATGCCTTGGATGTCCCTCTACCCTTGTCTCACTAAAATTACCCTTAAGAGAGCAGACCTCGTGACAGTACCAGAAGCTAAGGATAAGAAGTAACCATACACCAGAAATTCAAAGGATTTCTGCCAAATTCATTTCTATGGAGCCAAGTGAGACAATCAATGAAGAACAGCAGACAGCCCATTTCCACAGAGAACAGAGTTTGTTTGGACACTAAGAAGGATGCCCGTAATATGCAATAATGATGGCTGGCCTGACTTGAGACACAGGCGAAATAGTGTGTGGAGCCATTGGAAAGCCATTAGGAAACCAGCATGATGCCATGGACAAGGAGTAGCCCCAGTGATTGCCTCGTGCTTAGAATGGACCAGATAGACAGTATTGAGCATAGAAAAGACTCTGTTTTTGCTTCCTCCAGCCTGTTCAACCATGCTATTTCCATTTTGACATAGCAATGGGAGTGAGTGATCTTGTGATACTGATGTGAGAGGGAGTGAGTGGGGTGACGGAGTGCAACCTTTAAGACTGAATGCTGGTACATCTTTAGTGATGAAATTACACAACTTTGTCCTTATCTCAAACTGTACCACACTGAGTAGCTTTGCTTGTGTGCTCCAGAATTGGGTTGGTTCCTGGGTCACTATGAGGCTCTACCTTGGTCTCTGATAGAACCTAAGGTTATCCAGGCATTTGGAATATACTTTGATCTTTGATCAGCATGAATCCTTTTTTTTAAGAATATGGATTGAAGCAATAGAGGTGATTCAACATATGGTCTATTAACCCTGACACATAAAAAAGGGCAATTAGATAAAGATACAGAGAAGATGTCTACTGAAGTAGATATGCTGTAAAACACAGCAGAAGAAAATTAAAAAACAATAATCTGACCCATGTGCTTGATCATGCAAAACAAGACAATGCACGTGTATATAAACTTAGGGCAGATGAGGCTATAAGTAGACAAATTACTTAATCTCTCTAAGCCTCTATTTCCTTATGGGTAAACTGGGGATAATTACCTCTCACAATGGGTTGTCATGAAGATTAAAGTAGATAATGCTTGTAAAGTATTTTAATCACTGTGCCTGCCATCAAGAAAAGGCTCAATTAGTCTTTTCTATTAAGATTGTCATTATTTAATATTATGTTTATGTTGTCCTTGCAATAATAGAGAAATGCTAATGTTATGCTATGAAAGGGAAGGTGCAGATGATAATCTGAAATATAGTTGATGAAAACTACATAAAATAAACAAATATGTGTAACTAGAATAAAATTGGGACCTCTCCCTCAGTCTTTCAGTTGAAGTACTATATTATCACAGTGACACATCTGAAATGTGGTTTACATAATACATCAGACATCTCACAGCAAAACTTTTTTAAAAAAAGAGTTCTACATCTCATAGCACCTGCTCCAATCTGTCTCTCTGCCTCTCAGGAGGAACCCCGGATTTTCCTTTGCAGTTATTTTTTCTTTCCTAGTGACAGGGCCAACCATTGCCCTCTCTTCTCTAACATCATTTCTACCCATTATTCCCCTCTGCCAACTGAATGGATCTTCCCTGGAACCCACCCTTTTCTGTGGGAAGGGGGAATGGGTGAGCATTAATATGTGAATACTTATAATTTGATAATTGCATCCTTGTCATCTAAACAGAAGCAACACCAACCTCCCCCTCCTGCAATAATATATGGAGAAGAAAATGGAAGGGGGGTACTAAACAGGTAACAGTGGTTGTTGCTAGATAGGGGGACTACAACTCCTTGCAATTTTTCTAATTTCTTTTGGTTTCCAAATTTTCGCAGTGAAAATATATTACCTTTCTTTGCTAGACTGAGATGAAATTCACATGCTCTGATACTCACACTTTTCTAAAGTGTACAATTCAGAATGTTTTTGTTCTATTCACAAAGTTGAACAACCATTCTCACTATTTCTAGAACATTTTCATCATCTCAAAAAGAAACATTGTACCTGCTAGTAGTCATTCCCATTCCCCCTCTTCTCAGCTCTGGAAGTCGGTAATTTACTTTCTGTCTCTATGGATTTGACTATTCTAGACATTTCTTATAAATAGAACCATACACTGATGTGGCCTTTGGTATCTGTCTTCTACTTAGCATGCTTTCAAGTTCATTTATGTTGCAGCATGTATTAATTAGTGTTTCATTACTTTTTATGACTGAATAGTATTTTTAGATTGTTACTTCTATAGTAGGAAAATATTTTAGCTTTTACAAAAGTAATGAATACATAAATGTAACCCTTGATTGTTAATTCTACTAAGGGTACACTGATACAATTGGCTAATACATGATTTTTGATGATCCATAAATTATTTTTCAAAATCATATATTTTTAAAACATAGTGAGACTGTAAAACTTGTGTTTTGTTTCTGACTCAAACTCTTCACTAAAAATAACACAGGAATCTAAATGATATCTTGCTGAGTATTAGACAAAAACTGAATGATATAGAGATGTCTAGGACACATATGTAAAATTCTATCCAAAAAGAAGATGAAAAATTCTTGGCTCTTAAATTTAATCTTCAGTGTTCAAAGAGAATACTTAAGAGTACTGAAATGAGCAATTTTAAGAAACTGTTTGGAAACATAGCACATGAACTATTCTGTGGGAATCAAATAAGGTACTTTAAGCTTAGAACAACAGAGTTTAATTCAGCTTTACACTCATTAAGAAGACAAATATTCCTAACTTGTTTATGTACATTCTGTATATGGATAATATTTGCAAATCACAAACATATGTTGACATACAAACATTCAGTGCACAAATTTATGTTATAATCTTTACATGTTAAGGCAGATTCTACATATCTTCAGCTTGAGCAAAGCTGAATGCAGCTAGCTCATATAAAGTTAAGGAATCAGTGAAAAATCAGATTCTATAATTGAATGACTTACCCTGAACATAAAATACAAAGCATTTCAAAGACACGGAGGGTGCAGTCGGGTGGTGAAGGGAAGCGGAATGCTTGTGGTGCCTTTGATCTAGGTTCTGGTTACATAGGTAGTTTTGCTTGCAAAAATTCATCAAACTGTACATTTGTGATCTTTATACATTTTGCTATGTATGTTACACTTCAATAATTTTTTTAAAGTTAAAATAGCAACAAAAGACCCTACATATTGGATTTGGAGGGCTTGTAGTCTTTACATGGGTAAGTTTTTGCTAAGGGCTGAATCAGGAAGCTTTGTCAAGAATTAATTACAATATTAAAACCTTCAACAAAGTTTTAAGTGCTTGTTTGAGAAAGTTAATATCAAATCTGTAGAAGAGACAAGTTTACAAATCTATCCTTATGAAGAAAAGCCTCTACAGGGTTCCGTAGCAACTTGCTCATCGAAAGTACCCTCTGAAGATGTCACTGGGCCAGGTTTTGTTGTACAGGGCAGACCACTTGCTGTGAACCCTTCAGATATGCTGACAATCACACAATCGCATTTAATCATTTATGAGACTATGACAGTTTGGATTAGGTTTTGCTCTAATTGAGACTAAGGAAGAAAACGGTTTTGTCCCCCTCAGAATTTCCTGCAAAATTAGTGCATAAATGCAAGAGTGCTGGTGGACAAAACCCAGGCTGCTTAAAATCTCATCTTTTATTTAAGGTTACTGGCTGACATCAATATATAGATTCTGACTAGTATTTTCAGGACATGGTCCTATATTGTACTTTCCAACTTGGTGAAAGTTATTACATGAGAGTGTACATTTTTAAAAAGCAGGATGGGGCAATATTTGCGGGAATGGAAAATGATACCATTATTCAGGGGTGCAACTGGCACTCAGAAGACTTTAAAATGTCTCTAACTTTCTTCAGTTTTAAGACTTTATTCCTGGAAAAATAATTAGGGTATATTAAAAACATTTCATTAAAGGAATATTTATCATATCCTTGTTTGTGGAAACAAAATATTGGAAACAATTTCAGAAATACAACTACAAGGGATTAGTTAAAACAACAGCAGTACATTTCCATGTGATGAGAGTATATAGTCACCCAAATGTGTTATAGGGGTATATTTATTGTTATAGTTAGATATTCATGGGAAATCTTCAAAAAAAAAGATTATGAAAAAATTTACAGAGTAACACCATTCCTCAAATATTACCTGCCTAAGTATACACAGAAACATCTGAGATAGAGATATATTAAAATATGAATGTCAACTCATAATTGACTTTACTTTTCTTTTATCTATATGTTCCATCTTTTCTATAATGGACGTGTTAATAAATTTTATAAAAAAGTGAGGGTGAGAAAGTAGGAAAACCAGGGACTATAGAATATACTTCTTTTATTATGTGGAATTAATGTCTACTTTTTTTTTTTTTTTTTTAATGTCTACTCTTGACCTTTTCTCTGTACACCTTGATAGCTTTACATGAAGTGCCTTTCATATGGTTGGAAATAGTCCTGTTGTTCCTGGAAACTTCCAATTCTAAGCAGATATCCCACTCACCGTCAATATCATTTCGGAACTCAGGGTCATTTGGCTCCCTTGACTTATATCAAAGAAGAATCTAATATCTCTATAGGCCCAAACAAGAAAACTACACAGCCACAATGAACACCAAGGGTGGGAACACCACAACGGGATAAATTCCTCTAATCTCATCAGACTTTGAGAGGTTTTAATTCTCTTTCAGAAGAGAGTCCCTGCTCAACTTCAAATAAACAGATTTAAACAAATATTAGAATCTAAACTATTACAGGGGTTCACTGTTGATTTTTGTTTAATAGACACAAAGGGAAATAATTTCCCTTCCTTCAATCCTCTTTCTAGGAGCCTTAATGATCTGCTGCCAAATTTAGCCTTGGCTCCATCTCCATCACGTCTATTATTTCTTCATGCTACTGATGCGAGGCCAGATTTCATCCCCATTTAGGGTGCATAGGAGCAGATGCCTCAATGAAAGGGGGAGTTGGTGAACCTATTTGAAAAGAGCCAGGAGAATATTCAGTAGTGAAAGGAAGCACAGCTTTATGGTATACTAAAAGCTCATGTCACACAAAAGAATCAGTAGCCTTGGTCATATGAGAAATACACGAGACGAGGAGTACAGAGAAGGCAATCAAAGGTGGAGGTCTATTTATAGAATGAAATATTACTCAGCATTAAAAATGTACGAAGCACTGTTACTTAACACAAACATAACATTGAGGGGGAAAAGCCTGATACAAAAGAGGTTTTGTTTCTATAAAAGCTCAAAATCAAGCCCTCGCTGGTAGAACAGTGGATAAGGTGCTGGCCTGCGAACCCAAAGGTTGCTGGTTCAATTCCCCTGGCTGGGGAATAATTGTATGCCAAGTTGCAAGCCAGGTCTCCAGCAGGTGCATGGCTGGAGGCAGGTGAAAGGCAAACATACATTGATGTCTCTCTCCCTCTCTGCCTCTCTCCCTACCCCTCTTTCTAAAAACAATAAATAAAAATATTTTTTAAAAAAGCTCAAAATCAGGTGAAACTAATTTACAGTATTAGAAATCAAGACAGTAGTTACTTCGGTTGGGTAGTGACTGAATAGGGGTTTGAGGTCTTCTGTGTGGTGACATTCTGTCTGTGTATATAGGTGCCAGTTATGTGTGTATGTTGAGACTGTGAAAATGCTTTGTGTATTTTTCTTTAAATAAGATGCACATCAAAAAAAAAAATTCCATATTTAGATTCCTGGGCCTGAATCCAGATCTACTGAAACTGTAGGTTACATATTTCCTGGGGTAGTCCATGGATAGCAAAGGTTGAGAATCATTGGACCAAATAATCTATATCTTGCAGTTTTAGATTACTTAATCTATAATATTCCCTATAAATCCATAAGAACCAGTTGTTAAGTTTTTAGGATTTTTGCAAGTCTGTTAAAATAGGGTCAGTATTAAAAAATTAAATTATATAAAGTTTTGATTAATAAATTATACTAAAACTCATCATTTTATATTTATTTTATTATATTTTACTGTTATCTACATATTTTGAGGTTATGCCAATTATACCTGCATGATGAAAATACTATATAATGGTGTATTACTTTTACTGTTCCATCTCTTCCTAGTTCTACGTTCTGTCATAATGGTAGCTTGAAATTGGCTCTGGTGGAGTATTTACGCCATAGAAGTTAGCGACCACTACCCAACAGCTTTAATGATCTGATGTCTTAAGAAAATGATTAAAAACTGTTACTAATGCAGATTAAACTTAAAAGTATTATGTGTACCTGCTACTGTGAACAGCACATTTAAGCAAATATCCTTACAGTATTTAAAAACTATTATCTGGTTCAAAAAAGAAGCCATTCATATTTTTAATTGATGTAAACAGTTCTGACATAGAACTTGACCATTTCACCTTTGTCTGACTAACATAAAGGAAACTATCAGTCAACATTTATATGATTACACCTCATCAATTGTATCATAGGTAGGCTTTGGATAAAAGAGTTCTGCAAAAACCAACAAACATTCTGTGAAACCCAATGGGCTATATGGAAGTTACAATAAAGGGTATTGTTTATTTTGTTACTTTTAAAAATTGTATGCTACACACATTCTTTACGTCAGTAAAATTTATAATCAACTTACGAATGCACATAAATGCATCATTTTTTTCCAGAGAGCTGGTTGATTTACCAGCACACCTCTGTCTACTTTTCTCCCATGTTTCAGATTGCATGCCTCTATTATGATTTAAGAAACAAGCAAACAAAATAAGGTGGGAGTCTTAGGGCCTATAAGGCATAAGTTTCAGCATAAGATACAGTAACGGCTGTACTTAAGAATCTCACTACTTGGGCTGTTTCCAGCACTTGGCTACTGTAAATAGTGCTGCTATGAACATAGGGGTACATAGGTTTTTATGAATTGGTGTTTCAGGATTCTTTGGGTATAGTCCTAGTAGTGGAATCGCTGGATCAAAAGGCAGTTCCATTTTTAGTTTTTTGAGGAAACTCCATACTGTTTTCCACAATGGCTGCACCAGCCTACATTCCCACCAACAGTGTACGAGGGTTCCCTTTGCTCCACATCCTCGCCAACACTTGTTGTTTGTTGATTTGTTGATGATTGCCATCAAGGTGGTATCTTATTATGATTTTAACTAGCATTTCTCTGAAGTGTCCATCAGTGGATGATTGGATCAGAAAACTTTGGTACATTTACACAATGGAATACTACATAGCAGAAAGAAAGAAGGAACTCCTAACCTTTGCAACAACATGGATGGAACTAGAAAGTATTATGCTTAGTGAAGTAAGTGTCAATGAAGGACAAATACCATATGTTCTCACCCATTACAGGACAGTAATGAACAAAACTAACAACAAGCAAAACAGAACCAGATATATGAATACAGTGAATAGGCCTTCAGTGGGCAGGGGGAAGAGGGCTGGGGTGAGGGGGGAGGAAGAGGCAAAGAAGGGGAGCAGTTTAGACAAGAACCTAGTATGAAGAAACCATGGACATGGACAACAGGTGGGACTGACTTTGGGGGAGAGTGGGTGGGTGGGGAAGAGGACAGAGGGGAGCAAAAAGGGGATGGGATGTAACACAACAACAATACCATTAAATTAAAAAAAAGAAGAAGAAGAATCTCACTACTCAAAATGTGGTTCTCAGACCAGCAGCACTAGCATGATGAAGCTTGTGAGAAGTGCACTGTCTTGGGTTTCACCCTGGGACTCCTGAATCAGAATCTGTATTTTATCAAGGTGCCCAGGTGATTTGTATGCACATTAAAGTTTGAGAAAAATAAACTCCAGGGTACAAACTGAAACTTACATAACCAATTTGAGATAAGTAATCAGGTTAGGGACAATCTAGCAATCCGTGATCTTTAAGCATCTAAAACCAGTTTAGCCACTTCTCAGCACTTGGGGAAAATATGTAATTGTTACTCCTAACCAGAGGAAAAGGACCATACATTTGTTAGGTATTGAAAAGGAAATAGTACCACTAGGAAAACAAAGGCTATTCTAGGCCACTTGGATTATTAATTTAAAAAGGAAAAAAAAGGTAAGGAAAAAAATTCACAACAATAGCTTTTCTCCATGGATGTGATGAATAGACATGTTGCCAAAAACTTGGCTCCGAAAATCCAAAGCAGGGCAGCGAGTGCCACATCGCTAAGTGTGGCAGTTGGGGAGAGGAGTGTGATGAAACCCTTCCCAGAGATGTAATTTAGCCCAGGGTAGTTATCAAGTGCTGAGGGTGAACGGGGGAGATTGTAGTGCTTATGCCTTTCCTATCAATATATTAGTCAGCAACACAGGACAAAAAGACAGAGCCAACACACAGAAAATACTCAATGCTTGAGTTAATTCGAATGGCGGGAGGAAAGCGTCACATATTTTGAAGGTGAAAGAAGAGATATTCTATTGGCAATAATATTCTCTAGAAATAATTTCTTAGTTATTTGGTTGAAAATATTGTAGCTGCTTTAATATGCCAAGGTCTATTGTGGAAAACATGTTAGATACTTAAACTGTGTCTGGAAGGAAATGAGAGCCACAAATCTCCAAGAGGAGCTTGGTACTAGTTTCGGCAGAAGCTGGAACAGTGAAATAATTCAAGTAAACTTTGGCAAACCTATATGAAGAAAACAAATCAAATATAATTGTGATTGGGCCACTGGTACCAGAGAGAACATCATGCCTGCTTTTACTCAAGAAAAGAAGCTACTATACCCACCCATTGCGATGTCAGAATTCAAATGACTCCAGTACTTTATGGGTAAAATAATACAATCGCCCTAATGTGTTGTAACATTTTCCCTTGAAATAATCTACGGTGGCTAAGAAGAGAACTCAAACCCTTAACTGAGCGCCTACTATGTGCTCCACATGTGTGATTTCATAACATCTTCATAATCCTCTGGAAGAGGTGATACTGTCCCTCCTGACAGATTAGAAAAATGATGTTCCAAGGAAGTACTTCAGCTGTGTCACGTACTTAATAAAAATTTGGAGCTCCGCAGACAAAATGAAAAAGCGCCTTGCTTGATGAAAACAAATTGCTCAACAAAGGCAGCTTGGCAGGGATCAGAGTGTGGGGCTGTTATGTCCTGAACAAGAGGAAAAGGTTGTTCTGTATCAGGGCCAATGAAGATAAGTGAGGGTTCTCTTTGTACCCAACATAACTTTATGTTGCTGGATCCTCTTATCACCCATTTCTGGATGTATCTTAGGCTTCAGAGGTATTACATACTTGATAGTGTGATTCTGGCCAAGTTGGGAGGGTTTAGGTGACTCGGCATTTTTCTGCCAGTGTTACGTAATAAAATTGAGCCCTGGGCTGGGACCTGGAAGCCTGGGTTCCATTACAGATTTGTCACTTACTCACTAAGTTATAACAACTTTTCTTGGTGGCAGGTTTTTTTTTTTCACCTACATGAAGTTGGATTAAGTATTTTAAGAGCTTTTCTGGATCCATGATTCAACACTCCATGACTCAACTATTTAAGATAGAGACTTCCATCAAAATGTTAGGCATGACCTAAAGGGTTAACAGATTTGTTGAGGCAAGTCTGCTATGTGGTTGGAGTTACATTAAACTTTACAAGAAAAACATAAAAATGATTACGTAACTCCTATACCCTATCCTCTGCAGGAATAACCTGGAATACAATGGTTTAAGGGGTTGTTTTTATTTCTAAGTGGTCCTTTAAAACAAATATATATATATAAGCTCTTACAAATGGGTGCAAATCCAAGCCCTACCTCCTATTAGCTCTTGACTTAACATATCTGAGATCCGTACTTTGCTCCTGTAAAACTGAAATTCAAATGAACATTAGCTGTTGTGTAGTAAAAGTATCTGGCCTCTAGGAGCATAAGTGCTGGTTATTGTTTTTCCAGTGGTAGTTAGGAGTTGGAACTGTGGTTGGGTAACAACCCAAAGGAAATTTCTCCAGAGGGATGGAACTTGAGATGGTAACCTCATTAGAAATGGGAATTTGTCATGAACTGTGTCTGTATAATAAATAAATGCAGGTGCAGGATGGAGAAGTGTAATTGCTTCTTCTGGACCTACTGGCAGCTCGCTCTCTCTCTCTTTAAAAACTTTTAAATTCACCCCTTGGTAGGTAAAACCTTACCAAAGTAATTGAAGACCAGAGTTTCCTTGGACATTTGGAATGATTGGCTGTCATGCTTCATTTCAATGTCTTATTTGACCATTGCCCAATTTCTGCCCTGTGTGCTCAGAAGCAAAAGCTTCTAGGAAGAGGAGGAGGTGACTCACTTTGTTTATATAATAAAAAACCAAACACTTCTGATGATGACGTATAAATAACTAATCTGCACACATTCCATCTATATGAGTGGCTGCCTTCTGCCCTCCCCGTCACAGCTTTCCAGTTCCCTCTCTCCTCCACCACCACTCACACACTCTGCCCCTTCCTGTCCCTTTCTACACACACTACTTTTGGCGATTTATTTTTTCTTCTTTCCCCAAGTTTTGTTTTGGTGTTGTGAGGCTGGTGAAAGCTTGGGTGGAGGAAAAAAGATGATCACAAGAACCAGATTCAGATCACCTGAACTCTTTGAACCAAACCTGTTACATGAAGCCCAAGTGAGGCCTCCAAATAATGAGACTGAACTGTCTATTTTCTGAAATGAAAGCCAACAGAAAGATTAAAAAAAAAATTCTTCTGTTTTATACAGGTAAATTTCCTGAGCAAAAAACACAGTAAAATTTCAAATATTTCCAGTCATGTTTTGAGATAGGTCAAGGATATTCACTAAAAGCAATGATTGCTAATTAAGTTATCATTAGAGATATCGCACAAATTTTAAGATCTCTTTTAGTGCTAACACTATATGATTCAGAATATAATTTTCATTATAGGTTGACAGTTGCTATTATTATGATATATTTATGATCAAATATTCATTGATGCTGAGGTCCCAACCTATAATGGGATCTTCCCAGTATAATAGTGCTGTTTTGTAATAATAATAACACACTACATAACAGTGCTGTTTTGTAATAATAATAACACACTACATAACAGGTTCCCAGTATAATAGTATTTTTTGCAATAGTACACTATATAACAACTGTTATAGGACAAGGATGTTATAGGATAGCGTATAATCACCCCTTAGATGCTTAAAAGTATATCTTAACTAATTAAGCTTTTAGGGTTATTAGCTTGAGTTGGTAGTGTCAGTACGTTAAAAAAAGTAATATATTAAGGTTTCCTTTAGTAATTTGTTCCCATTTCATTTTTTATTACTCCTTTAAATCATACTAAGAAGGATGAAAAACTGTTATAAATTATTCTACGAAAAGTAGGGAAAGGGGGGTGGGGAGAGAAGGCTAGCCACCCAGGCAAAACCCAGGCAAAAACTGACAATGTCTTATTTAATCTTTAAATATTGGGCATTTTCAGGATTTGAGATGTATCCATTATGTATCCAAATCTATTACATGGAACATTTCAGACAAATTGAGGTTCCAAAAGGAATATAGTCCTTTTAAGCAACATGCCAAATTGTAATGCTTTCTTAAAGATGCTATGTAGATTCAAATAGCCCACAATTTTGTTAACAATATTTTTGAAATAGTAACACCTCTGAGTCTGAGATACTGTATTATAATTTAGTGGTTCTAGACTGCAAAATCTCTCCCTATTTGGTTGAAATTCTACATTCTGTCTTTTCCTAAACTCTCACCCATTAATCATCTATCCAGACAAAATATGTACTGGAATACTTTTTCCAATGACCAAGTAATCCCACAGAGTTGAAATTGCTTAACTTCTTGTAAATGTTCTCCCATTCAGCCTTTCGGTAGATAGGATCTTGATTTATTCTCTATTTTTTTTCATACATGAATGTTTATAATCTCGCCTTTTAAACCTATTTGTAAGTTCCTCAAAACCAAAGATCTTATGACAAACTTCTTCAATCTTTGACAGTCCCATGCTAGAAAGTGTACATGAATACTTATTATTTCACTGTTTTACTTAAGAAAATGAGATTTAATTTTTTTTTTTTTTGGTAACAACAGTATGATATGAGTTCTAATTACCAAGTTATATTAGGCAAATCACTTAACCTTTCTTGGCCCCTATTTCCCTATTGAAGAATTTTTCCATTAGAGTGTTTAGTTTTCAGAGTAAAATAAAACTTTTTAAAAATTTTATTTCTTTCATTTACTAGAGCTAGGAATTGAACAGATTATCTAACCTCTCTAAACCTCCAATTCCTCACCTGTTATTTAGGGATCAAAAGAATAATCTCACATCAAAGAGATTTCTTTTTAAGATGCAGAATAAGAACATACCTGAACTTTTGCTCATGCTCGAAAATGTCAACTATTATTATATCAAGTTTCTTGTAGCTCTAGAGTGTTAAGATTAGAAGTAAAATCTCAAATTATCAGGCACCCAGATCTCCACTATTCTCAGCTATACAGCACCGCCCCATCCCCGGTCTTATAAAGAACTGATTTAAGGTCAAGTTTTATATCATTTTACTCACAGAGTAAAGAGGATAATTCCAATAATTACTGAACTTATGATGTTGATTAGTTATTTTATTAAAATGTGACAAAGATAAATTGTTGTAAGACAAGTTGACTAAGAAACCTGCTCTAAAATGCATGCTTAGAATTAGACACAAGATTTAACCTGTGGTCATGGGTTGTACAAAGACACAAACCTGGCTTCCTGGAAAGGAAGAAAAGAGCACTCTGCTCACAACTGGACCTACCTACATAAAAGAAATATTCTATAAATCCTACTGCTTCCTAGGTACACATGGGGAGCCACTAAAAATTTCAACATGTTATTTAAATTTTTCCCCCCAAAAGGGGTAGAATCTGCTTTACTTTTTCTAGGTGCCAGTGTTAAAGTAGTATTTCTTTGGGTCAAATATATCCTGAAGTAGCTAGGTGAATATTTTGCAGCATTTGTGAAAATATATTCCTGAGCATTTGGGGATAAAACAAACACACAAACAAAAAAAGCATTTGGCCACAAAATCAAGGATAGGAACAAGGAAAATCTTATGGGCATTTTATAATACAGAAGTCATAGAAGCAGACACGTTATTCCTCCAAATTAACATTTTAGACAATATTATCATAAGCAAAAGTCCAAATGATTCTGTTTTTTCCTATTAAATTATATTTGAATAGTCAATAACTTGTGTAATTGAGCCAATGACTTCAAATTGCCTGTTCCTCTTTCCATCTCTTGATCACACACAGCCTTCTGTCCTTCAAACTTAATTACCTTCAGAATTTTGGAAAATTATAACCAATGGGCAAGTTTAGAAGAGTACTGACCATGATTTTATTGTTTTGTAATTATTTCAGTCTTCCAGGTTGGAATTATCTGGTTAAACCCCTTTCCACTGAAATGTCCAAGTATGATCCAGGAATCTTAGAGGAAACCTTGCTTAATATAATAATTTACTGCCCAATCCACCTGCAGAGTAGTTGGTAGATGTTATTTACACTGACAAGAACCTATGTTTATTTTCTAGCAACCAGAGACTCTCTTAGGCATCTATGAAGTTATTGGAAATGAAATATAATTCCGAACTTCTAAAGTGTGTTGGTAAACAAACTGAGTGTACGTTTGGAAAAAGCCTAGTGCTTGCCTGACAGCAAACAAATATAGGCTATTGGCTGTCTATATCTGTTGATAGTGAGAGAAGGTATAAAAGATGAAAACTACTGATAACAGTATTTTTGCAGTTTAGAGAAGATACGTAGTTCAGTGTAGAATATATTGCAGCATAGCCTGGTTGGAGGTGGGGAAGCCCCTAACTAGAGAAACCCCAAGTTGAGCATCTGGCTGGGTTCCAAAAGAGCTGCAAGAGACGTGCCTGCAGGCTGGGGGAAGTTCAAAGTGAAGTGGACTCTTTTTGGTCTTCCTAGATCTTCCTAGAAAAGTTTGGGTGCCTCTGTGTATATATCAACCTTTATGCATTTCCCCCCCCCCCCAGCAAATGTGTACAGTCAGCTCGAAAGGCACAGCTTGTGTGCTGACGTGCAAAGCCAAGTCAAAACCCTGTGCTTGGCGCTCCCTTCCAACTTCCTGGCTTGTCCAAGTCTAAATATTGACATTGCTCCTCAGTTGAGATGTTTGATACCGCCGAGGACAGAAACGGCGCAGCTTACAGTCGGAGCTAATGATATATTCTTACATAGTCGTGCCTTCCTCTCCCTTCTTCTTTTGGAGAGGAGGTGGATTTCTTTGTCTGTACACTCCCCACCCCACCCCGCCCTACCCCCACTGTCCCCCCTAAAAAACCTGAGCACACAGAGACAAGGTAAGAGGTTTTGCAAGCCCCTCACGGCAGCTCCTACTGTTGTCACAGCAACTCACAATAGCCTCCATAGACACGGGTTGGGGGTTGGGAGCTCCAAACTGTGGACTGACCAGTCAACTCACGAGGGGGTGCAACCGCCGAAGGGACAAGCGTATCCCCAACTTCGGGGACCTCTGACTCCCTGCCACTGTCCTTCCAAGTAAAAGAGCCCTCTTGTCGGCGTGGCACCACCCCCTCCCTGGCACAGCCAGCCTGCGAGGGGTGCCTGTTGTTCCTTTCCTCAGCTCCAAGTTAGGGGTGCGGCTATGAGGGCGCTCTTAGAAATCTCTTCTGTTTGCCTCTGATGTGAGGGTTCCCAGCCTCTCAAAGAGGGGAGGGCGGCTCCTAAGGCAGCTTGGTCCCAAAACTCACTCTCAGGACGCTGCTTACCGCGTGGGGCGGCCTGGGGGCCCCCACATGCCACCCGCTGGGGCCGGGCGGTGGGGGCTCCGCAGCGGCTGCTCCAAGAAGTTTCATACCGTAGCGCACTCACGACACAGAACCTACCCTGAAGCCGAGCGAGAAGCGAGCTCTCTCCGCCTTCAAGGGCTGGGGGGAGCGGGGCGGGGTGGCCCCCCGCCACTCAGCAGCAGCCACGACTGCGCGCGGCCCCGGGTGTGCGGGGCCCCTGCGCGAGGCGTGCCGCCCGCCGCCCAACTTTGCACAAAGGCAGCATGGCACTGCCTCGCCTGGCGGGCTTGCCCAGCGCCGCGGCCGCTCTTCCCTGTCCAGGGAGAGAGGGGTTCACCTCTTTCCACCCCCCCACCCCCCACCTTCCCTTCTTCTCCTGCCCCCGCCCCGCTCCCCCGCGGGCCAGCTCGGCAGAAAAGAGCTCCCGGCACCGAGCTCAGCAGCGGTGGGGGCAGCCGCTGGCGCTGTGACGTTAGCAGTCTTAGCGGCTATTTATATCCACACGATTGGATTTCATTCATGAAACCGGGGCCTGGCGTGTCTGTGCACTGGGGCGCTGATGGCAAAGGTGCCTCTGCTTCATGCAAACCGGCCTGGGCTCAGGGGTGGATTGCCCAGGACAAAGACCCGCAGAGAATGGAAGACCCGGGCCCCCTTCTGCCAAGTCGCTGGGAGGGGCAGGTCAATGGGGTGTGTGTCCCCGTTTCCCTCCCTAACATCCCACCCATTCCCATACAACTGCTGGCCCTTTGCCCCAGGCTCTCGAAAAGTAAGTTGGGCCACTAACCGGCTGGGCAGCATGGCTTTCTTTCCCCTAGCAGCTGACCGGCAGCAGACTCCGAGGGAGGACATTGGCTTTTGTTTCAAAAACGAGCCCAGCTGCTGACTAAGGGCTGCGTTAGCCCAGCCTCCTCCTCCCCTGGGTGGCTGCACGTGCTGGCAGGCTCCCTCCTCTGGGTTACCTTCGTTGGTGACCGTGCTCTCAGGATCCCTGCGGAGGGCTTAAGGACTTACCGGCTGCCCCCAACCCGAGTAAGAAGGCGATCTACAACCTCCAACAGATGGCTCAGTGAGGAAGTGCAATTGACTTCTGGCTGCTCATGGCTTGTCAGAATCCTTGCAAACCCATCATAGTCTGCCTTCTCACTCTTCCAGGCTGCCTGTGACCCCTGAGGACAAGGGGTATCTCTGCACGCTTATGTAGGCACATAAGAGTGCCTACAGTTTATGTCAGGTAATCTGTCAAGTTTTAAGGAGGTGACAACACAACCAAACTGGTCTGGGCCCTCAAGGAGCTTTGAGATGGCCTGCTAAAATGAGGGTTCCATAAAACCTCCTCACTCCTAGCCTGGAGGGCAATGACATTGATAGGTTCGCTACCATAAGGGGAAACCTTCATTTAATAAACCTTTATTGAGGAGACTGTGTCAAGGCCCCGAGATGCAAAGATGGCAACGATGTGTCCTTAGTGCTCAAGGAGTTCTCAGGTAATACGCTCTGAGGTATCCAGGGCTGGGATAAAGGGAGCCGTATTTTACAGAGAGGCAATCTCTCTGCCATCTGCCCCAAGAAACAGCACATGGGGAAAGTCCTACAAGTGCACAAACCTCTCTGTTCCTCAGTTTCTTCCAGGAACCCATCTTCAGTTTTTCCGATGGGATACTTACTCTCCCTCCCAGGCTCCCAAGATGAGTTTCAGTTCACAGGGTATTCCTACCCTTCCTCACTAGCTTCTATTTCCTTCAGAGACAAAGGCTTGCATGGTGCTCTCCAAATCTCCCAAACACTCCAGAATATAGTGAAATTCAATGTTTTGTTTAAGCCATCCTCATTGAACTGTCTTTGGAAATGGAGTTTTCAGTCCTTAATCTTTTCAAGCTACCCTGGAAGCTAATATATAGGATAGAAACTCAAGAGAAATGGGAATCAACATGGACTGCAGCCATCATATATGGCAGGCAATGAATTAGGAGGTTTAAAACATAGTTTCTCAACCCTCGCAATTGATGAGGTGGATGCTATTAATATAATCGTTTTAAAGATGAGGCAATGGAGGCATGCAGCAGTAAGTAGTTTTTCTGAGATTAAGACATTGCATTTATACCTGGGTCAGCCTGTATGCCAAGGCCTTATTTGATCACTAACCTGCTTTTTGACAACCTGTGTTTCCAGTTTTTCATTTCCTCAGTAATACACTTAAAAAAGTTGTGATATGCTTAAGCAAGGTAGGTGCTGGGACCAGAAAGACACCTATATAAGACTGCAGGTGTCAGGCTACCATTCAGATGTTGCTTCCTGCCTCCCCTCACCCCCTCCCTAGGGAACACTGAGGCTCAGATAGGCCTTCCAAAGGATGCTTCCTCTTTAGGGGTAAAGAACAAATAGTCATCATGAAATTTCCCAGTTGGATGCCTAAATCTGAGGAAAACTGACCAGAAACTTTCAGGAAAATTAATTGATGTAAACAGTAATCAGGATATGGCACAGGAAAAGTCACTATTCTATAAAGTACTTCCAGACTAGAGCAGTAATCTGAGAGTTTGCCATAAATTATGCTATGTAGCTCCCAAATTTTACACATGAAACTCCAAATCCTGGAACAGTTGGAGAAACTACAGCAAGGAGTACAGACTCTTTTTTTGCCAACAGGAAAGGAGAGAAAAGGAACAATAGCAAATTGAGCTCTAGAATCACTATCATGTATTTATCCATTTTTTAAAAAGATTTTATTTATTATTTTTAGAGAGAGGGAAGGAAGGGAGGCAGAGAGGGAGAGAGATATCAATGTGTGGTTGCCTTTCACCTGCCTCCTGCTACAGACCTGGCTAGGGACCTGGCTTGCAACCTGGTTATGTGTCCTGGCTGGGAATTGAACCAGCTACCTTTGGGTTCACAGGCCGGCACCTTATCCACTGTGCCACCAGCCAGGGCTATCTCTATTATTTTTATTGCCACAAAATGATCCACATTTGTATACTAAAATTGTTGTGATCTAATAAAATCAATACTGTTTGTTTTTAATAAATATAAAAATGGGTATTTAAGCTTAATTTATTAAATCAACAGTTTATTTAAATATTATCAGGATTATACTGTACCAAAATGGGTGTAAAGACTTTTGGCTAACTTTTATAGTAGATATTTACCAAAGTTATGGGATTAAAAAAAATCCCCAAAATCAAGATAGAAAATTGTTCCATTATCACAAAAGCACTCATCACGCTAACTCTTTGTATTTTTATCCCCCACCAGCCATTCATCTGTTCTCTGTCTCTAGAGCTTTGTCATTTTGAGATTGTTATATTAATGGGAACATATAATATGCAATGTTTTGAGATTGATTTTTTTTTTTTACTAAGCATAATGCTCTTGAGGTTCATCTAGAATGTTGCATATATCACTAGTTCATTCCTTTTTATTGCTAAGTAAATTGCTATCATACCAGAGTATGTTCCTCCATACTCACTGAAAGATGTTCGAGTGGTTTCCTCTATATTACTGTTATAAGTAACACTTCTGTAAACATTTTTATATAGGTATTTGTGTTGCCTAAGTATTTATTTCTTTGGGATGAATGCCCAAGAATGCAATTGCTGGGTCATATGCTGAGAAACCATCAAACTATGCTCCAGAGTGGCTGTACCATTTTACATTTCACCAGTGAGATAGGACAGATTTGGTTTCTTCACATCCTTACTGGCATTTGGTATTATTGCTAATTTTTTTTTTTTTATGTCAGTTCAATAGTTTTGTAGGGACAACTTACTGTGGTTTTAATTTGCACTACTCTAATGGCTAATAATGTTGAAAATCCTTTCACATACTTACTTGCCATCCATATGTATCTTTTTGCTAAAACGCCTGTTCATTGTCTTTGGCCTATTTTATAATTGGATTGTTCATTTACTTTTTTATTATTGAGTTTTGAGAGTTTTAAAGGAAGTATACTGTCAGGTTGTAAGATTTTTCAAACTGCCGATTAAATACTACCTCAAGATAAATATTTTAAATTCAATCACTATTGTTCAGCATTTCTACTGCCATCACTTTTACAGAGAATCTTCTCAGGTAGTTACATAAAGCATACTCACGTACTGACATACAACTTCTCTAGATGGGGCCTTTTCGGTATTTTATAAACGTATATCTCAGCGCTGGGCAACTGACACTCAGAGGCCAGCTAATGCCACACTAAGTCAGGACTGGCTAATGCGCAGGCGCAGGCGCAGACGCAGCTACTGCCCCCCACCGCCGACGTGCGCCAACCCAGCGCCCCAACCCCCCTATAGCGTACGTCGCAGCCTGAGAGGAAGACCCCTTGGTGCAGTCTTTTCCTCCTTCCATGCTGTTATGGACTATAAAGAGGGTATTTATTACTTAGCCGGTTAGTTTCAGGTGTTGCAGAGAGTTTTTACTACCAGGGTTTGAAGACATGGAAGAGCATAAACTCTGATGCCCGTTTTTAAGAACAGATGTGTCTGGTAGCAAGACACTAAAAAACAGCTGTAGAAGAGGATACCTGGAGCTAACACCGTGGCTTTCACAACAGCCAGCAGCTTCTGAAGATGAAGTGGCTGGTGACGGAGTCAACATGCTGACTCACGTTTTCAGGTGTTCTTGCTTTTCAAGAAACACTCCTGCGCTTACAGGCCGAATAAAGCCTCTGGACCCTAGACGTATGCAGTGGTTTACTGCGGACATCCTTGTACTGATCATCTTGCATTCCAGCTCCCACGGCCAGGCAACGGAGAGCGTGGGCCCGGAAAGCTGGTTGCGGCTCCAGCTAATGACAGAAAGGTAAGACTGACCCTGTTCCGGGGCTCTAAATGAATGTTAAGTAGTAAAGGTCAAAAAGGAAAGGACCTGATATCTGTCTCCTGAAAAGCTTTGTTGTATTCAGGAGCTGTAGACTAAGGTAGGGCCAAGGTGATGTCTGGTATTTCATTTGGGGCTCTCCCCTAGCTTTCTTCTGCTTGATAGAGCAACATCATGGGCAGCCTACCGCCATGATGCCTTTCTGTTCCAAACGCTGGCGCAGGCGAGCTTTGCAGGAGTCTGTGTTAATAGGCCTTTCACTTGGGAAAGTGTGAAAACCCTTCAGCCCAAGGGGCTTATTAGCTATGTGGGGTTTTGATTACTTGGGAATTTACATCAGGTGTTACTCAAGCCAGCTCTTGAGATGTCTGAAGCTCCTACTTTCTGTCCACTGTTCTGGGGTAATCTGAGTTATTCTTGGCTGTGGGGATCAACTGAAAGGGATGTTCTTTACCTAAAAACTACAAGTGGAAATTAACTTCCAGTCTTGGTTATTTAGTCCAGAGTCACTACCAGTCCTGATGTAGCTTCTAGGAGAATTTTTTTTTAAGGTTTTAAAAAAGCATTTACAAGAACTTACCTTAAAATATATATTTAAAAGTGCTTATAAGTATTGATAGATGAATACATGAATACACAAGCTAATCTGATGGATCCAATCCTGAAATTTCCAAAATTAGACATTTAAAGAAAAGAAGCATTGAATACTGTGTGCTCTTTGTCAGTTCTAAGAAGGCAAAAATGCTTTTATTTATATTGGAGTTCCTATTTTTCTGGGCACCAATGGATATAGTCTGTGAGCTGGAAATCAACAAAAAGATACTCTTTTCTTATAGCGTATTAGATGTATTTGTGCAGGTTTGCATAAAATCCTTTCTGTATGGATCCATTCATTACATTTTTGGTTGGGAGTGGGCAGGTTTGGTAAAAACCTACAATTCTAACTACCTTCTTCTTCCTGTCAAAATCTCTTACCAAGATGGTGGTGTTCCACTGGTCTTGCTCAGCATGTGTAAGAGGGTAGCAAACAGGTTTTATGGTCATCTGTCTGGCTTTGTTTAGTATGGCATTACTAATTGGAAAACATGTATGTCACACCTCTAGAAAGAAGAAAAACAAAGTCTAATGCACAATGTGTATCTTTGATTTTTTTAAGAATAAAAATATGATTCTGTACTGGAAAAAAATCTTCATGTGAAAGGGACATTTGTTCAGAAATAAGCTACATTCCTAATATTCGCAAAAGGTGTTAATGCGAGTTTTCAGCTTTACCTAATTAAAAATAAATGAAAAGATTTATGAGTCATAGCATGTTTAAGACTATCTTGCCTGACCAACTGTTTCACACACACACAAATTACAAAACTGTGTTTCTCTTCATGAAACAAGTGAAAAAGAAAATCCCCAAATGTATATTAAGGGAGCACAGGGTAGTTGAAAGCACAGAAAAATGGGATTTGTACTTTGGCTATCCCACAAAGTAGCCATGTAATTCTGTGCTAGTTGTTTAATCCATAGCAGCTCTAAGTCCCATATATGAAATGAAGACAAGAATAATAACTTTCTGAAAAGTTGTTAAGAAGACTAAATGAAATTATATTTGTGGAAAACGTCTTGTAAAACATCAAGTTCTGTACATACTGGTAAATGTAAAAATGGACTCATTACGAGGCCATTTAAAAATAATGTGCAGTGCAAGGTATCATTTGACTTAGGAGTGCCCAAGATCAATCTCATAGGAACTATATCATTTCTATAACTCATCCCCCAAAAGCTGACTGTAAGCATTATACATAATAGCCTCAATCAAATTCGCTCTATAAAGTACAAAGTATAGTGTTTGCGATTTCTGCTTCACCAATGACTTGCAATTGCTGCTTTTTCTTCCATCTATAGAAATGACCTAAACTACATGCAGAAAATAGAAAAATATATGGATTGCACATACACAGCCCATTTCAGAGAAAGAATTCCACCTATGTTCATATCAAATTTTTCTGTTCACCAAACTTCTCTAATATACACATCACTTAATCTTTATGACAGCCTTGAGAATTATCTCAAATGTGAGAAACGGGGACATGAAGTTTCCTAGAGGATGACTTGCATGTCATCCATTAGCAGAGGAGATACCACAATTCTACTTAATTCAGGATTCTAATTTTAATCATCTGATCATGTGGAAGTAAATAAGTCCACACTACACTAACTTATGTATAGGTACCACTTTAAAAGGGGACAAATATTTTAGAAACTCCAGTGACCTGGAAGGACACCTACCTACCCAGTTGGTCCCCAGAAAAAAAGTCTAAATTGTGAGGCTTCTCCTTAATTGGCATCACTGCTTCTTTTATAATGGTTTCTTATGTAAAAGTACAGAGGACCTGACTCAAGAAAATCTGACACAGTGCACACAATTACAGTCTCTCCTTAGCTCTGTAAATATTTATATTTACTTTTGTGTTGCATATGACCTCTAATTTACCACTTGGTAAACTCCCCTTTATAGACAAGCAGTTAGCTGCATTGCAAGTGAGTGATATAAGCAGTTAAACACGTCAGAATCAAAACTGAAGAAGCGTTAAGTCCTTCGCTTGTAAATATAAACTGATGACTCCTCGGGTCAGGCACAAAGTCTCACTTCCTATTACAGCATCAGTCTTAGAAGGAACTGCAGTTTTGGTGGAAACCATGGAAGTGTCACTGTGTGTGTATCCCCACAGTGCCTCGAACAGCAAGGAAGCCCCTAGTGGATGTTTTTTTTTTTCTTTTTTTTTTTTAATCAGCTGATATATATATATACTTTTTTAATTCTTTTTTTTTCCCAAAGATTTTATTTCATTATTTTTAGAAAGAGGGGAAGGGAGAGAGGCAGAGAGGAAGAGAGACATCAATGTATGGTTGCGTTTCACCTGCCTCCAGCCACAGACCTGACAAGAGACCTGGTTTGCAACCTGGTTATGTGCCCTGGCTGGGGAATCGAACCTGTGACCTTTGGGTTCGCAGGGGGTGGTTTTTAATAATGCTAAATAAGACTTTCACAAGATACCTTAGTTACAACTTCTTTTGGTCTATATACAGGCCATCTCCTCTGTGGCCATTTCAAGGGAAAACTGTGCTTCATGTTCCACTGTAATCATTGCTAGCATTACTTCGATTATCCATGAAAAGACATTTGAGTTTATGAAAATGTTTTGCAAAGAATAAGTGTAATAAGCAGGTAGGGTATCTAGTGTGCATGAATAATAGTAGTAAACATCAAGATCACCACCTGACTTTTTAATCTGTAATTGTACTAGTTAATATTTTAGCAAGCATCCAGGGTGCTAAATGTTTTCACACTCACATTAACTCTTCACAATGACTTTATGAGGAAGGTACCACTATCACTCCTACTTTATGGATGGGGAAACTGAGAACCAGAAAGGCCAAGTCACTTGCCAGAGCTCAAATACCTATTTAAACAGTATTCATCTTAAAGTAGGAACTCCTCATAGGGGAGAAACTACTTTTATATAATGAGCACTTCGTATTTACTACTCCTTATTCATTCAAAGTAATGCTGATTATAGTGCATAATGTCATATTGAGTAATAGGAAGGCTAATAGGCTACAGCTACTCTTAAATTCTGACATCAAACTCAGTTAAATTGCCTTAATACTTTATATTTCAGAAACCTTAGGTAGGCTAAAGGTCAAGTGGAGTTGAAGAGAGTTCATCTTCATGAGATGATAACATTAGCACTGGCAGGGTCCTTGATTAGTTGGCTAACACCTGAGGGTCATTTGTCTGTGAGTGCTATCACCTCACCACCACTGTGTCACACAAAACTAATAATTTGTGGAAAAATATACAATGCTGTCTCTAATTCATTCCCTTAAGAAATTATTGCTCCACTTCCTAATGAAATAAGTGGCATACCACACTGGTTTCGCCCGGTGCCAGCAATGTCAGGCTGAGATTATACAGGAACACAGCCCATCTTAACAGATGTGATTATGGAGTTTGATTTAAAATGCATTGGCAGTGTGCGTAAGGCAGGGACTTAAGCTCCTAATAAGTATATCATTCCCAATTACTCAAGTAAAGAATATCTCCTGATGTTTAAATACCCACATATATCTAGAAAAGGAATAAGCTAGACACGTAAGAACCTAGTAGTTCAAAAGAGATGCTTCTTTCTTCTTAATTCTTGGCCAACCCAGAATCCATGTTGAAGACCCTGGGTCCCTCACTCCTATCTCTGAGCTATGTGGCATCTGAAGAGGCAATGGTATTTGTGTGAGATGGTTACTAAATAAGAAATAAAAGGAAACAAAAGGAAATAGCTAAGCAAATTTTTTTCTAAGTAGTCTTCAATACTCCAATCCAGACAATACTTCTTTCTGAATAGTAAAGGTGATATAATATTTACTGTGAATATAAATAGTTCTTCCTTTTTCTATAAAAAGGAACCTGTCACAGCTGTTGATCTTAAGAGCATTACTGCTTGTATTGTGTGATTATTGCTGGGCTTGATGTTTCTTCTCAATAACACACTTGAGGTGGCTAAATGTTTGAATAAAAGCATACACATCCTGAATAATAGTGTATAAATAGAAACACAGTCACACAAAGACAGTTCTGTACTCTTGCATACTATATAGCAACTGAGACACTGGGGGATACTGAAGTGCCTTCTGAAGGATAAAGGAAACTTTAACATATCCAGGATAATTTAAGCTTTAAATTTATTTTAACATATTTTATCTTATTGTGACTGTTTTAATTAAAAAGGTAAACTTAGATCACTATAATTTAAAACACCAGTTTATCACTTTCTTTCTTTTCTTTTCTTTTAATTAGTATTTTTCATCCCTGCCAAGTATGGTAAACAATAATAAAGAGTCTGGTTGTGAGGCTACAGCACTGGCTTGAGAGTTAGGTAATGAGAACCCAAGACTGACTGTTATCAACTCCTTGTGGGGAAATTTCCTTGGGTGAGTCAACTCACTCCTGTCAGGGCTGGTTTTCCTCGTTTACAAAATGAAAGAGCTCATACTGGAATAAAAGAGTTTATTTCAGTTTATTTCAGAGTTCCAGAGTGATTATGCTATTCAGGTTAAAATTGTTATAAAAAAGCCAAAGATACAGTGGCCTCACAACGTGCTTCACACTTGTTATTATGAAAGATTCAAAAAACCATACTCAACAAGCACTGAATGACATACTTCTATGTATTTATGACTTAATTGAGCCAATTTCATTCATTACTTATGGATGCCTCTCATCTAGCTTGGAGTTGGGGTTCCCAGGTAGAATACAGGACACCTAATGACATTCAAATGTCCCATTTAATATTTGGGACATACCTATATTAAAAATTATTCATCTTTTTCCTGGCATTCAAATGTAACTTGGTATCCTGTATTTTTATTTGCTAAATATGACAACCAGGTTGGAAAGGGTAAGGAGAGGGTAGAAAAATGGGATGAAAGGAAAATAGATAAGCATTTCTGGAATTATCAAATAGTGAATTAGGTTGTAAATAGAAAGACAGAATAAATTAGTAAAGTAGCAATTCCCAAAGTAGATTCTGTTGGACCAGTTCTGTGTGAAACTCTTATCAATAAATGAGGATAGTCCTTTATTTACTTACAAATGGTCAAATAAATTTTGGAAGTACTTTATATTTTATCTTCTTAAACGAAGTTATACTTCTTATTGGAAAACTTCTTAGGACATTTCTATGCGAAAAGAAATGATACCTTTATAAGAAAAAACTGGTCTTAAACTAACAATAAGCAAAATAGAACCAAATATATGAATACAGTGAATAGGCTTTCAGTGGTCAGGGGAAAGGGGGTTGGGGGGAGGGGGGAGGCAGAGGTAAGGAAGGAGAGCAGTTTAGACAAGAACCTAGTATAAAGGAACCATGGACATGGACAACAGGTGGGATTGACTTTGGGGGGAATGGGTGAGTGGGGAGGGGGACAGAGGGGAGCAAAAAGGGGATGGATGTAATACAGCAACAAGAAAATTAAAAAAAAAATACCATGTCTATCTCGAAAAAAAAAGAAAGAAAAAATTGGTCTTGTTTGGGCTGCCCGTACTTATTTGACTAAGTAACCTTTCTATGTGATTTGATCAACAGTCCAGCGGTCCACCGAACACGCTTTGTGAACGTCAGAGTAAGCAATACAAAAACAGTGTACTGATGGATCAAAGTTGTTCCAGCCAGCTTCACATGGAGGCTTCCTTCTGATTGGGCAGACATGTGGGTCATTGTGATCAATTATTCAAGGAGTAGCCGCCCTGGGTTATCCCAAACCACAGATAATTGCCAGGATCATTACGCAGCACATGCATTCACTTAAATGACCAGTCTAGTATGTGCTAGCAATGTTGATTATAAAACACTGTAATTAGTTAGGGTAGCATAGAAGTAGTGCTCCAATATTAGAAGGCATTCTCATAGTCTAAAACGGTAGTCTGTAACTTGTCAGTGATAGGTATTTACACACATCCAGTGTTTGAGGCAAAGGGAACAGGAGCTTATATATGCACCAAGCTTGCCTGTTTGAAAAAGAACATCACTATTTTGAAAAATAAGTGTGTGCTACCAAGGTTGATGAAGTATTTGTCATGTAAATATGTTATTAAATTTATAACTTTTTAAGAAAAAGATATTATTAATTTTTAGAGGGGAAGGGAGGGAGGCAGAGAGGAAGAGAGACATCAATGTATGGTTGCCTTTCACCTGCCTCCAGCTACAGACCTGGCTGGAGACCTGGCTTGCAACCTGGTTATGTGCCCTGACTGGAGAATCGAACCAGCGACCTTTGGGTTCGCAGGCTGGCACTGTATTCACTGTGCCACCAGCCAGGGAGTTATAACTTTTTTTTTAGCTACTCATTTTCTTCATGAACAGTAATGAACTGTTATCATATGGGATTCTATAGAAGTTTACAGTTGGGCCTTACTTCTTAATAAGCTGGTAATACCCTTCAGAGTGACTTCAGCTATTCCTGAACAGTCTGGTGCAGTGGTGTAACCACCACTAAGTCTTAGGAGTCAACTCACATTCCTCCCTTCTCCCATTCTTAAAACCAACCCGAATCAAATGCTTACTGATTTTGAGAATGCTAAAAGACAGGTCCAAGTGAGTAAGTGGGGTGGATGGTGGTGGTGAGGACTCAAGATTTTGGGATAATTGCAAATTTAGTAATCTATTTCTTTTTTTAAAAATATTTTATTTTATTATTTTTAGAGAGAGGGGAAGGGAGAGAGAGGCAGAGAGAGTGAGAGACATCAATGTATGGTTGCCTTTCACCTGCCTCCAGCCACAGACCTGGCTGGAGACCTGGCTTGCAACCTGGTTATGTGCCCTGACTGGGAATCAAATCAGTGACCTTTGGGTTCGCAGGCTTGTGCCTTATTCACTGTGCCACCAGCCATGATAATCTATTTCTGAATAAAGGAAAAAGTATTCTTAATAATTTTTCCAATGTTAATAACGATAACAGTATGCATTGAATGCTTACCCCATGCCAATGGCTGACATTCTGTTTAGTGCTTTGCATGCTTTATCTCATTAATCCGCATGGCAGCTCGGTAAGGTGCTGTTACCCTGTCTGCTGTATGGAGGGGAAGCCACTTGTGCAGGATTACATTCTTAGAAACAGGAGGTCAAGGATTAACATTCTAAGTCTAAATTCAAACCCAAATTCAAAATCACTACACAATACTATTGCAAAGTGGGCGGGCTCACTGTGAGCAGACTCTTCTTGAGTACTTCCTGTGCTTTTCCAGAACAGACACATTCCTCACTGCTAATTGGATTAATAAGTCAATAATTAGGTTCTCAGAATTTGTGGTTAAAAGACTCAGTACGAGAACAAAAAGGCTAATGATAAACTAACGGCAGTAAGTAGTCAACACCTTTAAAGGAAGAAGTCACAGGGAACTTCCTGTCTTGATTCCATCCTAACAAGCCTGCAAACACTTAGTTTTGGGCACAATGGGTCACAAAGAATGCTAATGCAGCCCTAACTTTTCTGAAAAATTTTCCAGTATAAAAATGCTAAACTCTTTTCTTTTTAGAACCCGAAGTTTCTGATCCAACCCGCTTGCAAAAGAAGCCACCAGGTTTTAGATTTAAAAGGGTTTAGGACCTTAATATTGCATTGGTCAGAGGAGCTATTTCTTTTTTCTTTTTATTTGCCAAGTAAGCATACAATAGGACCCATAAGGCAAAGCTTGGAATTAAAACATTAAGTAAATATGAATTTCCAAATGTTTTTATTTCAGGAAAACCTGACAAAATACCCACCATAAACCACTTTGTCAACAGAGAGGACAAAGTAGGAGTGACAGTGTTAAGAAATGACTTCATTTTTACAGGGTAATGTGGCAACATCATCACTATGGTAGTGTTACTTTGGTGGCCCCTAATGCACCAGCCCTGGCAGTATTCCCACCCATGGGTGGTCTTTTCTTGGAGAGGCTGGCCCTGTCACCTGCTTTAGCCAATAGGATATCATTGAAGAGAAGCTGGACCAGCTCTGGCCTAAGCTTTCCGAAGGCATGGCAGCTTCTTTTGTGCACTCCAGACCAAGCCACCTACTATGTAAGAAGTTGGACTGCCCTGGGATTGCCATTGTTAAGAATCCTAACCTAGTCACATAGAGGGGCCCTGTGGGTAGGAAGCCCAGCTCCAGCAAATAGCCTCAGCTGAGCTCCCAGTTGACAGGCAGGCGAGTGAAACCATCGTGGAAGTGGATGATCCAGCCCAAGGTGACCAGCCTAAACTGATAGAGCAGAGGGGCAGTCCCCGCAGAGCCTTGTCTAAGTTGCAGAATTCAGAGCGAATAAGTGAAATGATTATCATTTTAAGCCTTTGAGTTTTGGGTTAATTTGCTATACAGTGATGCATGAGCCTAATATCAGATCTTTTCTTTTTTAGATGAGACATTCATTCATTTATTGGTTTTATAAAGTGGTAACAACTATACCATGTTATAATCTTCTCCTTCCCCCAATTTTGTATTGGAGAACACATTTATCCTTTCAGTAAATGTTTGCCAAGTTACTTTGTTCGATGCTATTGGGTCCTAGGTACCCAAAGAGGAGAAAGAGACTCAGAAGAGCTCTCAGCTTCACAAAGGACACAGAAACACTCACACACAAGATCTGTTTTGTGTGCTGGAATGTTGTGTGCCCAGTGTGATGACAGCATAGAGGAGGGATTAACTCATTCAGGCAGTGGCTAGGAAGGGGACAGGGTCTTCAGAAAATGTTCTGGAAGGAGCATTATTTGTGTTAAGCCTTGAAGGATGAAAGGAATTCTTGCAGATGGAGACAGGTATGGAAGACAGCATTCTGTTCTGAAGGAAGAGCATCAGCCCAGTTCTGACAGTATGAAAGAATATGGTGGCTTTCAGTAATTAAAAGTAGCCTTGTTCAGCCATGCGCAAGGTAAGATAGCAACAATTACCCAGCTGTCCAAGCAGCCAAAAGCCTTGAATGACATTCTAATGAATTTGGCTGTAGGATAAGATGAAGCCATCTGAATGATTTGTAAAAAGTTGTACTTAAATTAAGTGTAATTTACATACAGTAAAATATCTAATATCTTAATTCAATGACTTTTCATTTATGTAAATACCTTGTGACAACCATCTGGACCAAGATGTGGCCAGCATAACATTCATGACAAAGTCTGACAAGGATATCTTGAGCATAGACACACATACCCCTGAACAAAATATTATCAAAGAAAAAATACTATTAGCAAATCCAGCAATTTAACAAAAGATATCAAGGCCAAGTTGTCAGGAATGCAAGGTTGGTTTAACATTAAGAAAATCTATAATGTAAATCACCATGCTAGTAGAATAAAAAGCCATATGATTATCTCAATAGATACAGATAAAGCAATTGATAAAATTCAACACCCATTCCTGATTAAAACAAACAAACAACAAAACTTTATCCGAGTATTTAAAGCAAAGGAAAAACTGTTTAAAATAAATGACTTCTTTATGAAACAGTCACAGTTTTTAGTCTTGGAATAGGGAGCTATAGTATGGTATTGTCTAGGAAAAGTTTCCAGAGATAGGGGAGAAAGCAAAATCCACAGAAATTCAACTCTGCCGTTTGAGGGACTATGCCAAATGCCGACTCTTGCTAGGTGAGCAACAGATTACTGCAGATCTCTTTTAAGAGCTAGGCCGACAGGCAAAGACTCAGACAGGGTTCATTAAAAGTGTGACTGCTCTATCTATCACAGGCAGCAGTGATAATGGATATTATATATATATATATATATATGGCTTTATGCTGAAACAGAAATGCAACAAGATAAAAAGCTGAATAGCTTAGGCCTGTAGTGATGGCTTATGGCAATAAAGATAACTGGTAGAAACGCGAGCCCTAATTTTTTTAGTCACTCCAGCTATATGCCCTTTGGAAAGACAGGTAATCCCTTTGGGCTTGTGTCTGTATTTATGAAATAAGTGGGTTAGACTAGAAGGCCTCAGAATGAGGCAGATCTGGGTTTCAGTCCTGATTCTACCTTTAACATCTATATGACCTGTGCTTCACTTTCTATGTCTGTATGACGGAAGGAAACCTCAAAGTATTTCTCTGAGATTAAATTAGATCATGTAAGTGGAAGGCTTTACATATTCACTGCACATATTGAACATTCCATAAAGGTAGATGTTACTGTTGTTAAGAATTAGCTATAAGGCTCTCTAAGATGCTATAATGATAAATTATAGACTGGAAATACTAATTTGTTCTGACATGGAGATGTTGTGGAAAGCTTTGAAATTCTGTATAGCCTGCCTGTCATCACAGGTGGCACTGTAAGAAGCTTGATAATATTAGCAGGAAGGAAAACAGAAGGGTAGATGTTTCTTCATGATTTAATCTTGGTAATGTACCAATGATTTCATTACCATGTGCAAAAAGCTATGATGACATTTCTTATACTCTGATAAGTACTAAGTGAACATTTTAATTAAATGATGTGTCCATAGAATTTCCATAGAATGTAATTAATGTGACAACCAGAACCCCCTATTGATTACACTGGTAAATTTAATCAAATAGTACGTTTATCTAAGTAATCCAGCAGTCTGACATCCACAGCCAGACGCGTGGTTTCTGCCAGTTGTAAATAAGCTGCTCCCTCGCACAAAGGACCCCCTTAGAGAACTGAAAATTTAATCCTCTGCATTTGCAACATAACACATTGTACCAAGTAAATGGCTGCTTTTTTCCAATGTAATATTTGTAGTATCTGAGACTTTGAACTATTTGGTTGGACTAAATATTTAAACTGGAAACACACATGAGAGATGTTCAAACGATTATACTTTTTTTGTATCAGGCCCCCACCTGACGCTTTCTTGTCTACTTGCAATCATAGCCCAGGTCATGAAGACCTTGTAAGAAACCACAGTTGGATTGCATTTTTGGTGGCTTTTTAGGCAGGACTGGCAGGTTGGCTGTCCCACTGGCCTGCACCCTTTGGTGCCCTTGATTGCTACTCCATTGCTTCCCACCTTTAATACCTATGAACTTGTCATTACCACTCCAGGAAGATGTCTTATTGCAATCATATGGGGAGAGCAGAGTTGTGGAGTCTTTTCCAAACTTCATTCAATTGCTCTTCGTTGTCTATTTATTGACTTGGGGTTGGGTTTGTGGGTAGGGGAGCTGTAACTCTTCCCTGTACTCAAAAAGTCAAGTATAGTACTTTGCCCAGGACCTTTTTCTTTCTACCATTCAACCAACCAATAGAAGAGGGGTAGGGGTAGGCCCTCATTCCCAGAGGGCCCTGGGGCTGGCTTCTCAGATGACTTCAGCAGGTCCTCCCTTGAAGTTCAAAAGAGACTGTGCCATGCATGCATATTACACTCAAAACAGAGGCCCCACACCAACATTATTTGGAGCATGTGGAAAACCTTGTATCTAATGAAAACTACAGCAGTGAGGCAAAAGTCTGCACAGAACTCTGTGGCAACTTTAAAATAGAACAATTAGGGGAGTGAGATCCCAGTCTGCAATAAAAGCTCAGTCTAGGAATACACTGGAAAGAAAGAACATTTCCTGCTTTGGAGCTGGACCTCCTTCATTGGAAACCTGGTTCCACGACCCCTCGGCCGTGTGTCTGTTTGTGTTATCTAACCTTTGCGGGACTCTGCCTTCTCCTATCTGGAGAGGGAGACCTGTGCATTGAGTACGCAGCTTGGCACATAATAGCACCATTGTGTGTATGTTCCATCAGCTTCTAAGTAGGCTGCCTTGTTTAAGAAAATGAATGCAGTAACAGTACACACAACCTCACGAGAATGTCCTGCAGACCTAGACTCAGAACGAATAGACCTTACTGGGGATGGATTTCGGCAGTTTTCAAGCTATGCGACCTGGGAAGCCCTCCAGGCCCTCCAATTCTTAGAAATGTCTTGGACGGGCTTAACTGTACTTACCTAGCTAGCATCAGCATTGCTATGTGTGGAAGTGCTTTTGGTATGTTACTGCAATGCTATTAAGTATCATGATTGTTTATGATTTTTTAAAAAGAAACTGACCTTTTTTCTGCCCGTTAAGATTCATTAATAGGACTGGGGTGAGTGGAAACTTTCAAAACGAGTCACATGATTAAAAATACCTGCCGATAATAAGGCGTATTTATAGTAAGCAGTCTGTAGTTCTTGTTGGATCCAACATTAAAATCATCCGGTTACCTGTGACTTCCAATATAACTCTTTCCAGCAGGAAAAAAAAAAAGACTTTCTACAAATAATATATCAAAATATACACAACAGTTATATTTTCCTTTTAAATACAAGTACACCGAAAAGGCAGGAGAAAGGAATGATGAATGTCTAACAGCAGCCGTTTTATAGGCTCATCTCAAACTGCAAATGCAAAATAAAGTTAGAAGTCCAAATTGGCTCTCCTACTTACCCTTTCTACGTTATTTTTGTCTTTTAGGGGAAATTTCCACACCATCAGGAAGAAGCACATTATGTTGCGTGTTTTTATTTTCTTCCTCTCATAAACTGCCTCGTTTAAATGTCTGTCTTTTTCAGTCAGTCATATTTTCTATTTTGTTCCGAAGAAGTTTTTCACTTGACAAGTACTTAGAAGCTTACCTGTCTTTTGATAAAGTCTTCAGATTATTTACTGCAGCCCTGGAAATAATGGTGGGCTTAGTCTGGGAAAATAGAAATAAGTACTAGTTTAAAAAATCTAACTGTAGCCCTGGCTGGTGGCTCTGTGGATTGGCACTGGCCTGTGAACCCAAAGGTCGCCGGTTCAATTCCCAGTCAGGGCACATAACCAGGTTGGAAGCTCCAGCCATGTCCCCAACTGGAGGCAGGTGAAAGGCCACACATTGACGTTTCTCTCCCTTTCTTCCTCCCTCCCTGCCCTTCTTTCTAAAAGTAATGAATAAAAAAAAGATCTTAAAAAAATCCAATTGTAGCAGTTTGTCCCATTGCTGGATTGGTTCTGGCTTCATAAAAATTAACCTCTACCTACAATGACAATACTGATTCTGCTATTTTAACGCTTTAAAGCAATGCCACTTAAAAGATGCACCATTTTTTAATATACTTAAACAAATACATCATTCCTAATCTAAAATTAGACTATCATAAATGATTACCGTAGTTAGGACCAAAAGTCCACTTCTTAACATCTCAGTGAAGTCTTGATTGTAATGCAGACCACAGCTATAGATGTGATGGCAGAATTCCCCAAGAAGTATTGCAAATATGTATAATGTCCACCCAAAGCCATTTGCAGAAAAAAGTGATCACATAAACACACCACACCATTTGGTTTGACTAAAAATTATGGCAGGAATGTGTTCAGAGCCACTTGTTGCTCTACAGGTAGAAAGATATTATTAACCCTCTGTCTCATACAGACAACCTATATGGCTCAGTAAATACTGACTGCATTATAATCTGACATCATTAATCCTTTTGTTCACATACTTGTGGCCTGTACCTTGCTCCTAATTTCACAAGATACAAATGAATAAAGAAGTTTAATCAGCAAATAACCCAGATACAAAGAAAAAGATCCCAGAAGATAAATTCACGGGTATAAGGGCCTTTTTAGGGCAGCTTTGCAAAAAGGCTCTTTTGAAAGTTGCACCCTTTGCATAAAAATGTCTGTGAGCAGAATAAAATATTTAAATAGAAACATTAACTAAAATTGAAGACCTCAGCATTAGAAAAACTCACTTAGGCTCTCCCTTCCTGTTTGGGAAGCTGCCTATGGTTGGTCATCACCTTTTAAATATAAAGTTATGTGTTCTGGTGGACCTGGCCGAAGTTTTTGGACCTGTGAGCCTCCAAAAGAAATCCAGAACATTTATAAAAGGAACAAATGTTTTTATGTCACATTGCTACCAAAGTTGACAACTAGTTGAGTATATTCCTGTCATCTTTCCCCAAATCTTGCAACTTAGTTTCACTTTCTAAAGCGCCCTGCAATAGTTTCTTTGTTCCTCACATTACCAACTATAGCTTCTAATATAATGAGTATTTTACACATTAGGTAACTCTGGAATGAATAAGTGAATAAATTAATTGGCATTCAGTAATGCTATATATTTTTCTAACCAACTAAAGGGAAAAAAATGATCTCTTTGCCTTGACACTACTGTCTCAGATGAGCTTCTACTTCAAAATGCATGACAATGAAGGAAAATAACCAGCTAGGGGTGCGTGTGTGTATTAAGTGATATACAGAAGCATAAAATATAATCTTCATATAATGTTCTTTTCTTTCAGTCTCTGAAAGTAAAAATATACTCCATGCAATGTCCCTTTCTAACATTTAGTGATTTTGCTAGTTTGGTACTCAGAAATAAACATACCACTACCAACTTGTTTAAAGAAGATCTGTGAGAACTGGTGAAGGGACTGGAGTGAAGGTTAACGTCAGAGGACACCAGACAGACCAAACACCTTCCTGTGTTCTGGGTCACCACTGCCCTCTAGCGGACACATGGGAAATGAGCAAAGTCTCTCAGTCGTCAAGAAATTTGAGAACGGAAAATTATTTGATCTATCCAATTTGTTTTACTAAGGAAGACAATCAGAAACTACTTAAAATTACTTCAAGAATAGATTTATAATCTTAAAACATCTTTACATTGCTTACCTTTTAGTATCACCAAATTTAGAGTGACTCTCAGCAGATAAAGACTTTTTAATTTTGTCTATTCTAATTTTCCTGCCATAATTTTAACATGTTATTTCTTGTCCTATTAAAGAACAGCTGCTTACTATGACTAATATGTTAGTCACTATTTATGCTGTTAGCTTGCAATTTTCCAAAACCCCCAGCTTCTTCAGTATTTATTCTTTATAAAGTTAATTTGTACAGAGGAAAATATGCAAACATTTCCAAAGTTGCCAAATTGTTACTTATTTCTGGAAAAATCAGCTTCACTAGTTCAAAGTGAAAAGGAAAGATCAACTTGTGATTTTTATGTGGTAGATCCAATTTAAAATGCCCTCAGGTCAATCTTTTCTTATAGAAAACATGAAAACTTTGTGGTGATATTATTGTAATTGTACTTTATAGGCAGCAATTGATTAGCTCTTTAATTTCTAAGATCTGAAAGGAGAACTTAAATCATTAGTACTAAAATTAAGTTTTTGGAATAAATATTTTGCCTTAAGAGAACATTTCATGACTTCAGGATGATATTGTAGAAGAAATACTCATAGTGCCTGGCACATAGTAGGTGTTCAGTAAATATTTGCAAAAGAATTAATTGGTGTACTTTTTCTAAGTAGTGTATTGTATAGTATGCTTTCATTTGGGTATCTTAAGTACTTCAGACTATTAAGGTTAGTACGTAATAGGTCCTTAATAACTAATGGTTGAATGAGTGAATGTAGAATGAATGTAATGGTTGAATGAATGAATGAATGAATGTAGACTTTTAGGAAGTCTCTTTTGAGTTTTTTTAAAATCACCTTAATTCTTATGGTATATCAAAAATGGTAGAATAAGTTTGTAATATGAAATGAGACAAGTATGCTATGAGAACAGTATTGATGGTAGTTTCTAACCACTTGTCCTAGAATTTATTTTTAGCTGAACTCAGGATATCAGATAGGTCATGGACCTGCCTTGTTGGCAATTTCATTGTCCAAAAATTTGAACAAATGAATGGAGGAACTGATAATGAAAAAAAAAATCAAATTCTAACACAGGTGAACTGGTTGACCATGTAGAAGTAATAGGAATTTTATAGGACAATAAAAATACAATTTTAAAACTGTGATGGGATGGGGGGGTGTTGAAAAATGTCACGCAAATCTGGCAAATTTGTGAAAGCAGATTTTTAAAAGTCCAGGGAACAGATTATAAGAATTCTATAGGAAGAAAATATGAAAGGCAAAATGCCTGGGACAGATTGAGAAGTTTGCAGAAATTTTAAACATACCCTAAACCTCTTAATATCAGTGTTCTCTGGTATTAGGATTATGAGTAATTTCTTCTCAGTTTTACCTCTGTACATTTTTAACTTGTCTATGAAGTGGTTTTCAGGTAATCAGAGCAATTGTGGTTATATTATAATCTAAAAAATTAAATAAAATTTACCTTAAAGCAAGCAATTTCTACCATATAGTGACATATAATTTTGATGTAAAAGTTGGAAATCAAAAAGAAGAACCCGCTGTGTTGGTTTTTATATAATCTTATTTCCAGTTTCCCTGCATCTCTCATTTTTGCTTCATTCATTGAGTATATGTTTATTGAGCATCTTCTGTGTAGCAGCTTTGTTTTAGGCACTTATTATTAAAGGGCTTATGTGGTAGGTGGTAGGGAAGAAAGTAAACAAATTAAAGCATTTAGTTCCAGGCAGCAATGGTGCTTTCAAGAAAAATAAAGCAGAATAAGAGGAGAGGGAGCAATGTGGTATGGTTGCTTCAGACAGATTGTCTCTAAGTCCTTTTTGAGAAGGCAGCAACTCAATCAGAGGCTTCAGTGCTATAAAATGACCTTGGGAAGATCTAGGCGAAGAGCTGTCCAGGCAGTGAAATAGCAAATACAAAAGGAAAAAACCCCAAATGATCTGAGACCAATTAAAACCCCAGGATACACATATTTATGTTTGTCTGCTTTTTAAGTTCAAGGAGCACAATGATCCAACCAAAGATGTACCTGCAGCTCAGAGATGATGGTAATGTTGATGGATGAGAAAGAGAACAGGATTGTAGGATTTCTATTTTTCTTGTCGATGTCAAGGAGAGTTTGATCCATGGAATAGAAATGATAGACCACTATTGCTAGAGGGAAGAAAAGATGAATAAAGCAGGTGTAAGAGGATGCCTACCTTCTAGATGCCTTCAGAGATTCTGGTTGGTGGGAGCTGTGCCCCTGGGCATTCAGTTTTTCATCACTTAAAAATGATGACAACTCTGGGCCTAGAGACAGTATTAATGTTTTTATAATTATTTTGAGTAACCTCAGTTAATTTCCAAGATTTCTTGAAATGTGAGATTTAGCCATCACCACTTTCTACTTGTTATATTTAGAAGCTCTTCCACCTGACATTCTCCTATCCTAAAAGAGGGTGTTGAAGGGAGAGGTGTATATTATATTATGCTGATGGAAGAGGAACAGGTCCTAAGAGAAACTGGCCCTGAAGCAAATATGAGGGAGCAGAAGGGCTACAGTCCTGGGGCACAGAGGGGTGAGGCCTGGAAACCTTGCCCCTTTCTGTTCCTCTAAAGCCCTATCACCTTCCTCTTAGGTTCTTTAATGCCACTCATACTTTTAAAAATCCTTACCTGAGAACATTTTCCCCCCATTATTTATAGAGAGAGGAAGTGAGAGAGAAGGAGAGACAGGAACATTTTTGAGAGAAAATAACATTGATCGGTGTTCCTTCTGTGCATGCCCTGGCCAGGGATCGAACTTGCAACCTGGGTATGTGCTCTGATTGGGAATTGAACCCAGGACCTTTTAGTCTAAGAGTCAGTGGCCCAACCAACTGAGCCACACTATCCAGGGTCCACCCATACTTTTTCTTCCTCCCAGCTATACCAAACAATTCAAATATGGTTCCCACCTGAGCCTCATCAGGAAAACTAGTACCCACACTGTCTCTGGGTGTAACACAAATAATCTTTCTAGAAACCTGGGGAATGTCATTTACAACCACAGGAAAAGAACTTGGAAGAGTATTAAATAGGTGTGGCATGTGGACAGATGTTGGAGTGTTTCCTTGCCCAGTTCACATTTCTAATGTACAAATAAATTTTGTTTCCAGACATATGGAGTTCCTGTTTCAGAATTTTAAAACATGAATATAACCACCAAAACATCAAATTTTGCCTATTTTGGTTCTTAAAAATTACTAGGGACCACGAGTAATATTAGAATCCTGTGGCAAAAAAAAAAAAAAAAAAAAAAAAGATGTTCAGATCAATCATGACAAGGCTCATAAGTAGGCTCCAAATGACTTACCAAGGAATAGATCATGTAGATGAACATAATTTCCTTCTCTGAAGAGGTTACTGGGCTAACCAATGGGGGTAATTAATCTATCAGGACTTTTTAGGATATTTGCGAGAGCCTCACATAGCATGCTAGTGGCTAAGATGAAGAAATATGAGCTAGAAACCAAGGGTATTGGCAACAATACCCTTGTACTGTTGATTAGCCACACTCAGAGAGTGACAATGAATAATCAACCACTGTCTGGAAGGACATTTTAATGGTGATGCCTCGGTCCTGTTATTGTAAATGTTTTAAAAAGTCAGGCATTATAATAAATAGAAAGTATGCTAATTAGATTTACCAAATCCAAGTTAGGATGTCACTTAGTGAATGACAGAATTAGAAGACACTTTCCATTCTAATTGAAAGAAAAATTAAGTTGGTGGATTGGAACACATTTAATGAGGTAATATTAATGGAAATAAATGTGAAGTCTATGGTGGGCCAAATCAAAAAGATAAAAACCCAGTTACACAGATACAGGATGGGGTGTATGTACCTTGGCTTAGATATTTAAGAAGCACTTAAGAATTTCAAGTGCACCCTGATATAGTTGCCACAAAAGCAAATTCAATGTTAAGAGAAAAACAGTGCTTGGATAAGGCTATTGCTGATTGTTTTACCCTGTGCAGGTCAGATTATACTCTGAGTTTGCAAAATGTTAAAAAATTAGCGCATGTTCAGAGGAAAGTGAGTGGAGCTTTGAAGGAAGTAAACATAGGGAAAATAAGGAAGTATTTGGGTCATTTTTTTGCTGTACTTTTAGGAATTGAGCAACAGGGGCCTTATCATCTCTTCTCTGTCCCGATGTGAGAGCCCTAGAGAGCAGACTACATACAGCACTTCCTATTTCCCCATCTCAGCTCCAATGTCAGCAAGGAGCGATTAGGCAAACTGGGGCAACTGCTTAGTTAATGCATATAAGGCCAAGAGGGTAAAACTGTCACCTGGATGCATTTCCAGTATGGTCTCCAATTCTGTCAGGTGGAGAGATCACTGAATGCTGCAGATGAAACTTGCTGTTCATGCTGTCATTTAGCAAAATGCCATTATGATCAGTGATCATTTGCTTATAATAGTATCAACCTTTCTCTCAGTGCTATGATTAAAACATATGTGGGTCATGGCTGGTTGGCTGAGTTGGCTGGAACACTGTCCTGTACACCAGAAGGCTGTGGGTTTGATTCCCCATCAGGGCACATACCTTTCCCTCTCAAAATAATAAATAAAATATTAAAAAAAAAAAGAAATGCTACTTTCTTTAGCTTTATAAACACATTATTATTTTTAAAGATTTTATTCATTATTTTCAGAGAGAATGGCAGGGAGAGAAGAAGAAAGGGAGAGAAGCATCAATGTATGGTTGCCTTTCACCTGCCTCCAGCTACAGACCTGGCTGGAGATCTGGCTTGCAACCTGGTTATGTGCCCTGGCTGGGAATCAAACCAATGACTTTTGAGTTCCTTATCCACTGTGCCACTAGCCAGGGCAACACATTACTTTAACCATAATACATTCAAGAAAAAGGGAATATTTATAACAACATATTTTTTTTCTTTGTAGTGCCTTAAATCAAATATTTGCTGATCAATACAATTCAGATCTGTATTGAATATTAATGCTATATTCCACAGCTCTTGATAACTTTCTTAAGTTCAATGGTGCACATTTACCTGAAAAACTAATGAATTTTTGTTAAAAAATACTTTACTATTTAACCTCAGAATGAATCATTTTTGACCCTAGCATAATTCTTTTTGTACTTACAGTACACACAATGAAGAAGCTACTGAACAACACTAGTTAAATATTTTCTAACAATACTAAGCTCAGAAAAGAGCTTACATAGCATTTTTTCTGCTTGCTTTACATTTATATTTGTGTCACAATACAAACAGGGCTTTTACAGTTTAAGATTAATGCTATGGATTTCTATGTTCATTTTGTACCATCTAAACTGCAGTTGAACAAGCAACAACAAAAAAGAATCAACCAAATGCTAAACAATTCACTGTAAATGTATTCATGGATGCGCAGGGTCAGTATCAGAGAAAATGTCCCAGACTATGTGAGTAACTCATCATTTATATTTTGGTAACATTTGTTGTGATAATTCACAATAAGTAATATATATAAAGCTCTGACAGAGATTAGATCAGGGTAGCCAGTTTTTATGGAATATCGTTATTTTTGCCATTATTAGTAGCAATAATGTAATTAAATACAATATTAGTACTTGAATCTGGAGTCAAGCAGATCATCCATTTGTTATATGAGAGGCCTTTCATTTTTTTAATCTAATGTTTTCCACTGGAACAAAAATAGTTGACTAAGTATCGTCACTGGCTTGCTCTGCAAAGTCAGTAGTGGTGGATTAAAGGCAAACTCAAACACTGCTTAATCTAACTACTGCTAATCTTCATCAAATAGGCTTGTCTGATATAATTTGCTCTCTGTCATTCCTGCTCAGAAGCTAGTTTCATTTGTAGGTAAAATGCCCACCGATGTTAACAAAGCTCTCCTGTTTAAATAGAATAGAAAGCAAGAATGATTTTAGGTGTAAGAATGTAGAGTTCTTGAGCCCTGTAACCACCCTATAGGAGTAAATGTTTCTAATGCAGAGCAACAAAGGAAAATCAAGAAATAAATTGCATCGCATTACATAATATGCATGTTAATTTTTCTGTTATGATTTTCTTTGGATTTCATGATGCGATATGGGCTGCTTCATATATAAATGTAAACAATTGTTAAGGAATTACTTGCAAGAAAACAAGCAGAATCTTTCCTCCATAAAAAGGTTTTCATCTATTAAACTCATATTTTGAAGCAGAGTAGATTTTAGCGTTTGAAGAAAATAAGATGCTAGAAGCTAAAATTATCACAAAGTCACAGGGCACAGGGATCATTCACACGCCATTTAGTCCGTCTTCCTATCTCCATTCAAAATAGCATCTGAGAAAGGAAAACTTATTGAAAATTTTTAGTATAAATTGCATTTGAGCCTGATCTGAGCTAGCCCTCCTTTGTTTGTTTTGTTGTTGTTTTTAATGAGTACCTCATTTCTGAAGGAATTTTGAAAAAATTATTTGGGGATTATGTCATAGTAACATCCAAGCTGTAATGAGGAGGGCAACAACACCCTTTGGTTTTATACTCAAAAGAAACAATTCAACACCTGCATACAGGTAGGGCACAGTAACAAACACTGGTCTGAAAGAAACCTTGAGGCATGGCACAATGGAGAAAAGAATATAGATTCAGGACAGGCATAAAAGAATGAGGCAAATGGTTTGGTATTACATTACTTGCAGAGAAGAAGATATGGGATATTTTGACAGAGATTTGATTTAGATACTAGAATTTTTTTCAAAGTGAGAACATGTGCTATGAATTCCTGTGTAGGTTATACATGTTAATCTTTAGTGATAATCTTTCTTAAAGAAAGTGTTCTAATGTTTGAGCTAGTTTAGGTAAAATAATTTACTGGAAGATTGAAGGATGATCTCATTAAGTTAAATCTAAATGACTTAAATGCTGTTAAATATCTATCTATCTATTTAAATTTTATTGTTGTTGTATTACATCCATCCCCTTTTTGCTCCCCTCTGTCCCCCTCCCCACCCACCTGTTCCCCCCAAAGTCAATCCCACCTGTTGTCCATGTCCATGGTTCCTTTATACTGGGTTCTTGTCTAAGCTGCTCCCCTTCCTTGCCTCTGCCTCATCCCCCCCTCCCCCACCGCTCCCCAGCCCCTTTCCCACTGACCACTGAAGGCCTATTCACTGTATTCATTTATTTGGTTCTGTTTTGCTTGTTGTTAGTTTTGTTCACTATTGTCCCATAATGGGGGAGATCATATGATATTTGTCCTTCACTGACTGGCTTATTTCGCTAAGCATAACACTCTCCAGTTCCATCCATGTTGTTGCAAAGGGTACAAGTTCCTTCTTTCTTTCTGCTATATAGAATTCCATTGTGTAAATGTACCAAAGTTTTTTGATCCAATCATCCACTGATGGGCACTCAGGCTGTTTCCAGCACTTGACTATTGTAAATAGTGCCGCTATGAACATAGGTATACATAGGTTCTTATGAATTGGTGTTTCAGGGTTCTTTGGGTATAGTCCAAGTAGTGGAATTGCTGGATCAAAAGGCAGTTCCATTTTCAGTTTTTTAAGGAAACCCCATACTGTTTTCCACAGTGGCTGCATCAGCCTGCATTCCCACCAACAGTGTATGAGGGTTCCCTTTGCCCCGCACCCTCGCCAACACTTGTTGTTTGTTGATTTGTTGATGATTGCCATTCTGACATGTGTGAGGTGGTTTTAATTTGCATCTCTCTAATGACTAGTGATGTTGAGCCTTCTTTCATATGCCTCTGGGCCCTTTGTATATCTTCCTCAGTGAGTTGTCTGTCAGGTCCTTTGCCCATTTTTTAATTGGGCTGTCTGTCTCCCTGGTGTTGAGTCGCATTAGTTCTTTATATATTTTGGAGATCAGACCCTTGTCTGAGGTATCATTGGCAATTATGTTTTCCCATACAGTTGGTTCCCTTTGAATTTTGCTGATATTTTCTTTAGCTGAACAGAAACTGTTCAATTTGATATAGTCCCATTTGTTGATTTGTTCTTTGATTTCCTTTGCCCTTGGTGAAGTATCGGTTAAACATATATCTGCATAGGATATCCAAAAGTTTACTGCCTATATTTTTCTCCAGGACCTTTATGGTGGCATTGCTTATGTTTAAATCCTTTATCCATCTTTTGAGTTTATTTTGGTGTATGGTGTAAGTTGGTGGACTGGTTTTATCTTTTTGCATGTTGCTGACCAGTTCTCCCAACACCTTTTTTTGAAGAGACTGTTTTTACTCCATTTGATGTTCCTTCCCCCTTTGTCAGATATTAGTTGACCATAGAGTCCTGGGTTAATTTCTGGGCTCTCTATTCTGTTCCATTGACCTATATGTCTATTCTTATGCCAGTACCATGCTGTTTTGATGACAGTAGCCTTGTAGTATTGTTTGAGGTCCGGTATTGTGATTCCTCCTACCTTGTTCTTCTTTCTCAAGATTGCGGTGGCTATTTGTGGGCGTTTTTGGCTCCATATAAATTTTTGAAGCATTTTTTCTATTTCTGTGAAGTCTGTCATTGGTATTTTAATTGGGATTGCATTGAATATGTAATCCCATATTCAATGCTTTATGTAGTATGGACATTTTAATGATGTTAATTCTTCCCATCCATGAACATGGTATTTGCTTCCATTTATTTGTGTCTTCCTTGATTTCTTTCTTCATTGTTCTGTAGTTTTCTGAGTACAGGTCTTTTACCTCCTGAGTAAAGTTTATTCCTAGGTTCTTTATTTTTCTTGCTGCTATGGTAAATGGGATTTGTTTTTTCGCTTCTATTTCTGTTGTTTCATTATTGGTATACAAAAATGCTTTTGATTTCTGGATATTGACCCAGCTATTTTGCTAAATTTGCTTATTAGGTTGAGTAAGTTTTGGTGGAGCCCATCGGGTTTTGTATGTACACTATCATATCATCTGCAAATAATGACAGTTTGATTTCCTCCTTCCCAATTTGGATACCTTTGATTCCTTTTTCTTCTCTGATGGCTATAGCTAGAACTTCCAAGACAATGTTGAATAGAAGTGGAGAAAGTGGGCAGCCTTGTCTCGTTCCTGATCTTAGGGGGAAAGCTTTCAGTTTTTGTCCGTTAAGTATGACGTTGGCTTCAGGTTTCTCATAGATGGCCTTTATGATGTTGAGGTATTCTCCCTTTATTCCCATTTTGCCGAGGGTTTTTATCATAAATGGTTGCTGCACTTTACCAAATGCTTTTTCAGCATCTATTGATATGATCATATGGTTTTTATCTTTCAATTTGTTGATGTGGTGTATTACATTGATTGATTTACGAATGTTGTACCATCCTTGCATCCCTGGGATGAAGCCCACTTGATCATGGTGTATGATCTTTGTAATATACTGCTGAATCCGATTGGCCAATATTTTGTTGAGAATTTTAGC
>PVIW01002522.1:0-213574 GCA_004026585.1 Noctilio leporinus | reverse complement strand
GGGACAATAATGAGCAAAACTAACAACAAGCAAAACAGAACCAAGTATATGAATACAAGGAATAGGCCTTCAGTGGTCAGGAGGAAAGGGGTTGGGGGGAGGGGGGAGGCAGAGGCAAGAAAGGGGAGCAGCTTAGACAAGAACCTAGTATAAAGGAACCATGGACATGGACAACAGGTGGGATTGACTTTGTGGGGAATGGGTGGGTGGGGAGGGGGACAGAGGGAAGCAAAAAGGGGATGGATGTAATACAACAATTAAATAAAAAAAAAGATTTTATTATTTTTAGAGAGAGGGGAAGGGAGAGAGGCAGAGAGGGAGAGAGACATTAATGTATGGTTACCTTTCACCTGCCTCCAGCTGGTGTTGGCTGGAGACCTGACCTGCAACCTGGTTATGTTGCCCTGGTTGGGAATCGAACCAGTGATATTTGGGTTCTCAGGCCAGCTCCTTATCCACTGTGCCACCAGCCAGTGCCCTGCCTCCACTTTTAAAGCCAGTAGTGAAGCCTCTGTATCTCTGACTCTGACTCCATTTGGAAGGAACCTTGTGTTTTCATTGGGTCTTCTCAGGGAATCCAGAATAATGGCTCTAATTTAAGGTCAGCTGTTAGTAATCTTCATTCCATCTGCAACCTTTACTTTCTCTTGCTGTGGAACCTAACACATCACAGTTTCAGGGGGAAGACATGGGGGCATTATTTTGTCTATCATAGCATCTAAACCCCACATAACCGAAACAGAATTCATGGCTCTTCTCCCCTACACTTGGTCATTTCCTAATATCATGCCTTAGTAAATGGCTCCACTATCCATTGGTTGAGCAAATAGATACTTCAGTTCCCATTGGTTCTATTTTCGTTTTCCTCTCTTCATATATAATCAGTCATCAACTTCCGTGGATTTTACTTCCAAGATAGCTTTCACATTCAAAGAAGGAAATCTGTCTATACCAAGATACATTTTATCTGTGGCTTGAACCATTTTAGAAAGTTCCTACTGGTCCCCCAGGATTGTGTGGGTTTTTAAAATTTTTTAATTTTTAAAATTTTAATTGCTTTCCTCCCATTAAATGATACCATTTCGAGTATTTTCACCTTATTATTTAAGTTTTCTATAACTGCAAAATGATAGCTTAAAAATTCTAGTAGTAAAAATATCACATGCAGTTTTCTCTGAGGATTAAATCCATTGTAAGTAGAATAACTAAAAAATTGTTTCTTAACCCATTTACTCATTCATTCAGCCATCTACTTAATGTGCATTATTATGTCTGCTACATTTCACATATTGTCATAGGTAGGTAAATGGATGGGTAAAAAATAAAGTGGTTAATTTGAATTCATCTTGTTTGGATAAATTCAAGCTCCACAGTTGAATATTCTCGGTGACCCCTTGTTGAAAAGGAGTTAAGTCTACACATACTTGCTGAGCACTTGCTTTGTGTCAGGCACTTTTGTTAGGTGCCCAGAATACTATCTATAGTACAATATAAGATCTGCAGATTTCTGATCTTCACATGACATATAGTAGAGATGGACACACAATATATACACATATAAACACACTACCTACATATACATGTATATATATAGTATACACACATAGGTACACAAGCATACAATTAATACATATAATCACATATAATTTGGAAAGGGGTGTATGTGTGTGTAAATGGATGAGCTCATTGAATTCAGGGGGACATCAGGAATCAGGCATCAAGAACATTATTAACTTGCAGCCAGAGTCTTTTCTGGTTTAGTTTCCAGGGTGTTTTTTGGTCTAGTTTGCCTAGTTATTCCCTTTGGGAAAGACACAGGGATCTATTTGTCAGCCTGTTGACAGCTACAGGTTTTATTTGTGTGTGTTGTGCTGAGGAAGAGAGTGGATGTTACCCTGGGTGGCCTGTTTAAGACCTCATGAATATTGAGTGCCACGTGTCTCATGTATAATTCATGCCCCATGAGTATTTAGTGCCTTAGATGCCTCTTGTATATTTAATGCCTTATTACATTTTAGGTGCCTTTTGGTCTTCCATCCCTTTCTGTGTCCACACATGTGTTCAACTTTATCTAACATGTCTTATTACCTGTTGTTAATACAACTTACGAGTTTCACCTGTCTTTTTATTTTCCTGTGTTATTGGGCAGATTTTCCTGCCTTACTGAGCAGAATGAAACTTCTCAGTGTAGCAAGTGTATTGCATTTGTCTTGTTACAAATTTGAATGAGCCTACTGCCCAGGAACTTTAGGGAGAGGAAAAGTGTGTTTTATTTTCCAAATTTCAAGTCAGCCCATACACATGTAGATATGTTACAGTGTATGAATTTTTATAAAAACTTGAGTATAATAAAGTTCAAAATTTAAAATTTTACGAAAAAGTTATTATTCTTGGCAGCAGTTGGTAAGATGGTTTGTGCTTTCTTTGTTTTGTGGGAAGTTGCTCATTTCATTGGTAACTTGAAAGGACCTGGGGCTTGGAACCTCTCTGCTATCTTCAGAGAGGGTCTTACATAGGTTATTTGCCAGGGTATCTTTGAGCAGACATACCAGCTACCCCCACATACTTAGAGAAGTGGTACGGGAAGTACTTGTGTACAATAGAATTGCTTTTCCAATGCATTTGAAGCCAAATAAACTTGCATGAATTGGGGAATCATAAAAAGTACACAAACTATAAATATTTCATTATACTCTTGAAATAGAAACATAACATTTATTTTTTGTCATCCTAGAAGGCCAAGGCATTTTTCCAAATGTGGGACACTAATTAGAACCATTCACATTTTGGGGGTATTTTAGACATATTTGGGACCAGAGCCAGCTGACTTTGTGTAAATAGATGACACCCCTGACGGGAGAGAGCTGCCCAGGGATGTACAGGTGTGTTTTTGTCAGCCTCAAGGGTTTAGGGTCTTCTGTGTGTCAGCCCCTTTGTGTTACAGGAGGGGACCCAAGAACATTGGTGATGTGGAGGTAGACTAGGAGAGTTGCTTCCACTGTTTTTGACACCTTCAGTTCTCTTCCGTGTCCACCTTGAAGCTGAGGTTCTGCTCCATACCGGTAACAGCAGGTAGGAACAGCATTCCTCAGGTTGGAGGCTCTTGTCTGGGGCATTTTGGAGGCGTTTAGGCAGGCGGCACCTGGGGCCTGGTGCCCGAATGGAGTTCTCTAGCAGGCTGAGCTCAGGGGCACGATGCACACCCCGTGTGGCATGGCACGCGCACTGCGTGTGTCCAGCTCTGACTGAGCTTCATGTCCTGGGTCAGCACTCTGCATGGAGGCTGAGAATGAACTCTTAGTTACTACATCATGTACAGCTTTGTCCCCATCTTCATTTGTAATTATTTCCAGATAATCTACAATTTTATTTCTTCTTACGGAATTAACAAGCAACCATCAGTCCAGGGGGATTGTAGATGGTATGTTAACCCTGTCCTGGGGTCAGGACTGAGTGTGGGATAGAGAACTGGTTTTAGTGGAGTTTGGGGCTGTTTTTACTGAGGAGAAACCCATCTTTGATACGTAGTTTCCAAAGGCAGTGTAGCTGCTGACCACGGGTGCAAGGCTGACCCCTCTCCTGGGCTGCACGCAGGACTTGTGACATCCCTGATGTGACTGGATGCAATGGCCCATTTGTGCGAAGGAGCCGTGCCTGCTGGTTCTTGGCGTTCATCCTAGAGGTCTCTTATCTATGAAATGACTCACTATAGTGAAGTCCATTAAAAACAAATCTTTCCCTGTTTTAGATCATCTCTTAAAATTTTTTCCTTAATTAAAGAATTTCGATGCTTTTAATTTCAGTTACTGCCAAGAAATGTGGTGTGCATTGAGGAAGACTGTGATAGTTTTAGATAGTACTTGAATTTCTTGTAAACATGGATGCTTTGGGACATGAGTGTATTTTCCTCATCCTTGAAAAGCAGGAGGCCTGGGAATTATACCAGATGTTAAAAGAATTTTTTTTTTTTTTTCACAGTAAATCCACAGTGTAACCAAAAGTATTCCAAGTTTCTCAAATAGAAAAATGAAAATGCCCTGGCTAGGTGGCTCGGTTGGTTGGAGCAGCGTCCCATGCACCAAAAGGTTGAAGGTTTGATTCCTAGTCAGGGCACATGCCTGGGTTGTGGGTTCAATCCTTGATCAGGATGTGTGTGGGAGGCAACCAGTCCACACTTTCTTTGACGTTGATGTTCCTTCTTTGTCTCTCTCTAAAGTCAACAAACATATCTTCAGGTCAGGAGTAAAATGAAATAAAAGCGAGTTCACTCATCCTAGCATTTAGGATTTTCCCCAGTGTTCTCAATCTGTTACAGTTTTATAGGTTCTTAGGTTATTTTTTTGAAAAAGGGGGCAACTGCCTGACAGTTGATCCACAGAAATAAAGAGGTTGCACAGAAGCGTAGACTGTAACTATATGTCCATGTTGAGGTATCAGTGAGAAATCTTTTACTTTTGAAGAATTGTGCTTTAGAGAAACTGATCTTTGACCAGATCTGCTAGCTGTGATTGAACTAGTCTATTGAACTTATCTCTCCCAAGATAAGCAAACACTGCCCAGTTTTGGAAAACACCCTCTTGGTTTCTCGCATTTGCATTTTTCAGTGCCGTGTCTACTTTGCATTCTATACTCTAAAGGTTACACGCACACGCACACGCACACACACGCACATACACGCTCTTGCACATAGCTTTGGGTAGCTGTGGAGTCGGAAGAATAAATACTAGAAAGGATTCTGTCCATGACATGAAGACTGTTTTTTTAAAAATTTTATTGTTGTATTCATCACCTTTTTGCTCCCCTCTGTCCCCCTCCCCACCCAATGAAGACTCTTGATCTTGACTGAAAAGCACATTTATTTTTACCTGTTGCATGGTACAAAAAGTATGGGAAGTTAAGCTTAACCTGTGGGGAGGTTATAAAATGCAGCAAGATAACTATACCGCCAGGTGCTCTAAATATTAGGCACGAAGACATACACTATTTTATAAAGGCTGATGTGCCTTCAGGGGTTGAGGTGAGTATTCTTTACACCCTGCAGACCCCCAGCCTTCCCTGACACATGCCCTGCCTCTGTGGACTGTGGAGTGAATGCATTGCTCTCAATTTTTCTTGTACTTAGTTTTGTTTCTAGCCTGTGCCATCAGGTTTCAAAGGTTTGCCAACCACCTGTAAAGTAGTGCTTAGTAAATTTTCTCGAGATGAGAAGGTGCTATTTTTCTAGAATATATAGGCTACATTTCTCTTCATACCTTTCATAGTTTGAAAAATGTCCTCAACTTCTCCTTCCTAGAAAGAGAATTTCCACAGGAAACTTTGTTAGAGGAAAATACGCTCATAACAAATACCTCATTTATTACATTAATTGCCCTTACCTAAACACAGCCCTTTCTTTAGGTGTTGAGAAGAGAAATGCATACTGTAGTACATGTGACACTGATTATTAATTTTGGTTAAAATCAGGATAATGTTCTTTGCCCTTTCTTTTTGCCACTGGCAAGTTTCCCTTCTATTTGATGGCAGAGAGTGGTGGAAAAAGTTGGGAACAGATTTTGAGTTAATATCTTTAGAGAATAATCTGCAATGATGTTGATTTTCTAACTCAAGTCCTCAAATAATTTAAAATAATATTTCTTTGAATGTTCTTCTTCTTCCTTTCCCTTCCTCTCATTCCCAACTGGGAAAGGGTCGGACACAGTACCAGATCAATATTAATTGATTGATCAAGGAGCATCTCCATTTAAAACATCTGAGACCAGCTTTTCTCCCTTTCAAGGGTAGGTAGGAGGGTGATAAGTAAAAGACTGTTTTCTTACGTGAATATTTCTTTGTAAACTCTAGCTACCTTATTATCCCCTACTCTTACCCAAACCAGTGCATTTTTGATGATCTTTCACAAAGTCTAGTAGAAAAGGGATGGGAGGGAACACCTGCGTCTCTCTGTATTTTGTGATTCATCACATTTTTGGAAGGTCTTTGGATAAAGATAGCTCAAGGATTGTTTCAAGATGCATTCACTGAGTCTCAAGTTACTATTTCCTAATTGCTGGCGCTGACCTCTCTGCTCCTCCCTTCGCACTCCTTGTCTCTGTGTGGATGCGAGGGGGTTTTGCAAGCTTGGTACAGCAGCACAATTTTGAGAAGTCGACTCTCAGTCCTTGCTGTTACGAGAGGCATGTAACATAGCACCCTGTTTTTCAAAATCATTTTTCTTGGCTTGTGTAAAAGGTGCTTATTTGGAAACCCTGCAGCTGTAGTGTTCAGTTTTAAGACCTCTGAGTAGGTGCAATGAAGCTGACTCGATTGCATGTGGGGAGAGTTCATATGGATTCAGGGCCAGAGAACGGAAGGCTGAGGCTGTCTCTGTAGGGCCTGGTGGGAGGAGCTTGGCAGGACCTTCTACAAGGCAGGCATTCTAGCTCGGGTCGATGTTTGAAGAGTTTGGGCAAGATCTACTATTTCGTATATTCGTTTTGACTTTAAAATATCCTTTGGAAATGGGACTTTACTGGGGCTAGATAAATGACAAAATACAAATTCATGGAATCCTTATTTTCTCACAGATGATACTTTTAAAAAGAATTAGACTGATGATTGAAAATTCTTACGTGATTTTTACTTTTATGGGTTCCAGGGAAATTTGGGAAATAGAGAAACTATAATCATACTCTTCCTTAGCATACACATTTTGGCCTTTTGATGACTGCCCCTACTTTTTGTGTGTTTATTTAAATAATAGTGGTTACAACCATATTGCACACACAGTATTTTTAAAATTGACAATATTTATTGTCAGTAATCATGATTTAATTATTTAAAAAATTATTGTATTACATTTATCTGTGAACCACTTAAAGAGCATGCCTAACTTTCTTTTTTAACTGGACGTTTTATTATAATCGTTTTTCTATGTTTTTGCAAATCATGAAAGTCATCAAATGATTATAAAATGTTTGAATAACCACCTATATCTAAATCCTTAATGATCATGTTACTTGTCTCATGTTTTTGCTTTTTATAAATTTTAATAAGATGAACTTATTTGTGTCAGTTCTGCTTTTTTTTAATATTTTGGGTGATATTCTTAGGATCTAGTCTCCTAGATACAGAATTACTGGGTGACATGGACAACATGTGGGATTGACTGTGGGAGGGGACATGGGGAGAGCAGTGGGGAGAAAATGGGATAAATCTAATACATCATCAATAAAAAAATTAATTAAAAAATTACTGGGTGAAATTCATGGAAATTGTCATTTTTCTTTATATATTCCAAATTATTTTTCAAAATGATTGCACAAATCTATACTTGACCACTGTACAAGCATTTTGCATTATATTCTTATTGGTGCTTATAGTATCACTGAATTTTAGGGTTATTATAATTACATAAACTCTAAAATCACCTGATAGAATTTTTAAAAACTCTCTGGAAAAATACACAGTTTTTAAAAAGGATGGGTTCAATTTAAAAAAGTATTGTATCTGGCCCATTAAAAATCAGGAATTTATTTTCAAACCCTTCTGAAATTAAACAAATTTAGCAAAATCAGAAAGACAGTCTAGGGAATTTTTGCACTGTGTGTTTTAAGGTAAGTGCCCCAAACACAGACGTTCAGGATTTGACAGAACATTGCCAAGCCATCCGTGTTCAGGAGAAGAAATTTTCATTACCTTGTTAGAAAGGTTTGAATATTTTTAGACTGGTGTACAGTTTAGGCCTAAAATATTTCAGTTTCTTGAACTTAGGAAAAAATGAGCTGAAACTTTCCAAAGTAAACACAGGGCAAAAAGCAGTGGAGAAGATGGAACTATTCAAGAAAATGAATACTTACAGGTCCACTATGCTATTACCGCAGATTCGTTTTAATTGAGATAGAATGTGATTCCTGAACCAAAGTTGCAATCCTGGGAATAAGAAAAAAGCTATGACTTTAGAATGCGACTACTGAATTTGCATCATAAATATACACACATACTTTATGGAAGGAAATCAAGGTAATGATATCCGTTATAACTTTTATCCTAGGCCAAAGGCTATTACCTTAAAATTACTGTTCAAGCATTGTTGAGATGAAAACCACATTTAAAGGTGGTTTTCTGCCTACTGATGAAAAATGAATTCATGTTAACAAACCAAGAACTTTAAATGGAATAAATTATAATCAGATGTTAGGTTTCAATTAGCTTTAACAAAAACAAATGATTCTTTTCAGATGAGAATTGATGGCTTAGCCCTCAAAGAGTTTATCATTTTTCAAACCAAACGTTTTGAGAGGAGGTGATCTGCTTAATTTCATGAAAGTAAGCTTGTGATTTATCAGCTGCAGACTGCTGAGTTTAAGAAATAAGAGCTCCACTAAATGTTTTCCTAGGTCTCCTGAATTAGGGTGCCTTGATCTGGAGTAACCTGATTGTGCAAAGCCACATTTTGTAGAAGGCTGAATTGTGCACCTAGCTACGGAGCAGAGCGTGGTGGGAGTGAGGTCCCAGGGCCAAGGTCCCATCCCGTCTAAGGAAGCATTGCACTGCCTTTCTTCTGCAAATCTGCACTCGTTCCACAAATCTGTAGGTCATAGACTTGGTCCTCTCAAGTAGAGGAAAGTGTCCCTCAGGACCACAATTATTTTAGCTCTGTGGACCTTTTCTAATGAGATGTAGTGTGAGGCACTTTTGGGTCAACAGGCCTTGAGTACAGCAAGTTTAGAAAGGGGCAAAAACAGTTTTAGTAATAAAATGTGTCAGTAACTGCAACCTTTGTTTAGCCCTGAAAAGCAACTTCACTACTGGTGATAATTGTATCATTGTAATTAAATTATGTTAACTATCCAGAACACAGGCATGACCTTAATGCCTAGAATGGTTTATAGGATCATATTTAAACCCTTCATGTGCCTCAGAGTAGTTGTATTTCTCTGTAGTCCTGGGGTTAAGGGGAGATGCTAGTTCACAGTGGGCAACTGGAAAGGGTTGTAGGAAGCCAACTTGACTGAGATTTTGGAAATAAAGCGTTGATGTCACAAAGCCCAAGACTTAACTGTGTGTATGCATTATCTGGTATATTTATAAAGATTCCTGGGCTCTCTTAAAGATTAAGATTCAGTGGGATGTGTGGGTGGGACCCAAGAAACTGACTTTTTCATGAGCACTCCTGCCCAGTGTGCCATAAAGTTGGCATGCCTGCAGTCAGCTGGAGTATTGGAGTACCCTTGTCCTGTTGGACAAGGTATGTTTGCTCAGTCAGACCTATCTCATTGGAGCTAATGGAAGAAGCATGCAATGAATGAAAGATGAATTTTGTGATCATTAAATTTATTGACTTAAAAGAGTATGGAAAGGATACGTGAATTACTTGTCCATTTGGTAGTTCACTGACAGTGTAGAAAGGAGAAGTGGCATAGATTTGTACTGTTTGGAAGATCGTTGACTGAAGAAAGGCCATTTCTGGAAGAAACGCCCCAACAGTATTGCTCAACTAGGGTATTGGCACAAAGAGCAGTTCTTTATTGAGCTAGACTCTCTGTGATTGCCCTGGCTATGGACACTAGCTGCCTGCGGATGCTGAATGTCTGCACCATAGCCCTTCAAAACTCCTCCTGTGACAGTAGCCACTGCCACCACCATCACCCCCACCCCACATAGTTCCAAGCAGTCCTTATGAGGAGAGGTGCTCCCTCAGGTAGAGTCATGTCCCCAGTCACGGAGGCTCCCCTCCTCTGCTGTCCTGTACCCATGGCTCCTTCTAGGAACAGGTGCTATTTAAAGTGCTATGAGGCATATAAAAGTAAAGATAGACAGACAAACATACAGGGGTATCCACAGCCTTCTCTCTCTCCAGAATTCACTTTTCTCATCTTGCCATGTCTCAGTCCTTTCCCACTTCTAGCAATCAACTTAGAACCTCCCTGTGATGTCTATTTGAATTCCTGTTGTCTGTGACTCTTAGTAATGTTCACCCATCAGAGTCTTGTCATTTTTACTACTGACCTCAAAGAACTAACTTCTGAGTAAGACTATAAGTTCTTTGAAGTCAAGGTTGTTGGCTTCCATATATAAATGCTTATGGAGTGCTTATTTGTGTATTTTAGAGGTGAAAACAGAGCCTGAGGGAGGCTAAATCACTGGCTTGGAGTTACACTGCTAGGAAATGGCAAACCTAGAGTTGAACCTAAGCTTCTCTGACCCCACAGTTTTTATCTTCTCACTGTTTGCTTTAAGTGCTATATAGGTTTTGTTGAAATGAATTAATAAATGGGTCTTTCAGTGTTAAGTTAAATTGGAGAGGTTCTCTTGAAAGCAGGCATATCTTTAAGCCCTCTAATCTCTGCATCCATTTTGTGGGGAGAATAGCAAACAGACCGCCTTGTCATAGATTTCTGCATATAACCTGAACTTTAAGCATGCTTGGAACACATTTGGTTCTGATTTAAAACAAGTTGGCTTGCCCCATTGCCATGTTATTACAAACACAAAAGAAATATAAACTTCATTCCATTAAATAACCATCCACATAAACTCTTAAATAGTTTCATGGTTTTGGACTGGGCCAACACTGGATATTAAGGAAATGGTTATTAACATTATATATTTTATTCAAACTACTTTAATTCTTTAACCCTCCCGTAACCCTTCCGAAATAACAACCACCCTTTTCTTTCTCCCTCAAGATGTTCCCAGGAGGTTCAGACAGATACAGCTTTGATTCCAGCTGCTGACTCTTGCTATTCTAAAACATTCTTGGTTTCTGTAGCCTGTCACTGTGCTTTTGACTGGAATCTTTTCAGTCTTCTCTGGGTAATAGCTAAGTAAGTTATCTCCTGGAGTGACACTGTACAATGGAAATGTAATGTGAACCACAAATTAATTTAAAGTTTTATTATCACATGTAAAATAAAACAGGTGAGATTAGTTTTAATAGTTTTCTTTAACCCAATGTATAAAGATGGTAGTATTTCAACGTAGTTTAAAAAATCAGCAAGATTAAAAAATTTTTTTATGAAGCCTTTGAAATCCAGTATTTTTATTTTTTCACTCTTACAGCACATCTGGATTCAGAGTAGCCACATTTCAGTAGCCACAAGTGGTCAGTGGTTTTTGTTTCAGACAGTGCAACTCTTTGGGAAGACCAACATAAGATCACTGTGGTAAATTAGGTATTTATAATTCCACTCATCTATGTGAAGGCCATATACACCCTCTAGTTTTTGATAAAGCCAGAAGAGTGTTGATTAAAAAACATATTATGTAAATATTGAAAAGTTGTCAAATAGTATTAATGATCCCAGGCCACTCTAAATGGTACTTAAGGGATTGCTTATGTAAGAAGTAATAGCATCTAAAAGCAAGCTATCTCATGTGACTAAAGTTTCTGTTAATCAGTTGGAGTGACTGAGGTTCCATTGATGCATGTAGGGTCATCAGCCAACAAGGTATCTCATGTTTTAAAAATTCTTGTGGCACATCTGTTGAAAATCCCTGGAGTTGAAAATGCTTTGTTTGAGGCTTTGAGTGTGGCAGGGCCACCACTGTCTTAGATTGCATGTCCCCTCCACCACCACTGGAATATTGGCAGAGCTTTACCGCCCTGAGAGATTTAACATGTGACCAAAATCGCCTGCAGTTGTATTTTGAGATGAGTAGTCTGCAACCTAATTGTTGGGGTTAGTGAATGATATTCAAGTCATGTGCTGCAACAGTTTTTAAAACATGCAACATGCACAGAGGGGCACTGCCGCCTTTTCCCTTAGATTATCAAATTAAAAAAGTGACAACAGGCAACACAACAGTAGCCATCCAGTGTGAGTGAATCAAAATCATACCTATTCTTTTGGTCAGAGGGGCAAAAAATACATTTTTCGGTGTGTTGCAAAATTTTGGTAATTAGTTTATGTGTGCCATGTGATGAAAAAAAGCTGAAAATTGCTGGGTTAGTAGGTGTAAACCTTTAAGAGACAGCAGTGGTCCCTGTTGCTATAATAATTAGCACTCCTTTCCCTACCTCTATATATACTCTTTGTCTTTCCTATTAGTTCTGTTTAACAATTTGGTGAGAAATGAAATGAAAAATAATCACCTCAAAAGATGTCTTTTGGTTGTAGTTCAATTACCCCAGGATGTTGGTCCAAATTATTAAAGATGATCCATCTCTTTTCTTCCATTTTCTTAGCCATTGAACTTTTTAGACTGTGTCAGATTGATACATTGTTATATGTTTTATTTTGTTTAATTTGATGTGACCTTTTAGTAAACATGATTTTATTTTAATTAGAAATGTATACATAAAATGTTTCTCTTTTTGATTTATGCATTTTAAGAGAACGTTTCTGTCTTTTGACTATTAAATTTGGTTGTGAATAGCAGTTTTCCAAATATTGAATCTTCAGTGTTTTCAGCTAGAAGTTTCTTATTATAGGCATAAGTTGTTAAAACTTCTCCAGTGAAGGTTGCACAAAATCAATATTGCAGTCTAAAAAGTGCTATGTTAATTAAGGCCAGTAATGTTTTTTGCTTGGTATGATTTTATTCACTATTCATTATTCATGTCTGATAGTGCCATTAGTCATTCTGCTTCTTTAGGTAGCTTATATCTGCATTTGACCTTCAAACTTTTTCTTTTTAAATTTGACCCTGTGAGAATAATTTCTTTTTAAAAACATTTATAATTTTTTAAAAGATTGTATGTATTATTTTTAAACATAGGGGAAGGGAGGGAGGAAGAAAGGGAGAGAAACATCAGTGTACTTGGCTTTCATCTGCCTCCAGCTGTGGACCTGGCTGGAGACCTGGCTTGCAACCTGGTTATGTGTCCTAGCTGGGAATTGAACCAGCAACCCTTGGGTTTGGAGGACGGCACCATTCCACTGAGCCACAGCAGCCAGGGCCTGACCTTCAGACGTTGGTGAGATTTTTTCACACACTGTGGACTGAAAATGATGCTATGACAAACCAGAAATGGTAAAATTTGGTTCATTCTCAAACAAGAAGGTGGCTTTAAAATGACTTTTACCTGATTTTTTCCTAATTAAAAAGTTCAAGCTATTTAAAGCATTCCGTACAATACAAAGAAGAAAGTGATAAATGACCCAATAATTTCCTCGTTCAAATAACAATTAACATTTTAGTGTTTATAGTTTTTCCCTAACATACACACTATATATAGTATACACATACATAATTATCTGTAGCATTGAGATGATTCTGTACATCTGTCTTCTAGTCGTCTTAAACCATTTATTACACTTTTGAACATGGGAATATTTTAACTGCAAAAATAAAATATTTAAGAAAAAATTAAACTGAAGGAGAAAATTATCCTTAAATATCCAGCCATTATTAAGATAAAACTTACTTTTTGTCTGTTTATTTTTGATTTTTCTCAACAGGCCACATGATTTGGTCCCCTTCCCCCCAGGGTGGGTATATTTGATGTGTTCACAGTGGACTTGGGAAGCAGGTTGGGAATTTCAGGAAAGATGAGATTTGATTATCCTTACGTCTACTGTGATGTATTATACACTGTGAATATACAATATTCAAATGATACTATTCACTACTGAAGTTTAAATTTGAAAGTGTCCTTGAGTTGGCGAGAGTATTTCAGTGGTTTTAATTGTGTATTGAAGAAACTTTAAAAATAGGCTTCACAGCCCTGGCTGGTGTCACAGTGGGTAAGGCGCTGGCCTGCAAACCCAAAAGTCACTGGTTCGATTCCCAGCCAGGGCACATAACCAGGTCTCCAGCCAGGTCTCCAGGCAGGTCTGTAGCTGGAGGCAGGTGAAGAGCAACCACATACTGATGTTTCTATCTCTCTCTGCCTCTCTCCCTTTCCCCCTCTCTAAAAATAATAAAATCTTAAAAAAAAAAAAAAAAAAAAAAAGCCTTGCACTGGCCAGTGTGGCTCGGTTGGTTTCAGTGTCATCCTGAATACCAAAAGGTTGGGTTCAGTTCCCTGTCAGGGTACGTACCTAGGTTGCAGGTTCAATATGGGAAGCAACCAATTGATGTTTTTCTCTCATATTGATATTTCTTTCTCTCTTTTTCTCCCTTCTCTACAAAATCTGACTTTGTTTTATGTATATAAAAAACAAAAAATAGGCTTAATAGCTACTATTCAATCAATTCTCAGAGTTTTGCACATATCTAGAGTGTTAGGTATGATTCATGAACATAAAAGTTCTTTTGGTGTATATAGACATTGAATCTTCTACGTTTGCTGATTCCTCTTTCAATAGAATTGGTCAGGTTGTCAGAGAAGTTTTCTGAAAACATAAATAATAAAGTATATGGCATAGCTCTTTTGGGATATGGATTAAGTTTATACCCTGAATGTTTTAAAGTTTTAGTAAAATATTTTTATAGGAGAATCAGGCTCCCTAATCATTAGACACTTATCTTTCAGGTGACCTAAAGATATAGTAGCCTTCTTAGTTACAAATGTGCTATACTTGGGTTGGGTTTTAAAAAAGGGAGGAATGCCCTGAACCTGTACAGATTTGAAGCTTTAGTTCTTAATTGTTTTTATAATTTGAACTTTTTTTCCTGCTCAAATTCCACAGCAGTGAAAAAAAACAAATCCATAGCTTATCAAGGGAGTGTTCAATGATATTCCACACTATGGTTTCGATATGAAATACATAGTCCTTGTGTTTTAAAATTTGTTTCCATAAAGCATAAGATGTTATGATGGAAAAATATTTCAGAGTGAAAAGAATATTTAAACAAGTTTCCATATGTCCTACAAAGAATTTAAAATTGAGCTTCCCCCCCTTTAATTTAGTAATTAACTAGACTTGCCCCTGTAGTTTGGGGGACTATAATAGTTTACACCTGTTTCAACTTTCACTATTTTTATTGGCTGTGGCTTTTGCCATCCCATATTTCTTGTGAAGCAAAAATATGAAATAAAATAGGGAAAAGCACTGGCGAAATTATAATAAACATAAAAAATGAGTTGTTCAGCTTAAAATATGAAATGCTTTACCTGCACAACCCACGAAGCCATGTTTCAGTAGTATTGGAAGAATTTATTCTGTGTCATGAAAATAAAGACAGTTGCTTTCATTGGCAGGAATAATCCAGGGTTTATACAATCAAACGATTAAATTTTGGAACATCAAGCAGAAGTCATATTGTGAAGACAGAAAAGGGCTACTAAATCATTATGTGTATTTATATTACTGTGGAATAAAAAAGAGGAGGGTGTATCAGTGTAAAAGAATGTGAAGGCTCAATAGAACTGTTCTACCACAGAATATAATCGGACTTCAAAGGTCAAAGCATGTCATGACATCAAGTATGGGTTGGCGTACTTCACAAGCAACATTTCCCACTCCAAACACACTGAGCAGAAAGGCATTGAATCAAGGGATTATCATAACTTCTATTTTTTCTTGCAATCCAACTCTCCAGTGGACTCCCTAGAAGCAACCTTATTCTTTAGGCTTAATAGTAGCTGCCTAGCTCTAGTGTTGGGTCAAGAGTAAAATGGTGAGCTTTTTAGTGCACTGTCCAGAATGAGAATAAGTAAATTACGATTCTGGTTCAGTTTAATTTAGGTAGAGTAGAGACTATGAAAAGATCCTTTGGGAAAGCTCTTAGTAAAACTGAATTTTAATTTATCTCATTAGTTGGGTGGCTTTGGGTATATGGGCGAAAGTTGTTTAAGAGAGACATGGCCTTGCCTACTTCAATTTACCAGTACAGGACCTGAATTACCGGATAGGAATAAAAGAATGAACTTCTCTTGTTCTTTTCTGGGTCTGTAAAAGGAACATCTTAAACGTCTACATTTATATTGAGAGAAAAATATTCTGCAAGTATCCCCCATCCCCACCCCAGCCTCTTACTTCTTCAGTGTTTATGTATTTTTAAATATTTTTTAATTAAAAATTTTTTAAATTCTTTTTAAAGATTTTATTCACTATTTCCAGAGAGAGAGAAAGGGAGAGAGGCAGATAAGGAGAGAGACATCAATGTATGGTTGCCGTTCACATTCCTCCAGCTACGGAGCTGGCTGGAGACCTGGCTTGCCACCTGGGTATGTGTCCTCGTTGGGGAATCGAACCATGAGTTCGATACAGAGGATTTTAGAGTAAGTTTGGGAATTGAGCTCTCACATTTGGGCACAGAAGGGTTCCTGTTTGTGGAGAGAGAATACTTCTGGTGAAATGTTGCTCTCCCTTGATCGAGTTCTGTGGCCAAGACAGCTTTGCTTGCGTGTGATGAGTAAGCCCAGCAGGAGACCCACCAACTTGGGGTTTAGATAAGGATACTCCCTGCAAAGTGCCAGTAGCTGGGACCAGCCTTGATTTGCGCCTAAGCCAATCATCTACCCCAAGAACCCAACCAGATTTCTTTTACCCGGGCAGTTGTGGGCTTGGGAAATGACCACTTCTCAGGATTTAGGAGAAACTCAGACGTAGATTTGGAGCTTTTCGTGTACAAATATTTGCGATGAAAAAGAACAGTGATTTTTGGTGCCACTGAGTTTGTCATTTCCTGCCCCCTGCCTCCTGTTCCCCCTCAAATTGTAAGGTTGCTAAAAGGTGCAGGTTTCTGGTTAAATTTTAGATATTTTCCTGGAAAATAGTTCATTATAATTCGGGTCTAACTAAGGAAACATCCCCTTTTTATTCATTTTGATATTGAAAGGCCATTCAGTGAATTCTGTTTAGACTTGGAATGAAGGGGCATTTCAAGGTTGTGACATAATGAGTTTGTCATGAGCAAAATGAGTGCCTTAAAGGAAGTTTCTGTGATAAAATACAGTTGTATCATGAAATTTAAACGGATGAATTCTCAGTTGTGTAAGAGTTCTGTGTGGGTGAAAGGGGTGATTATCTGCTTCCCTTGATAGGCCTTCGAGAATATCTTTGATTCTGAAATTTCTTTTCAAAGAAGAGTTTCTAAATGTCGCTAGAATTTTTTCAGAATTTTGTGCCCTTGTATGTAGTTTTCATTGCCAAGCAAGTGTGGTATATATTAGGACCCCTTGAAAAGTATTTTTAGCTTTCGAGCTAAAGACAGCCCCAGAGGTGGCTGATACTAGGTGTGTGCCTTTGGGCTTTGGCAGTGAACCTTTCCTCTTGCGTGGGTAGCCCCTCTCGATAGGTTCAACCCCATTTGCCAGTTTACTTCGAAAGAGTAAGCTTTCCTTTTTCTCTTTTGTTCAAATTTGTGTTTAATGGTTTTAAAACGTTCATGCTGATATATTTTCAAGTTAAGAGAGTGAAAAAATTATAATTTGTAGAGTTAACTACCTAGAATCTCTTGTGGAAATGTGTGCTTCACATGCTTACCTCACTCAATTCATTCTGTTGATGGTGTGGTGTGTTTGTGCAAAACGGAAAGGTAAAGTGGTACTGGCTTTGCATTTTAGCTTTTTGCTGCTGTAACACGTTACCGCAAATCAGGTGGCCTACAGCATGGATTTGTTTTCTCATGTTCGTGAGGTCCAAAGTCTGAAATGGGTTTCATTGGGCTACGTCAGGGCCATGCTCCTTCCAGAAGCTGAAGAGGAGAATCCATTTCCTTAGCTTGTGGCCTCTCCACCATCTTCAAAGACAGCAGCATACAGGGCATCTCCTTACCTTTCTCCTCTCTGAACCTTGCTGTGTGTCATCGCACACCCTTCCCTTCCTGTGTTCTATTGTCACATTGCCATCCTGGACTCTGAGCTTCCTTGTGAGGGCTCCCTGGGATTACCTTGGGCCCACCCGGATAATTCAGGATAATCCGTGTGTCTGCAGACTCTTAATATAATCATCTCAGCAAAATCCCTTTTGCCACTTAAGGTTGTCAGCTTAATTGATACGTTCTAGGGATCAGGATTATCAACACCTCTGGGGGATAGGGGTGTTCTGTAGCCTGTCACACATTAGACTACAATTTAAAAAATTTTAATTCTTTTTAGCTATTCTTCATACATTTCCTCAAATTGGCCTTGGTAATCCCAGAAACTTGGACTGTGTGCTCTCCTTTTTTTGATGAAAACATGTTGATGATAACACATTTTAAGAAAATTGTAGGCGTCTTGTCTTATATTTAACTGTGGAATTAAAAGAAGTTGGCAGAAAAAACAGTTAAGAATACGTACTATTTTGAGGGCAGAGAATTCCTTTTAATTTTGGACCCTCCACCTAACCGAAGGATCTGCCATACTTCTTGGGTCTTTAGTCATTTTAAGAAGTTCCAGAAGTTTTGATCCAGCTCTTTCCTGGTCCAGGGAGGGGCACACCTCCAGGTAACTGCTGTCCCACTCCACACGTGCACGGGAGAGCTGTGTGATGGTTGCTGTGTCAAAGATGCACTTGGAGGCGCACGGCGTGGGAGATGCTATTGGCGTCATCCTGTCTTCCTTCAGCCAAATCTCCCACCTCTCTCCACAGATTAAAAAAAGTATTAACAGAGCCTTAAGACATTTGAACCTAGAGAACTGGCTTTGTCCTCTATTGATAGGCTACCATTTGGACACAGAAAGACTGTTCGAATACAGTGACCTTTTAATTAATCTTACATGAAGTTTTATTGTTGTGTGTGTGTCTTTACCATGACTATTAAATTCTCATGTTTCTTTTCTCTCTATAAGCCAATGAAGGGGTGAATTCAAGTCGTGTATGATGCCAGCCGAAATCCAAGTAGAGTGTATAGTCATTGCAAGACTTTAAAATGACACAGCTCAGCAGGCCATGTTCCACAAGCCCCAGTGAATAGGCAGCCTCAGGCCTGGAACTGATTACAGACAGGAAGTGCTTCGAGCACTACAGCTGATTACATTAGTAGTTACAGTTGTTCATTTAGCCCCTTAACGAAGAAAGGAGATTACTTTCATCTAAGTGTGAAATAGAGATTTGTGAGTCTTTGAGACAAGAAAGGAGTGAGAGATTATCTGAAAATGTATAACTGTGATTAGAGTAGTGTTTTATTCTTTATCCAGTTTGCATTCCCTCCATGAAGCCTTTTAGCCATCACTGAGCTTTGGGAGGACAAGAGTGGCATCTTGTTTACCTTTGTATTTGCATACGTGATACTTGAGAGTTTTTGAATACATAGGTTGAAAGTAAAGAAACTAGTTTAAATGTTTACATTTTTATTTACAGCTGCTGCTGAAGGAAAAGGCAAAAGTGGGGAAGACTTTTTTCAAAAGGTAAGTTGCTCTTTACTCCTGCTTTGGTGACAGTTACGGAGAAAGGTACCTCAGTGGCTACTGTAAAAGCTCCTGAAAGTGCCCCTTCCCTGTGAAAGGGAACAGGTTCTGGGTGTGATAGCTGGAGGTGCTCAGGGCTAGGAAGGGGTGGGTGGACTGCTGTTTGCCACTGTACCTTTGTAAGAGGCTCCTCAGCAGACCCAGTGAGGATCTTGCTTTGGAGACCAGGAGGACTGCCAGATGTGTTGTCCTGATGATCGTCTTTTACTGTTGCTCCCTATTTTCTTCTTCCCCAAACACATTCCTGGCCTGGGTGGTAGAGAGACATCCCCTCACAGCTTTGCTCATTTCCAGTAAGCATGACTGTCGGCTGATAATATAATCCACTGCAGATGTATGTTCAGACCTATTTGCTCACAACTGGTAACCTCATCAGTTCTGTCCCTTGGTGTCCTCTGAAAGTTGTGATCTTCAATGAAGACATATATAGCAAAGGGAAATAGGAGTGGAGTTGATTTAAAAAAAAGAACATGAGTAACTATGAAGAGCAGCAGGTTTAAGTCTGATCAGCTCTGTTTCTTTTTTTTAATGTTTTATTTGTTTATTTAAAAGATTTTAGTCATTATTTTTAGAGAGGGGAAGGGAGGAAGAAAGAGAGGGAAACATCAATGTATGGTTGTCTTTCACTTGCCTCCAGCTGGGGACCTGGCTGGAAACCCAGCTTGCAACCTGGGTATGTGCCCTGGCTGGAAATTTTGAGCCAGCGACACTTGGGTTCACAGGCTAGCGCTCATTATAAATGTTTCATAAAAGGGAAGATGCCATTCAAAGAAATTGATTCAAAGAAATTGATTCAAGTTTTGTGTTCTTTCTTTAATTTATTTGGATTTATTGTGTTTGTGTCTTTGCTGTTGGGATTCAGAAAATGTGTGTAGGAACAAATCTATAGTTAGCTTAAGGGAAAGGAAGAGTGAAAATATAGCAGCAACTAGGGATGAGATTAAATATTGCTGTAGTGGGGTCATCAAGCCTTTGGAAAGCACCTATGCATGTAACCAGACGTGGCCTTTACCAGCTTCTTTATTTTCTTGCCTTCTATGTGATCTCCATTTTTTTTTTTCAAGTCAACCTCATCATTCATCAGCATACTCTGCCAAGAGTATTAAAAGCAAATATTTTCAGAGCAGATAATTATATTGCCATTTCTTCATTCTGAAAATATTTATTTACCACCTGCTGTGTGCTACACACTGGAGAGACCTGACTGAGCAAGGCATCAGCCCCGCCTTAAAGGAATTAGCCTGGTGGTGTCTGGTGATATAGTCACAGAAATAGCAGGAGAGTCTGGGGCCATAGAGGATTAAGCACTTAACTGAGACTTTAGGAGATTAGAAAGGACTTCTTGAAGTCTTCAGAAGAGTAGAAGTTAGCCATGTGAAGAGGTGGGCTTGGGTTGGGTGGAATGGAAAACCCAGAATGTCGGAGGCGGAAGAATTTATGTGGCATTTGTACTTCAAATATTTGGTTGGCACAGAACATACGGAGGGCTCGGTGCAAGGTGAGCCACAGTATCCCATATGATGAAGTACCTTCTTTCAGCAGGAGGTGCTTGGGTTGCCTAAAGGGGTTTACATTTAAAAAAATTAGAAATGCTGTGCAGGCCAAATAGAATGGGCCAGACCACAGTTTTCCATCCCAGCCTTAGGTTCATTCTGTTGAAGTTTATGTGCTATGCCTGAAGCCCTTTCCTTATTATCTTCAGTACGTGGGCATTTCGGAATGCCCGGCCCTTAGCTGGGGCAGGCTTGCCACAGGGGAGGAGGACAGAAGACAAGGAGCAAATGATATCTCAGGTCTGCCTTAGGTTGGCTGTGGGGGGTACACAGATGATACCTGTGGAAGGATTTTTTTTTCCATTTTCTTTAACTTGCAGATAGATATAAAAAGCAGACTGTTCAGCTTTGTATGACTCAGACATTTTAAAAGCTGAATCAAAACACAGTGTATGTGGTCATAAAGGACCTTCATTCTTAGAAGATTTGCTAATATTTATCACTCTTTGTGGAGCCATATATACATTCCAGCAGTTTAAATGGAAACACATGTTCCAATCCAGGAACATGTGTGCGTCCCACAAACTATGAGTTAGAATTGTAGATTCTATTCTTGGTTACAGGTTAATGAGGTCCCTGAATAATTAAATGAGAACAGTTTTTATCTCCTCATTTTCTCTTTGAGTTCATTAGAAAGTGTGTTCCTGATAGACAAGTATCCATATAGGATTGAGACTTACTCTGGAAAAAACCCTGTAACTTAATGAAAGGCAAACATCCCAAATTCCAGGAAAGTAATTTTCAGTGTTGTGACCAGACAGAAACAGGCATTATGGTTCATCTGCAGGAGAATGAAGTAATGGAGAAGTATTGAATTGTTCTCCAGGAACTTTCTTCTAGTCACACGTATTTTGGTTTCACGTAATGACATTTGGGGAAACATTTAAGAACAAGAAATAGGCCATGTTGCTGGTCATTAACATCTTTGAAAAATACTTTCATTCTTCCAGAGTAATGAAAATTCAAAGGCTCGATAGGCTTATTAGAACTTGGTTTGGCTTTGACTCCAAGTGTGTATCACAAATCAAAGTTAAAACCTCTCCCTGTGGGGAGGGGATGGGGAGAGGAAGGCAGGGAGAGCAATGGGGGAACCATAACAGAACCATAATCAATTAATAAAAAATAGATAAAATGCAAATAAAAACAAAATCCTCCTTGAGCTGAGTTTAAAATATGACTACCCTTACTATTTTAAAAAAATGTTTAAGCCTGTAAGGATGCCTTCCCATCTTCACACTGCCTCCCCCTAAAGAGGGGATTGGGGAAGGGATGTGAAACTTTTGATATGTTACTTTTTTTTTTGTACCTTTAAAATCTATAAAAGGGGATGGATGTAATACAACAATAATAAAATTAAAAAAAAAATAAAATCTATGTAAAATAATTAGCAGTATTATTAAGTTAATTATTCTCACCCACATTTTTTGAAATTAAAACAATGAAAGAAAATTTAAAATATCTTTAAGAATAAGATTTCCACAAAGGGTTTAATTCTAGTTTACCAACTACTAAGATAATCAAATACATTATCTTAAATTTGAAGTTGTAATAGTAGTTCAGTTTAATATATATATATATATATATATATATATATGTATGTACCCATGAACTTTTCCCATTCTGTCATAGTTACTGTTTCAGAGATCTACCTGGTTTTCAATATACTGGTTTGCTCCATGTGTTTGAAACATTTTACTTCCCCTGATACTCTGTTAGGGAAAAAAATGAACCTTTTATAGCAGAGAAACCCAATAATAATAGTGGCTTAAGGATCAGAGTTACCTTCCTTTCACCTAACAGTTTAAGGTGAGTGTCCCCCACTTGGTGGGTGGCATTGTCTTATACTGTCAGTGAGGGACCCAGATTTCTTCTAAGAGGTAGCTGTGTTGTTCCCTAAGTCAGGGACCTCATCTCTATGTTGAAGGTGGGTCACCACGTCCAAGTGGGAGCTGGTGAAGAACAATAGAGTGTGGAGGTAGTACACCATGATCTTAAGGGTCAGGGCTGGAATATGTCACCTTGCCTCACATTCCCTTGGAGAAAACTTATTTATGGGGCCTTATATAACTGCAGCAATGGAGGTGGGAAGGGGCGGATGGACATACGAATTTTGGCAGCATTATGCAGCAGAAGACCAATTGCTAGGAAAAATGTATGTGGTTAAAGTTTTACATTCTCATGTACTGTGCTTTGAAGCCTTTTATATTACTTTGTTAGGGCTGCTGTAAAAATGTTAAGCAAACTGGGTGGCTTAAAAAACAAAAACTTGTTGCCTCACGGTTCTGGAGGCTAAAAGTCCAAGATATAGGCACCCACAGGGTTATCCCTCCTCTAACGTCTGCGAGACAGAATGTTGCCCTCTTTGGCCTGTGGAAGTGTCCCAATCTCTGCCTTCATCTTCCTGGAAGGTTTTCTCTGGTTATGTCTCCAATATGTGTCCAAATTTCTTCTTTCTGTAAGGACACCAGTCATACAGGATTAGGAATCACACTAATGATTGCATCTTTCCATTCAGTAGTTGCATCGACAATGACATTTTTCCAAATGAAGCCACATTCTGAGGTACCAGGGTGAGGATTTTACCACAGGAATTTTGGGATGACACAACTCCACCTATAGCACCTTGTAATGGGGGAAATGATTTTGTAGAAAAATTTATTATAATCAGAAAAATTTGCTCAAACTAAACATTATTTATTACATTTTGATACGCAATTTGATTTGCAGATTTTGACCACCTAGTTTATGCCAAATCTGTTTTTTTCTTACAAGAAATTTCTAAATTGTCTAAAATAGATGTATAATTGACATACAAGAAAGTGAAAAATTGAATTTGTTACCCTATCTTTGAAAGACAACTACTGTTTTTATACAATCATAGTCCTTTCTGTTTATTAATAACTCTGTGAATAAAGTGCTTTTTAATATTCTCTGATTGATTGATGATATTAGAAATTAGACTATTTGCATTGGCTTTATCCCAAATGTTATTCTGTATTAAAGATTTGCAAGTTGCCCAGAATTGTCCTTCATTCTTTGCCTCTAACTGCAATGACAAAGGGAGGGAATGGATACAGCTTTATCAGTTTTCTCTCTAGTTCTTTGTCCACTGCTCATGGCAGCCTTAATTGGAACACATGGAAATGATCTGGATTTTACAGTGCTTTGGGCAGTTGTTCATGGCTTACTCACTGTCTGTCCTGTTTCCTTTTAATCAGGTTTTTTTTTTTTCTCTTGCTCTTGTGAAATGACTATGGCCAGATCTTGGAGAGGAAAATGTGTTGCAGTATATTAGGTGGGGATGGGTACAGTGATTATATTACAGATGTGACTCATCAAAGCAAAAATGCTTTAGGAACTTCAAATCCCAATGGCTGAAGAAGACAAAATCCAGTCAGCATCGTAATTGATGCAAGCCAATTTTTCTCTTGCGTTGGGTTATATACATGCTTTCTCCATAGTACATAGCACATATTTTAAATGTGGGGATATTTTACGCTTTTAAAATATGTAGGTTTGCAAAACTGACCTAGAAACTATGGTTTTCACAAAAGCTAACAATACAACTAATATAAATAAGATACAGTTTGGTGATTTATATGGTATATTTTTACTACCCTCAGACTTACCCTTCAGCAAACATTGCTTTTGTCATTGTGAGACTAGAAAGCACTAAGTGTTTAGTTCTGGTGAAAATGGCTGGGAGGAATATTTGCCTCCATCGTTTCCTCAAAATGAGCGTTATTAGGGGGTCTTAGATGGAGACTGCTTGAATATTTTTCCTGAGGGGGAGGCAGAAATCTGCACTTTAAATAAAATTACTTAAGCTTTCTTCACTGGTCATTACTTTGTGTATGTTGAATAGACCACAGTCCTCTGGAAGTAGAAATACGTTTTCTTTGTTTGTTTGTTTAACATTTTATTTACTATTTCCAGAGAGAGGGAAAAGGAGAGAGGCAGAGAGGGAGAGGAATATCAATGTATGGTTGCCTTTCACCTGATTCCAGCTAAGGACCTGGCTGGAGACCTGGTCTGCAGCCTGGTTATGTGCCCTGGCTGGGAATCGAACCAGCAACATTTGGGTTCACAGGCCGGCACCTTTTCCACTCTGCCACCAGCCAGAGCCTAGAAAGAAGTTTTAATTATGTCTAAATGAACTCCGTAAACTATAGCCCATGATAGACTTTTTAATTTTACCCTGAGTCTTTGTGTTCACATTTCAAGTAGGATTTGATTTAAATAAAATTGGGATTTTGAAAAAAAATTTATTGATGAGGGGAAGGGAGGGAGAAAGAAGGAAGAGAGACATCATGAAACATCAATCAGTTGCCTCTCCCAAATCCTCATTCAGGGACTTGGCCTGCTCTCTGGGCATGTGCCCTGACTGGGAACTGAAACTGCGACCTTTTGTTTTGCTGGAGGATGCTGAACCCACTGAGCCACACTGATCAGGGGGAAATTAGGATATTTTAAAGTTTTATTCTTAATATGCATTTCAATAGCTAATACATTCACCTGGTTCACAATTTAAATTTTACTAAAGGAGATACACACACACACACACATATATATGTAAAAGAGTATACAAACGTGCCCTGGCTGGTAACACAGTGGATAAGGTGCCGGCCTGTGAACCCAAAGGTCACAGGTTCGATTCCCCAGCCAGGGCACATAACTAGGTTGCAAACCAGGTCTCCAGTCAGGTCTGTGGCTGGAGGCAGGTCAAAAGCAACCATCCATTGATGTCTCTCTCCCTCTCTGCCTCTTTCCCTTCCCCTCCTTCTAAAAATAAAGAAATAAAATATTTAAAAAAAAAAAAAAGAGTATACAAACGTCATGGTTCTACAGATGCACTGAGAAGGCTATGCAGAATTAGTATTGATTCCAAACTTAAGCAGAAGTTATTACTAGTGGATATCATCACTAATGGACCGTTAGCCCTTAAAACTAACGTTCAGGGATCCTGAGTTCTTACTCTGTTATGGCCCTGAGAAGAAGTTTCAGTGTGAGAATCAGTGACCAGGGCTCTCTTGATAGGACTAAATAGGGATAACTGAACATGTATACCACTTAGAAGAAAGGAACAATCCAAAAACAAAACAACAAACAAAAAAACTCCAGGTTGTCTGATCCTCTTTTAGAAAGGTGTTAAAGATAAGAATTGATCCTGTTTTATATCTTATCATTTGCTCTGCCGTCTAGAGTCTAGCCAATAAGGGTGAGTGAGCAGTCCACCAGCAACATAGCATATATCAGGTTGTGCAGGGATACAGCTTTTGTGCACCACATAGAAATTGGAATAGCTGCATGAAGTAGCCAGAGTTGGTTTCTGGGTCATTAGATTGAACCCAATAATATATAGACATATTTAATTAAAATTTCTAAACAAAAATATAAATTTTCTTACTAAAAAAATTACCAATATATAGACACATGACAAAAAGCCAGATCCCATTAATTCACAGAATTAAAGATTTGCTTGATAATGAACTGTTTGAATTAATGAAATGTAAATTCATAATTACCAAGCAGAATAAAGTAACAAACACTGTTTCCAGGATGAATGGTTACCATGTTTGCTTTATTTATTTTCATTAAAATTCACAGCTTAGATTTTTAAAGTAATTGTGTTATATAGCGTAACTGTGCTTTAATTTGAATATAATTTCTTTACACTTCTTGAGAGTCCTTCAAAAAAGTACAAGTAAACCTCATTTCAGTATACTTTGAATTATTACAAATTCTGAATTAATAAATTTTAGTTCTGGCTGGTGTGGCTTAGTGGATTGGTGCGACCTGCAAACCCAAAGGCCACTGGTTCAATTCCCCAGTCAGGGCACATAGCCAGATTGCAAGCCAGGTCTCCAGCCAGGTTCTTGGCTAGAGGCAGGTGGAAGGCAACTATACATTGATGCTTCTCTCCCTTTCTTCCTCCCTCTCTGACCTTCTCTCTGGAAAATGATGAAAATCTTTAATAAAATTTTTTTTAATTAAAATTTTAAATATGTAACTTTTGGAAAAAAATAAAAAGACTTTGTGATAGATAAGCTTATCATCCTTTCTTTAGTCTTCTGAGTCCCATCTTTGTGTTCATTTGAACATGAGACGCCTGGGTATTAGATTTTTTTTTTTTTTTTTTTTTTACTCTTTCAAACTTTTATTTAAGGGCAATGATCCAGGATGGATTCTAGATCTTGTTGAAAGAAGCCACATCTGTGGACTGCACATAGTCCTCAAAAGCAGTGATCTGTAGACTGTATTCTTAAGCATGCTGTATGCCACTGCGCAGTTCTGTCATAATGTTATGTATTGGCTCTTATTTTGGGAATCATCTCACACAAGTGCTCTGTGAAAATCACATTTGCTGTTTTATTACTTTTTCTGCAACGGTGGAAGTGGAGGATGTCATTGAGAGTCCTTTAAAAATTGCGTTTGATGGTAATGAATACATTCTAATTGCTACTACAATTTTTTATTCATATATATATATATATTTAAAGATTTTATTTACTATTTTCAGAGAGAGGGAAAGGGAGAGAGGCAGAGAGGGAGACATCAATGTATGGTTGGCTTTCACCTGCCTCCAGCTATGGACCTGACTGGAGACCTGGCTTGCAACCTGGTTATGTACCCTGGCTGGGAATCAAACCAGTGACCTTTGGGTTCACAGGCTGGCTCACTATCTACTGTGCCACCAGCCAGGGCTATTCATATATATATTTTTAATCCTCACCAGAGGATATACTTAGGTTGTTTCCAGCACTTGGCTATCTTAAGTAATGCTGCTATGAACATAGGGGTGCATAGGTTCATTTGAGTTTTATTTCAGGATTCTTAGGGTGTAATCCTAATAGTTGAGTTGCTGGATCAAAAGGCAGTTCCAATTTTAATTTTTTGAGGAAATTTCATATTTGCCATAGTGGCATCACCAGTCTGCATTCCTACCAACAGTGCACCAGGGTTCCCTGTTCTACACATCCTCGCCAGCACTTGTTTGTTGATTTATTAATGATGGCCATTTTGACAGGTGTGAGGTGGTATCTCATTGTGGTTTGAAAGATTTTATGTATTTATTTTTAGAGAGAAAGAAAGTCAGGGAGAAATAGAGGAAGAGAAGCATCAATGTGTCATTGCTTCTGGTATACCTCCAACTGGGGACCAGGCTGACAACCCAGGCATGTGCCCTGACTGGGAATCAAACTGGTGATCCTTTGGTTCTCAGGACAGTGCCCAATCCACTGAGCCACACCAGCCAGGGCTCATTGTGGTTTTAATTTGCATGTGTGTCTAATGGCTAGTGATACTGAGCATCCTTTCATATGCATATGAGTTTTCCTTGTGTGCGTCCTTGGAGAAGTGCCTGTTCAGATTCTTTGCCTATTTTTTAATTGGATTGTTTGTCTTCCTGATGTTGAGTCATATGAGTTCTTTCTATATTTTGGAAACCAAACCCTTGTCCTAGGTATCATGGCAATACACTTTTCCATATGGTTGGTTCCCTTTTCATTTTGATGATGTTTTCTTTAGCCATGCAGAAACTTTTTCATTTAAGGTAGTCCCATTTTTTATTCTTTCCTTTATTTCCCTTGTCCTAGAGGATATATTGGTGAAAATATTTGTGTGTGGGATATCTGAAGGTTTGCTGCCTGTTTTCCTGTAGGACCTTTATGGTGTCACAGCTTACATTTAGGTTTTTATCCACCTTGAGTTTATTCTGGTGTATGGTGTAAGTTGCTGGTGTAATTTTTTTTATTTTTTTTGCATTACCATTCCAGTTCTAACACCATTTGAAAAGGCTGTTTTTACTCCATTTTATGTTCTTGCCCCCTTTGTACAATATTAATTGACCATAGAGACATGGGTTTATTTCTGGGCTCTCTATTCTGTTCCATTGATTTATGTGTCTGTTCTTATGCCAATACCTGACTGTCTTGATTCAGTGGCCTTGTAATATCCTCAGTATCAAGTATTGTGATCTCGACTATTTTGTTCTTTTTTCATAAGATTGCTGAAGCTATTTGGAGTCATTTTTGGTTCCATATAAATTTTTGAAATATTTGTTCTAAATCTGTGAAATACATCATAGGTATTTTTAATAGAGATTGAGTTGACTCTAGATTGCCTTGGGTAGTATGGACATTTTAATGATGTTAATTCCTCTATCCATGAACATGGTATATGCGTCCATTTATTTGTATCTTCCTTTAGTTTCTTTCTTCAGTGATCTGTAGTTTTCCAAGTACAGGTCTTTTACCTCTTCGGTGGAGTTTATTCCTAGGTACTTTATTTTCCTTCTTTCTATAGTAAATGGGATTCTTCTCCTAGTTTCTGTTTCTGATATTTCATTGTTGGTTTACAAAAATGCCTTTATTTCTGAATATTGACTTTGTGTCTTACTATTTTGTAAAATTTACTTATTCTTGTCTGATTGCTGTGGCTAGAACTTTAAATACTCTGTTAAATAAGAGTGTAGAGAGTGGACACCCTGGTCTTGTTCCAAATCTTAGGGGAAAGCTTTGAGTTTTACCTGTAGAGTATGATGTTGGCTATAGGTTTTTCATATATGGCCTCCATTCCCACTTTGCTGAGCGTTTTTATCATAAATTGGTGTGGTACTTTATCAAATGCTTTTTAAGCATCTATTGGTATGCTAATGTGATTTTTGTCTTTCATTTTGTTTGTGTGATATATTACATTTATTGTTTTTTGAATATTATACCATCCTTGCATCCCTGAGATGAATCTCACTTGATGATGGTGTATGATCTTTTCAGTGTATTGCTGGATCCGGTTTGTCAATGTTTCATTGAGGGTTTTAGCATCTATGTTCATCAGCAATATTGGCCTGTAGTTTTCTTTCTTTGTTGTGTCTTTACCTGGTTTTGGAATTAAGATAATAATGTCCTCATAAAAAGAGCTTGGAAATGTTCTCTGTTCTTGAACTTTTTGGAATCATTTGAAAAGGATAGGAGTTAGCTCTTCCCTAAATGTTTGGTAAAATTCACCCATGAAACCACCTGGTCCAAGACCTTTGTGTGTGGGGGCGTAGTGATTTTTTTTTTTTTTTTTTTTGATTACTGCTTCATTTTCACTAGTTATTATCAGTCTATTCAAGCTTCTTGCTGCTTCTTGATTCAGTTTTGGAAAATTATATGCTTTCAGAAATATGTGCATTTCTCCCAGGTTGTCATATCTCTTGGCATATAGTTGTTCATAGTAATTTCTTACAATCCTTTGTATATTTGTGATATCAATTGTAATTTCTTCTCTTTCATTTCTGATTTTATTTATTTGGGTCCTCTCTCTGTTTCTTGATGAGTCTGGTAAAATGCTTGTCAATTTTGTTTATCTTTTCAAAGAACCAGCCCCTGGATTTATTGATCCTTTGAATTGTTCTTTTAGGACCTGTGTCATTTTAATTCTGCTCTGCTTTTGATTATTTCCTTCCATCTACTCACTCTGATCTTTGTTTGTTGTTGTTCCTTTAGGTCTTATAGATATAGGGTTAGGTTATTTATTTGATACTTTTCTATCTTTTTCAGGTAGGCCTGTATAGCTACAAACTTCTTTCTCAGGACTGCTTTAGCTATGTGTCTCATAGGTTTTGGATTGTTTTGTGTTCATTTTCATTTGTTTCCAGAAACTTTGACTACTTCCTTGATCTCATTGTTAACCCATTAATTATGTGATAGCATGTTATTCATGTTATTCAGCAAATTTCTCTGAATTTGAATATGAAATTTTTTCCTTGAGGTTAGTTTCTAGCTTCAGGCCATTATGATTTGAGAAGATGCCTGATTTGATTTCAATTTTCTTGAATTTGTGGAGGCTTGTTTTATGTCCTACCATGTGATCTGTCTTTAAAATGTTCCAGGTGCATTTGAAAAGGATGTGTGTTTTGCTTCTTTGGGGTGAAAGGTTCTGTATATGTTAAGTCCATGTGATCTACAGTGTTGTTTAATGCCAGAGTATCCTTGTTGATTTTTGCTTGGAAGATCTATCCATTGTTGACACAGGGGTATCAAAATCTCCTACTATGAGTGTAGTGCTGTTGATATCTTTCTTGAAGTTCTCCAAGATTTACCTTTTGTATTTGGGTGCTTCTGTGTTGGGTGCACACATGTTCATAAGGGTTATATCTTCCTGATGGATTGTTCCCTTAAGTATTAAGCAGTGTCCTCCTTGTCTCTTTTACAGCTTTGTTTTGAATAATTTTGTCTGATATATATATTGCTACCTCAGCTTTTTTTCCCCCTTCATTTGTTTGCTTGGAATATTTTTTTCATTCCTTTACTTTCAGTCTGTGTAGATCTTTTGTTCTGATATGTGTCTTTTGTAGACAGCATATATGTGGGTAATGTTTTCTTAACCATTCAACTACCCTATGTCTTTTGACTAGAGCATTTAATTTATTTACATTTAAAGTTATTATTGATAGGTACTTATTCATTGCCATTTTTTCTCTGTGTTCCACTCTTGGTGTCTCTCTCTTTGTTTGTCTTTCTGTTTCTCTATGTGTTCTTTTTTTTTTTTTTTAAGAGTTTTATTCATTATCTTTAAAGAGAGAAGGGCAGGGAGGGAGGAATAAAGGGGGAGAAACATCAATGTATGGTTGCCTTTCACCTGCCTCCAGCTACAGACCTGGCTGGCGACCTGGCTGGCGACCTGGCTGGCAACCTGGCTGTGCTCTGGCTGGGGAATTGAACCAGCAACCTTTGGGTTCGCAGGCTGGCACCTTATCCACTGAGCCGCCAGCCAGGGCCTCTCTATGTATTCTTAAAGCAGTCCCTTGAGCATCTCTTGCAATGCTGGTTGATGGAGATGTATACTTTCAGATTTTTTTTGAAAATTCCTTATTTCACCTTTCACTTTCACAAAAGCCTTTCTGGGTGGAGCATACTTGGTTGCAGGCCTTTACTTTTCATTAGTTGGAATATTTCTTGCCATTCCTTTATGGCCTGGAGTGTTTCCATTGAGAAAGCAGCTGGGAACCTTAATAGAGCTCCCTTTTATGTAGCTAGCTGCTTCTCTCTTGCTGCCTTTAAGATTTTATCTTTGTCCTTAAATTTTGCTATTTTAATTATGATGTGTCTTGAAATTTGCCTCTTTGGTTTCATCTTGATTGAGACTGCCTGTGTTTCCTGGACTTGTTTGACTTTTCCTGTTCAAGTTAGGGAAATTTTCTGTTACTAGTTTTTCAGTCAGATTTTCTGTCCCTTGCTCCTCCTCTTCTCTCTCTGCTATCTCTATGATACAGATAGTATTCTGTTTGATAATGTCTTTGCAGCTCCCTTAAACCCTCTTTGTTGTTTTTGAGTCTTTTTTCATTTTGTTGCTCTGGGGATTTTTTTTTTTTTTCTATTATGTCCTCCAGCTCACTGATTTGAGCCTCTGCTTTAAATAGAATGTTTTTAATTCCTTCTACTGTTTCTTCATTTCAGAGGTTTTATTCTTCATTTCCTCTTGGCTCTTACTGATAGTTAATTCCTTTCTCATGCTGGTAAGTTCACAGTAAGTTCCTTGTAGTTTTCCTGGGGGTTCAATAGTTTTTACTGAACTTGTTGAGCATCATTGTAAATATTATTCTGAATTCAGTGTCTGATAATTGGCTTCCTCTATTTCAGTGAGCCCTCTGTCTGGGGATTCCTCCTTTCCTTTCAATGAGCGGTAGTTTCTTTGTCTCCCTGTTTTAGGTGACTCTTCTTGTTTGTTTCTGCTGCTTAGATTGATCTGCTTTGACTTCCTGCATTTGTGGTGTGACCTGTGGTAGGAGACCTGTGGGATTCAATGATGCAGTCTCCTTGATCTTCTGAACTTGATGCTCTTGGGATGCCCTTTATGACATTTATGTCAGCTGTCTGGATGTAATTGGGTTTTGGTTTTTGTTGGATCATTCTTTAATGGATCCTTCCCTCTGGCTGGATGAATGAATTGCTCCTTTCACCACATCTTGTATACTGGTTTATAGGAGCTGCCAGAAGAAAATCAAACAGCCCAGGAAACAAACCCACACCTGCAAAAATAATCCCCATCCACAATCGCCTTATCAACAGAAAACGACCCTGTATTAATAAAGGTATAAAGAGATTAAGACTATTATAAGAAAGGAAAGTGAGTATGAGATGACTAACTGAAAGAAAAAAATGATTTTGAGAGGCTAGAGGGAGGAGCAATTATAAGAATAGGAAATAGAAAGAAGGTGAAGAGGGAAAGAAAGTAAAATTTATTTTAAGGGAGTGAAGAAGGTGAAGAAGAATGGTGTAAGAGAAGGGAAGTGTGTAGTATTAGTTTTAAACAGATACTGAAAATATAAAAATAAAAAATATAGTGAGAGAGAAAAATATAGGAACCAAATTGGAGAAAAAGTTCCACTATCAACAACAAATGAGCAAAGACTAATTAGGTAGGATTGGAATAAGAGGGGAAAAAAGAAAGAAAAGCTTAAGAGCTGTCTAGAGCAAAGGGAAGTGATTTTGAGTGGATAAGGGGAGAAGGAATACTAAGAATAGTATTCATTATTCATTTCATAAGGAATGAAAACTAGAATAAGACGGAAAAATTTAAAACAAACAAAGGGTGGGAGGAAGGCAAAATGAAGTAGGAGAGGGGAATGATACAATATGAGATTTGAAATACAGAAATAGTGAATATCTAGAAAAAGAAGTGAAGAAATACAACAACCATCACCATATCCACAACCACTGAGCATAGACTGATAAAGGTAGAGAAAGAATAAGGGTATTTTGAGAACAGGAAAAAGAATATGGGATGACTAATGGCAAGAAGAAAGGTTTTGAGAGGCTGGAGGGGGAGAAATACATAGTAGAGAGTACTGAGGGAAACAAATTCTAGTAAGAGAGACACTAACATTTACAAAAAAATAAGAATGAAGAAGGTAAAATGGAGTAAGGAAAGTGAGGAGCCAAATATGACATTTAAAGTAAACTATAATATAAAAACTAGTGATCTAAGTGGGCATAAACTTGAAGGATAAGAAGTGAATGTTAAAAAGCTATGTAGGAGAGAAAATGCAAACCATTAAGACTATGGTGGAATTTGTTTCAGTAGTATCTGGTTTTTCCCACTTTATTCTCTTTCTGGATTTATCCCTGGTGATGTCAGATGGTGTCCCAGTCTGGCTGGGTCTGCAGCCTCTGGAGATCCACAGCCTGTGGCTGCCTCTTCCAGTTGTTAATCTACTCAATCTGTAATCAGTAGTCAGGTTTAAGCACCACAGGGTGGGGCAGAGTAATTCCTGCAGGCAGGGCCATTGCTTCCCCTCAGGCTGATGCTATTCACAGAGGGTGCTCCTGCAGCATGGGGAGTGACTCACCATGGAATTCTGTCACCTGCTCCCTCAGTTCTTTTCCCAGAGCTTCCATGCTAGTCATATTTTGGTGAAGTGGTTTCTTCTGTTTGTCTGTGGTTATAGGGCTTCTCCCCAGCTATTCAGTTGGTTATTCTGGATGATTTCTCTATAATTTAGTTGTAATTCTGGATTGGATTCTGGGAAGAGGTTAGTGTAGCTCTCACTTATCCTCTGCCATCTTGCATCTCCCCAAAATAGGTCTTTTATTAAGGGTCACAGGTAGGATTGTGGTTTAAATAGTGATATGGAGTCTGCCTGGGAGAGAATGACCATAGTGAAGTCTAGTTAAATTATTGATTGGTCTTAGTTTAAAAAGCTTTGTATATTATTTTGTAAAATGCTCTCACTAAATAGATGAAATTTCTCAATTCTTGTAATTGTCAGAATTTGTCTTAATTGAACAATATTGATACACAAGCTTCCTTACTTATGGTTGATAATGCAATTTCAGAACAATTTTTCCATTACACAGATAAATCAAAATTACACGAATGACCTGATAGTATGCAAATGTAAAATATGTCTGTGTGGATCAGAAACAAGTTTTTGTGGAAGGGTAAAGTTTGACAATTAGTTTCAATCACAGGAACTTTGTGTTTGCTTTGGTAGTCCTTGTATATGTGTATATTTAATTATGTTCTTTGATTGTCTTGTGACTCACATTGTTACTATATCTAAGGAGACATAAGACAAATTCAGTCTTTTACATACATTATTAGAGATGTCTCTGAAGATCCGTGGGTAAGGATAGTTATTTGTAATAATTTAAATTAGATTAAAAATAACCAAAGTGCTTACTGTAATGTTTGGAATATGGTATATCCAAACTTTGGATTAGTTATGTAGGCTTTAAAAACTATTTAATGATTTGGAATCTTGATTATTATGTAATGCAGAAAATGAGGAAAAAGGCATATGAACAGTTTGACTCAAACTTTGTTGTATATAATTATGCCTAGAAAAATTATGCCAAAATGTTAAGTGACTATCTCAGTGATGAGATTATGGTTGATTTTTTGTTTTTTTTCTATCATTTGTAAAAAATAGTGAACCTATACTACTTTTAAAACCATCTTATGGAGGAAAGCAGATCATAATGGCCAAAGTAGGTTGTGGTTATCCATGTAATCATGAATTCTTGCCAATTTATAGGATATACAAAAGAATCTAAGAAGCCCTCTGGTTCTGTTTCTAGTCAAGTACTGAGGTACCTTCTGTATCACCTGCAACAACTCTAAAGACAAAACAGGCTTCAGATATGCATAAAGTAATTCATTATTAATCAGTGCTGATTTTTAGAAAATTTCCCCCTTTCGTTAACCCATTTGCCCTTCTTTTGTCATTTGGAGTTATAGGAAAATTTGATGATTGTTTTTACATCTTTACTTCTTCTTTTCTACAGACTATAGATACTTATTTATCACAGGACTTAATTTTCAGACTCCTTACCATTCTGTTGATAGTCTGGAGCTAGATCAGTGGCCCCATTTTCAGTGTGGCAGTGGTGTCTGGGTATGATGATTTTAGATAGAGCCTGACCAATAGAGTTATGGACACTGGGCTATAATATCCACTATATGAATATGATCCAGAAGTAGCCAAAGATTATATAAAATTCAGGCCATGTGAGTTGGTTACAGGTATGAAGAACTGGCATTTCATCCAACTGAAGTGGAAAGGTTGGCCCCAATGTCATTGCTAGGTACTTAATATAAAATAAGGATACCTCATTTCAGACTGGCAGGTAAAGACCCACTGAGATATAATTTACATGTTCGGTCTCTCACTCTGAGTTCTTGGCCTTGACATTGGGCTTGTAGGCCGTGTGGCAGTAATGGTTTCCAGAATATGAAAGTGTGGTAAGCATCCCTCTCAAAGATTTCACCTGGTTCTGTGACTTAGAACCTTTGTATGGTTGCTTTTCTTCATCACGAACTCCATAAAATTATCTAGGATGGAGGTTATCAGCCATAGGGTGACAGTCCATCATATGAGGGGGTCTATGCCATGCCTTTCAGTGTGACTAAAGTGGATGCTATGACATTTAATAGTTTTAAGCTTCACTGATTTACAACAGGCTCAAAGAGGAATCACCATGTTTTAAAGCTGGATATGGTGGTGGTATCCTTTTCTTCTGGACAACAGTATGGATAGTTTCAGATTGAGTTTTTTTTTTTTTTTTAAGGTTGAACAGCTAGTTTGTGGCAGTCGGGACTTGAAGAGTGCTGATTTGACTTTGACTATTGTTAATAAAACATAAATGCCTTTCTTTAAATCAGCAGTCATGCACTTTTGGGTGGGCTAAGCTTCTCTAATGAGAGAATTTCTATCCAAAGCTGCAGGTTTTGGTAAGTAGGGCTCTGAATCAAGGCCACTGTGGTACATTAGAGGGACAACCGCAATGTCGGAGATAAGTTAATACAGTTAAAAAAAATGGCACAAATTTGTCCTTCACATTTTGTTTAAACAGTCAAGATTTCAAAATTACATTAAGGTTGGTTCTGAAGTTTGTACCTGACATTTTCCTTTTTTATTCTACTTGCAAAACGTATAATAATGATTTGTGGTTGTCCCATGAATAGTCCTTTCTTCAATTTTGGGAGTCTTTCTATTTTTATAAAGTTGAGCTTTTTACTTGATGTGTTTAATATTTTCATTTTATTTAGGCAAAGTAGATTATTTTAGAATTTCTCCTCAGGCTCATTCAAGTCTTGTTTTTGTCTCTGAGTGCTACTTTTAAATTTAGGTACTTTGTAGTTTATGCGGATATATACTTGCTTCCCACACACCATGCCATGAGAAAGAAAGAGAGGAGCTAGCCATATTCTGTACCACATAACTCTGCCTCTCAGCTATTTTGGCCACAGCTGACAGGCCTAGATGTGGACACCATTACCCAACACTGGCTATCACCTGTGTGACTGGCTTTATAAATCCACTGGGGGATGATTGGATCAAAAAACTTTGGTACATTTACACAATGGAATTCTATATAGCAGAAAGAAAGAAGGAACTTGTACCCTTTGCAACAACATGGATGGAACTGGAGAGTATTATGCTTAGTGAAATAAGCCAGTCAGTGAAGGACAAATATCATATGATCTCACCCATTACGGGACAATAATGAGCAAAGCTAACAACAAGCAAAATAGAACCAAGTATATGATACAAGGAATAGGCCTTCAGAGGTCAGGGGAAAAGAGGTTGGGAGGAGGGAGTTGTGGGGAGGGGGAAGGCAGAGGCAAGAAAGGGGAGCAGCTTAGACAAGAACCTAGTATAAAGGAACCATGGACATGGACAACAGGGGGGATTGACTTTGGGGGGAATGGGTGGGTGGGGAGGGGGACAGAGGGGAGCAAAAAGGGGATGGATGTAATACAACAACAATAAAAAAAATTAAAAAAAATCCACTGGGATTTATCTCTAATATAAACTGGGAGACTAAGACCTAGAATGGTAGTTGGGAGTGTGGAATGGGAGATGGGCTGAGTTGAGGGAGAAGCCAGGAGGGACAGTGTGGCCATGGGAAACCTAGATGTTTAAGAGAGAAGAGGCTGTGGGTAAACAGAAGAAACCCATCCATGGAAGGGGGAACATGGAGTAAAACACAGAGAGCAGCCATATTCTGTACCACCATATTCTGTAACCAGACCTGAGATGCCCTTGCTGGACCTAGCAGTGTGTGATGCTTTTGCAGTTTGGATCTACAGGTGTCCTTGCAGTTTTCTCCCCTACTTTTGATGTAGTTGACAATCACAATGAGGTTGGGTAATCAAGAATCAGACTAAAACTCCCCTGACCTCTGTGGCTCAGTTGGTTGGGCTTCACCCTGCAAAGCAGAAAGGTTGCCACTTCGATGCCCAGCACATGCCTGGGTTTAGGGTTTGTCCTTGGTCGGGATGTGTATGAGAGGCAGCAGATCAATGTTTCCGTCTCTCTTCCTCCCTTTATCCTCTCTTTAAAAAATTGCATCATAACGATAATAAAAAGAATCAGACTAGCCAGCATTATTCAAGGAATAACAGTGGTTTATTGATATTAATATCTTAGGTGGAAAAGAATGTATTGGCCTTATTTTCCAAAAAGATTTTGTTATGGACTTTCATTATACATCTTAGGATTTTCTTCTCCATGGCCATTGACATTAATATTGTTTTAGTCAATATTTTACTTTTTGTGGGAAGTTTGTAGTCAGCCAACATGCAGAGAGATTAGTAAAGTATAAAACATTTTCTGTTTTTCTTAATAGTAGTTAAAGAGAACGCTTTGTTACTTGGTGCCTCCAAGTAATGTGATCCTTGAATTAAATGTTATTTGCTCATTTTGTGTATTTAGCCATTGTGGCTTGTTCCGAACTAGTCCTTTTGCAGTTTTAAAATTTCCTTGGATGTAAATTTCTTGAAAGGAGCTGCCTTTTGGTACTTTAAGTGGTGGAGAAATAGATTTTATTACCCTCTTTTTTTCTTGGTGAAATCAAAATTGTCTAGAAGTATTTAAGTATGTCTTTCCTTCCTTAGCAATTACCACTTTTAGTACTTTCTGTCACGTTAGATTATCAGTCATTCACATGTTCTCCTTACTGGTTAAAGTGATGATAGGTGGGGAATAAAGGAATTTAGCTGGGGATGAAACCAGCTGCCGGCAAAAGTATAGAGGCCTTTGTGTTTTCTCCTTGGTGTTCTTTTTTGAGAGGGGAAAACCAAGCTTTACTTCCCATGTGCCTGTTTACCCTGGAGTTACCAGGAAACCTTGATCCCCTGTGAATAAGAAAACTTTAAACTCAGATAGTTGGGAGTTGTTTTCTTAAATAGACTGTCTTCCTGTTATGTTTTTCTATGGGATTTCTGAGACAGTGCTCCAAATTCATGTGTAAGTCAACAGGAGGTGCCGTTTGAGAAGCTCCGGGGCATAGTCCTTGGTTGGTGGGTTTCGAGAACCTGTTTTTCTTGGCTTCGGTTAGTCTATTGAAAGGGAGGTAGTAATAGAATTGAGGAAAAAGTATTTTTCAGTGCTTACTTGAATGTGGGGTATGTCTTTCTTCTCACTTGAGTATCACTTCACTTTGTATCCATCTCGTAAGTTGAAAATACGGTGACCAGGCCCTGGCTGGCGGCACAGTGGATAAGGCGCCAGCCTGCAAACCCAAAGGTTGTTGGTTCGATTCCCGGCCAGGGCACATAACCAGGTTGCAAGCCAGTTCCCCAGCCAGCTCTGTAGCTGGAGGCAGGTGAGGGACAACCATACATTGATGTCTCTTTCCCTCTCTGCCTCTCTCCCTTCTCCTCTCTCTCAAAGTAATAAACAAAATCTTTAAAAAGATATGGTGACCTGTGAATTTAAAAATGCTCCTATTGTCTTGTAGGTTGCATGGGAATGCTAAAGAAGAAATAATTTCTATTTTCAAGCTGAATGGGAAAAATGCTTTTAAGAAGGGGTTCGAATGGATGATTTGTATACTAGATTTTACAAAGATGTTAAGGACATCATTCATGAGACATTTACTGTCCTCTTTGTGGGCTTAACCCTGTGGCAGGTGCTGGACTGTGGCGAAGAAGAGGTGGTCGTATGGCCCCTGTTTTCAGGAGGGTTACACTCCAGAGAAGTGGCACATAAGGGCCACCCAGTGCAGCAAGAGCATATAATAGAGGAAACAGGACTGGTTTGTTCTACTCAGGGGAATCAAGGAAGGTTGGAGCAGCAAGTGTCTTGAATAGGGCCTGGAAAGGCAGGTTAAAAGAGTCTTAACTAGTATGTTAGGTAAGATTAGGTGAGGCTTTGTAGAAGAGTTTCTGAGGAGACAGCAGAGTTTAGATTAGGTCAAGCTATCTTCTGTGTCTATGATTCATGACCTAAATGTCTTAATGGAGGCAAGACAGAAAGGCATTTTTGGCAGAACGAACCAGCTACGTGCCTTTGAAAGGCAAAATAAAGGACAGAGGAGATTGTTTCCCTGTCATTTAGCCCTGAAAACAACCGAATTGAAAGTGATATATGCCATTATATCATCTGAGCTAATTATTCACAGACTCAAGTGAAATGTTAAGAGGATGAGTGGAGGAATTTGAAATCCAGATTAAAGGTAGGGGATTGTATTGTTTGTATCCATGTGTACTCTAAGATGACGAAAATTAAAAATGATAGCCAGGATCACCAAACATTTTCCACTGTAGTTCATTTCGTAGCTTCTGACTTGCTTATGAATGCTGGGTTTAGGGATGTGTTATTACTTTTTTTTCTTCCCACTACTTTCGTGGATGATAAATGCATTCCCAGGAAGATTAACTTAAAACTATGCTTTGAAACATGAGTTTTCAACTATTATAATAGTTTCATTGCATTTTGGATGATAAAATTTCCAGGCTTGGAATGATGGCTATGAAATAAATGGTTAGCTTCATTTAACTTAGTTCTGAACCTTCTAGGATATGCCATTTTAAAATGTCTTTTCCAGGAAGACGGTTGAAGGTTTTGGCTTTGCTGTTTACTTCTGGCTGTGTTTCATGGAAATCATACTTAAAACTTTTGAGAAATAGGTACCAATAATTCAAGTTTGGAAACTAATAGAAAATTTGGTTCTATTTGTATAAAATTTAAGACTCCCTTAAAGAAGTTGTTGGCCATCAGTTTAGCATGCTCTCGTATTAGCATTAAACTACCAGTGCAATGAAGAATAAGTATAGAGAAAGGAAGGCCAAGAATATTTGAGAGCTGGTATTATTCACAGAATAAATATAGCCCGTTCTCAGTTTTTCAGGGGCAATTTCCTAGCTGAATTATTAACTGGAATTCACATTCCCTTTCCCATATGTCCAGCTCTACTGGAAACCATTTTAATGATAGTAAACTCTTACTATATAGTAGTATACTTAACCTTTCTCCCTGCAGGTTTGCCTGAGTGTTACTGGCATGGGGGTTCCTGGGTTCCCCAAGATAGAAATCAAGAGAACATCCCAGAGAAATTTCCAGACAGATCTTTAAGCCAGTAACTTGAGAACAGGGGAGGCAACACAGAAGAAAGGAAGGTCCTCTGTCCTGACTGCTTTTATAAGCTGGGGACAGAGTAGGCAGGCTGTTTGAAAAAGGCAGGCTTGTGGAATTTTCTTGTTTTTTTAAAGATTTTGTTTCTTTATTTTTAGAGAGAGGGGAAAGGAGGGAGAAAGAGAAGGGGTGAAACATCAATATGTGGTTGCCTCGTGTGCACACCCAATTGGAGACCTGGCCCGAAACCCAGGCATGCGCGCCCTGACTGGGGATGGACCTAGTGACACTTTGGTTCAGAGGCCATGCTCAGTCCACTGAGCCACACCAGCCATAGTGGAATTTTCTACTTAAGGGTCCTGTGACATCCTTTTCCAGTTGCCTGGCTTGGTAGCTGTGTTCGCGCCTATGCTGGGGGGGCCAGATGGCAGACCACTTTTTACTGCCACCCCAGGAAGATTGGTTAAACATTGATCAGCTGCACATTCAGGTCAGTAATTTAAGTAGGCAATTAGAAGGCGGGAAAAATCAGCTACCTCTCATATTGCTGAGTAGGTAGGTCATGGAGGTGTGGTGACATTTTTGCGTTCCTTTCAGCCATCTGGTGTCCTTGGGGTCCCCCTGGCCCAGGTTCCAGTGCTGTCTCATCTGCACTTTGAAAAACTATTGATACCCAAACTAGAGATTCTGATTTAATTGTTCTGGAAGTAGAACTTGGGCATTAGTTTTGTTTTTTTTTTTTTCAGTTGCTTGGGAGACTTAGATATGCAGCCAAGTTTGGAAACCTCTGATGTGGAGTATGAACAAGTGTAAAGAGAAATTCTAAGTTTATGTTAGTCTCTCATGCTGGTTTAGAAGGGAAGGAATTTTATGTGTTTTGTGTGTGTCTGTCATTACTAGTGGATTTCACTTTGTGGTGAGTTACATTCTCTTAGGACTAAATGTTTCATTGGATGATTTATAAGAGGGTATGCTGTGAAACACTAGTTCTGCAGTATGTTAATAAGCCTCCTATTTTAAAAAGTTCTTTCCTGCACAACTGCTTACAGACTTGGATGTGCTAGTTATTTGCATTTTGTGAATTTGTTAGAAGAATATATAATATGCAGCATGTCACAATATTACTTGATCAAATCTTTTATTATTATTATTTTTGCTGAAAACGTGTGTAGCAGTGATTTCGAACCTTTTTCATCGCATGGCACACGTAAACTAATTACTAAAATTCTCTGTACACCAAAAATACTCGTATGTTTTTTGCTGATCTGACAGAAAAATGGTATAATTTTGATTCATTCACACTAGACAGCTATTGTATTGGCTGCTATCATTTTTTATTTCACAGTCTAAGGGAAAGAGGTCAGGGTCCCTGACTAAATAGGTATTGCATGCTTTGAAAATTTTTGAGGCACACTGATTGAAAATTGATAGAGTTAAACAATCAGTGAATCATTTGAAAATTTCTTTCTTTCATTAACCAAGATCTGTGTTAGGGCTGGATGTGAGGTAGTTACACGGAGGAGACTTTTGCAAGTGCCTGTGCTCTATTTCTTCAGTGGCTCCTGTGATAGGGATGAGAGTGTGTTTCAGTGTATTGTATATGATTCCTTCCTGAAGTATAACTGTTACCCATTTATTTCCATGCTCAGAATTTCTTGAACCTGTCTCCATGGCCTCCTAGATGAAGCTAATGTGTTGGCATCATGTGTTTGGCATCATGTGTTCATTCCAGTCTGCTTACTTCCTGCTGTTTAACTTCCTCTCTCACACTCTTCTACCCAGTGCCTGGCACCAGCCAGTGGACTCCGGAAGCCATGCTTATTCCTGTTTCTAGAGACTAGGTAAAAATACCTACCCACATAGAAAGTCTTTCTTATCCTGCGTGTCTTGCTAATTGTCCCACTCCTTGGTGAGATCCTGTGTACTGGCCCGGTTTATGTTGACAACTGCCATTTATTTAAATATTGCCCTTTGTTTGGATTTTATGAAGAAGTTAATTTTCTTGCATTGTTGTTCTGCTTTTTTGAGTTGATGTATGAATAGTTCAACTAGTTTCTGAACTCTCCAACTGAGAGACTCAAGGGTTAGGGGTCTGCCATATTGCTCTGTGCTCATGGTTGGGACTAAGTGACTCCTTAGAGTCATGATATTTTAGGATTAAACAGGACCTTAGAGGTTTTCTAGTTTAGTATACAAATGAAGAAAACAAGACCTAGAAAATTTAAATGAATTTGTCCAAGTCATATAATTATGAGATTGTTGAAGCTGGGGAGAAAACTCAATCCACTGTCTTTTTCGCTATACACAGTTACCATCTTTAAAAAAAAATCCAGGTGCTCTTTCAAGAGAAACAAAAGCCACGTATCCTTCTTTCATAATAGAAGGCAGTAAATTAAATACTGCTACTTAAAATACATAGATCAAAGCAATAACAGATTGTGCTGTCCTGTTTTTCACCATCTTGACACACAGAAAAGTTGCTTTGGAAGTTTGTGAGGATTCTGGGAAACTGAGGTTTTTATTACTTGGATGTTTGAGTGATAATTCCATTTTGTGTTCCTTCATACATCACTGTCTCCTCCTCTTCCTTCCTTCTTCCCTCCCCAGATTCATGTCATGCCTCTGTTTTGCATCCATCAGTATGAAACAGATAACAGATGTGAATATTATTAAAAAAACAAAAAACATGAAACTAGGAGCCATGAGGTCTGGGTTTGACACCATCTGTGAAGACTTGGGCAAGTCATTTGGCAGCTGGCCTGCCCAAGTTCTCTACTTTTACAAATGGGGACAATTCCTCATAGAATTGGTATTAAAGTCAGTATAAAGCGAACAAATACTTACCAGTTAAAACTGAAAAGCACTGAACAAATGGGAGGGATTATTTGATTCTTCAGGGAGCCCCTTCTAGGCTAGTGTTTGCATCTTCGAGGTAGAGGGAAGGCAACAGGGTTGCCACTGTCTTAGGGCAAGGGTCCATGTCTTTACTTGGTTGGGAGAAAACCACACACAGTTTCATAATATTGTTGGCGATCCTTCTCCGTTCAGAGTTGGGTGACTGCAACTTTCATTTGGGGATGGTACTTTTCGGATTCTTTATATTGGGAAAAATTTCTATTTGTTTTTATTTAATTTTACTCTTATTTTACATTTCAGAGTAAAAATGTTTTTTCCTCTCGTGGAGATTTTTTCTTTTTCTTGAGATGGTGAGTTCTTATGTACTAGATGGGTTTTCACTATTAACAATACCGTTACTCCTTTGTCATGAAATAGAAAATCCTCAGGGGTTGATAGGCTGTGGCTGGTTGAGGTTTGCTACCAAGAAAGACTAATTGGGGCAAACTGAACTTTCATTACAGATGTGAAATATTTCTGTCTTACTTGTCCAAGAAGGATAAAAAGAAAATCCTTCTTGATTCAGGAGCTGCTAGGTCTCTCCGTGGCTCAGAGACTGTTTCATGTCTCAGCCATGTGAAGTTGTTACTTGGGTTCTGACACGCATTGCCTTCCCTCTGCATGCGTGTGCTGCTTGCACCTGGTGGTTTTGTGACCCCTTGCTTGGAGGGATGCAAGCCCTTCGAAGGGTACTGATGAACGCCCCCTTCTACAGCTCTTTGCCCTTCTGGTACAGTAGTGGAAGGCACACATGATCAGCACGGTGGACACTTTTATTTAATGTTGAATATAGGGCACTATTAGTGTCTGCAAGGGCATGATTTAATTGTAGATTCTGTTAGTTACTGACTGAGTGGGAGGTACTTTGGGGATCAATATAGGTCCAGATAGTACAACTGATGATGAAGTAGTCCCAGCATAATGGCCCAGAGGGAGGTCCAGTGACTTAATGCTGTGGTGGCCAAGGGAAGCCACTTCAATAGGACCTGTAAGATGAAAAGGCCTGGGAACTCTGGGGAAGTATGAGACAGCAGGATGAAATGGTGGATTTGAGGAAATGGGAGTGAAGAATTTTGATAAGATTTGGTGACATGCAGAGGAACACAAAAGAATAAAGAATGACTTCAGGGTTTCTCGTATGGAAAGGACAGATGTAGTAACATCTGAGAAGAGAGTTGCTTTGGAGAAATTGCCCTCTTTTTGGTCTCAGTGCTCTGAGGAGGTAGACCAGTGTCTCATTACCACGTTTATAGACTTGAAAACTCCTTTTTCCAAAGAAATGCGTGTGTCTATAAATGGTTTTGTGGTATGGCAGTGATGAGAAAGGCCCAAAGCCTTGATTAGCAGCTAGTTGCTCTTAAAAGAGCATTGGATGAGGAGAAAGAAGAGGGAGATGACCCTAGCACTGGACATCTCTTCTAGGTCTCTGGCTTCTTTCTTGTAATGGAGGGGCAGAACTGTGTGGTATCTGACCTTCTGATACTGTTTTGTAGTGCATATATCTATATCCGTAGTGTAAGTGTTCCCAGTAAATCAAAACGGTTCCAGGTAGTAGCTCACAGAGATTATTTGTTCTTCACGTGACATTTATGTAGTGCTCTTATATTTGCCAAGACTTTTATTTTCCTCAACTCCACAGTAAGCTAAGACAACAGGAGGGTCATCAACTATGAAACCAGTTGGTAAGCAAATCTAAATCCAGGTGAATTTCAGAAACCATGTGGTAATGAGAAATGGGGTCAGCTACAAGAGATTCATTGTTTGTCCTGAGCATCATGGTTAGCTGTTGTCAATTACATTTTGGACCGAAATGGTAACTTTTCATTAAGCACGAGGAAACATTATTTCATTCTCCCTTTTCTGGTGGAGGCAATATATAGTAACTTAAGCAACATAAGTGTCTCAGAAAGGATTGGGTTAAAAAGGAATTGAATCCATAGTGTAATTTTTGTTTCAGGTTTGTATTATATGCCCTACCTTGGTTTAGTGACAATTCCTTACAGACTTGACTATTTGGGTTTTGAAAGGTGTTGGTTTGGTAGAAAGAAACCACAGTTACTGTAGGATGCTTGTACCGAAATATTTACCTGCAAACAGTTGTCATGAAATGTAGTAACCAGTCTTTATACTCAGATTGGAGAAAGCTGTATTGTAGCTTCTTTACATGTAATTTTAAGGCATGTTAAGTCATTGGATTCTAAAGAAATTACAGACTTCTGTCCTTTCTTTTTTTGTGAGTTCTTTAGTTCCAGAGAACAAAAAGTTTACATAGCAATTTATAACATTTGTTAAATCTTAAGATGGGTATTGCAGCCATGGAATCAGTGTACTCATTACATAATAGTTTATCAGATGAATGAAGTGCTGAGTTTACTTATTTAAAAAAAAAATTGAGCTCTTCAGTGTGTGCCATGCTCTGTGCTGAAATACCATAGTGAACAATTCAGTCATGATGTTCTGCCATTCTGGAGTAAATAGAAATTTTACTGAAGGATATAGATAAAATAAAAGGAAACAAGCAAATGAAATAATTATATACACGTAAGAATGAAATACACAAGGTACTGGAGAAAGCCTTATTAAAGTGGATGAATACATCAAGTATAAAAAGAACTCAAACTTTTTAAATGAAGTAAGTTCAAAGGACAGCTACATTTTAATCATTTGCTTTGAGTACACAAAAAGCTGTCTTAAATATTTACTTCAGTTCTCAAAAGCAATTCTTTACCCTCCCACTTAGACCAACACACTTAAGAAATCTTGCCCATTAAGAATATGATTGTATTTTCTTTCAGTTGTCTTCAATGGAATGCTTTTACCATTCTTGCAAAACAATAATACATTTCTTAGATCTAAGCTCCAGCAGAGATAATGAAGCATCCAAGTTGATGTATTCTTCCACTCCCTGTGATGTTAAGACAGTTGGTAAATAATTTCTTTTTATAGAGCAACCAAAGCAGGGGAGGGAGAGAGAGAAAGGTTTAATGCAATCTAAGCAGCATGATCTCAAGAAATGATTTAGGGCAGCGCTGATATGTGATGACTGCTGCTCATTGTCCGCCCTGTTGGCCAGACTACAGGTTTTGTTTGCCTTTTAAATCAAGGGGCCACTGGTATTGTTCTGCTGTTCTGCTGTTTCTTCAGGTCGAGCTTTTCTAGGGCTTGTTGCAAATTGCGAGGCAGATGTTTGTCTTCCAGAGGTTGGGGGGTGATTTGGCGCCATCTAGGCAGATGTTTTTGCTCTTCCTGGACACCGTTGCTGAATAGCGTCATGCAGTGTCAGCGGCTGAAAGGAAATGTTACGGTGGTGACTTCATACCCTGGACTAGTCAAGTATTGATGAGTCTTAAAGAGACTAATCATTTTTGATTTTAAGTTCTAATGCAGTTCACTTCATGTATTTTAGGAAAACCAATCGCTTCCACACTTTGTAGTAAATAATGAGTTGGGCAGGTGATGAATCATGTGATTATACAGAGAGGACCACACTTAAGAGATTATTTATGTGTGTGTAAAAAATTGTGATAAAGTACACATGACAGAATTTACCATTTTAACCATATTTAAGTGTATTCTATGTCATTCAGTACAGTCGTATTGTGCTACTTACAAGATTCTTTTATGAAAATACCAGCCCATCTGAACTGCTTTTTTGTCATAAAGATGGCCATATTTTATAAAGAAGACATTTAAATCAAAGCATGGGTATAAAATGTTTCGCTAGAAAGATAAAGTTTGAAATTGTAATAGAGTTGCTGCAAGTTTACAGTAGAACTGGGATAGCCAGGGCTCTTTGAGACCAGCCTTGCATGCCGGCATGGTAGGTAGTCGCTCTGAAGCAGGCAGTGAGGATTATTAGATAGCTGATGAGCACTGAATGCCTAGAAAGAAGCTTGAGGAGGCCTTGCATTTTGGGAGGGATGCAACAGGCTCTGCTTATGGGTGAGTGAAAATGAACAGCGGCTGCTCACTGTGACATTTATTCCCATGTTTTGAAAGAAAGATGCTCATGGGCAAGAATGGGGCACTGTCCCAAGTGGGACTCAGCCAGTCTCCCCTAAAAATGTTTAGTAAACGTATGTGTGTCGTGTTCCAGGATAGAAAAACGTGACTTTGGTAGGGCAGAAGGGGAAGTCAGATAAATTCTAGAGGTGGATGTTACTCTTGGAACTTGGTGGAACTTTTTCTGGGATGAGTTCCTGGTGACTGGAGAATGTTTGCAAAATTCTGTCCTCATGTCTGGGGCATGCAGTCATTATTCTATCCTGCCATCCTCAGTGTAGCCACTGATCTTTCAGGAAATTGTGGTTGACAGATTAACCCATCATTTAATTGAACATACCAGCAAAAATACACATGCTTTGGGAAACAATGGATGATTCATCTGTGTTATTCTTCTACCTTAATGCCTATGAGGTGATATTTACTAATGGGCTTAGTAAACCAGGCCTCTCTTCTCTCAGATACCACTGAAAGAAATACTGTGTGTTCTGGCTTTAAGTAATCATTACCTCAAGGGGAACTGAGTTGAATTCTCAGCTTAAAAACTGGGGAATTGAAGATCCTGGGTTGGTCCGTCTTCTGAAGGCTTTGTGATGGAGCCTTTCTCAGATCAGGATGTGAGCATTCAAGACAGTAACAATATTCTTGCTTATGTGACAGCTGTGTGGGTCAAGAGCATTTGGCTACATTCAGCGGTTTAAATCACGCTCCTTTGATTACAGAGTTCTTTGTTGTCTTCTTCCTTTGTGGCTAACTTTGTCAAATTTCCCAGTTATTTCCTGAAGCAGTTTCCTCCATAGTCATCTATCACCATCTGTCCGTCAGGAAAATTTTTCAGTTTCTGCTAAGCTGTAGCTTGGCTGGAGTAGACTGAACACAGAATTCTTGTATTTTTTAGTGTGTATCCTGAATAGCAAGAACGGTCAAGTTTTAAGGTATGTAAGGTTATCCTTCCATAGGGGATTTGAGGTGCCCTATTAATTTACATTTAGCAACATAGACGTAAAATAAACGCAATAGGAAATAAATGGGCATGATGGGAAATAAGACTTGGAAAATAATTTGACCAGAGGGCCAATAAGGTTTGTATACAACACATACCAGGTCCTGAGCTTCCCCACCATGGCCTGGAGGTGGAAAAGGAACCTGGCTAGTGACAAGAATCACAAGGTCCATCAGATGAAACCCGAGTCAGTGGTTCAGGAAGCTCACAGGCTTTATTGCTGCAGAAGAGCCTCTGTGAATTTACTCAAGGAGACACTGCTGTACATGTCCAGTTGAATGCTGTGGACAGCAACTTCCCCGGCGGCAATATGGCTGTTTCTTGTTATGCCTCGGGATAGGAAAAATACAGTTGCCGCTTCTTACGTGATAATATGAGTTAAAAGTAATTCTACAAGAGTTGGAAATTTAGTATTCTCGAGTGGGTGACCTATGCAATTATCAGGCATTCTTCCATAAACATTATTTCTCCCACTGAGTTAGATAATGAGGTGGTTATCTAGCCTTTATTGCTTGATTTATTTTTATCATTGCTATTAATTCAACCAGTGGCATCACTTACAACACAAGTACCTATTGTATGTCAGACATGGTGCTAAGGCACTTGTTGCAGAAGACATCTCTTAATACTCACAGAAACCCTGTGGCTGTAGTTTTTTTAAAGATTTTATCTTATTTTAGAGAGAGGGAAGGGAGAGAGGCAGAGAGGGGGAGAGATATCAATGTATAGTTGCCTTTCACCTGCCTCCAGCTACAGAGCTGGCTGGAGACCTGGTTTGCAACCTGGTCTCCCCTGGCTGGGGAGTCAAACCTGCGACCTTCGGGTTTGGAGGCCTGCGCCATACCCGCTGTGCCACCAGCCAGGGCTTGTGGCTGTATTCTTACCTGAGAGAAAGGAAGCTGGCTCTGGGAATTTGACTGACTTGGCCTGCCTGTGCCCCCTGTGTGCTTTGTACTGAGTTCAATATCTGAGACGAAGAAGAGAGGAAGAAGCTGTCAGGCCAGGAAGACAGTGTGTCTCTTTTGAGCCAAATCTCAAACAGCCGGGGAGCAGCTTTTTCTTAGCACAGAGAGGGACCCCTGGCCGCCCCCACACCTGGGATGACTCTATTTTCTGTTAGCCCATGTGTGTCGCATGCATTCCACAGCTGACTCCCTTGAAGATGCTGGGCATCCTGTGTGCAGGCTACTTCTGAGTGGCTGGAAAAACTAGATAAGAGCAAGTATATTCTTGCTTTGACTTTTAAATATTCTCAAGCTCTGAACATATAATTGAATTTAATACAGCTAATGTTATCAGGAAGGGAAGTCTTATAAAAAGAAAAGAAAAAGCCTTTCCTGTAAAGATATTTGAAATTTGATGGTATTTCTGCCATGTCCTCTTGATTGATTACAAATATAAGTTAAAAATAATTTATAGATTATCTCCAAATATACGTTAAAAATAATATATAGATGACCATTTTGACAGTTTAGTATGTGTTCAAAAGTCTGTGTCAATTTTTAATGAAGTTCATGGAAATAGTATTAGGTCCACATTCTAAAAGGTTTAGTCTGTATTTAAACAAGCATTTGCTTTATATGGACCGTAAGGGAAGACCCCCACTTCCAGTACACAAGTTGTTGTATCTTAGGTCAAGGTAGGGAAGCTGTTATGTTTTAAAGAGGGAAAAGGTATGCAATGAGAACCATATTGGCATTTTGGCAGGTATTTCTTTTTTCCAGTGTGAACGTGCTTTAAAAAATTGCCAGTAGTTGCTAGGCAGACTTCAACAAACACCAAGACATTATCCCAGCATCCACCCTGGCTGGTTTCTCCATTTAAATTTTGTGAACCTGGCTCACAATGGAGTAAACTCTATTCCTCTTTGAATTGAAAATACAGAATATTGCCAGCCATCCCACTGGCATACTGAGATGCTCATGAAGTTAAGTCTCCTTTCCCAGGAGGTCGTTTGGCTGACTTTTAAGCAAGGGTATGCCACCCAAGACAGTGGGCCAGACCACTTGAATTGGCACAAAGGTCAGTAGAAAGTATGTAAAGAAAACAGCTCTGACTCACCAGGAGCAGTTGCCTTTTTATTTGGTGCTCTCCTTTCTGATTACTGGATTTTCCCGCTGAGTATATGTTAGCTTTTGTATGTTTTTCCTTTCTTCTGGCAAATGAACCAAATTTTCACACCCCGTTATATTCAGTCCTTAAAGAACTTTTCTAGATGAATCTGGAGCAGTGCCAGTAAAATGGGCTGGTGATAAGATGTGCAAAGATTCAAAAAAACAACTCTCTGACCATAGGTCTGTTTATTTACTCATTTTTGTTTCTGTTTTGTTTTTGTTTTGTTTCGCAAGGCTCCTCCAGGCCAGCCCTTCCTAAGGACAGGGTTGTGCCGTTTACTGTTAGGTGGACAATGCAGCCCACTTATGAAAGCTAAAAGTGTAAAAGGTAGCATTTTTTAAATGCATGTCATATGGGGGCAGACTACAGGTAAATATCACTTTCAGCTTTCCCAAATAGAGAAAACAGTTAGTCTAATAATAAGGATGTGAAAGATGATATATATATTGATCTGTAATACAGTGAATAACCTATTATCTGGGCTAAATTTTCCAAAATAGACTAACAGGATTAGTTTTACCGTGCTTCCTAGGGATGCCTGACTATAATGTATCTTTCCAAAATGGCATAGGATCTTGCAGGCTCCACATTATCTGTTTGGGTATCGTTACATAGAAATGAGACTACCGTGATTACTGGAAAGATGGTTTTCTTTCTGCTAATAACCTTTATTTTTTAAGTCTCATGTAGCTGGAACATTTTGATGTCTGTGAGCCTCCTATACAGAACCTCTTAGGGAACTCACAGGAGAAATAATGGAAGCAAAAATCTTATGTTAGGCTATGTGAAAAATGCTACAGGTAGTGCCATTTGGGAGACATATGGTACAGTGTATTTTGCCTGCTCCTGAATTAAAAACATTTTTTTTTCCAAACTGCTACCCACTGAATGTTTTAGGGAATTTATGTGGTAGTTTTAAATACAACAGAAAAGCCCTGGGTGTGGCTTGGTTGGTTGGAATGTCATCCCATGCACTGAAGGGCCACGAGTTCGGTTCCTGGTCAGGAAACATACCTAGGTTGTGGATTTGGTCCCTGTTGAGGGTGCATATAGGGGGCAACCAACCGATTGATGTTTTCCTCTCTGTCTCTTTCCTTTATTTCTCCCTCCACCCCCACCCTTCTCCCCTTCCTCTCTCCCTAAAATCAATAAATGTATCCTTAGGTGAGGATTAAACAAACAAAACAGAAAATACAACAGAAAAGGTTTCTTTTCATAAGTGCATATTCTATGTGGAAAAAGATGTGGGAAAAGGTCTTTCTTTTCTTCCTTTTTTTTTTCCCTTCTGTAACCAGGTCTGGCTGCCTGCCATTATGCAGGTCAGTACTCAGGAGGCTGGTGCTGATGTGAAGGAGTTTATTTGCAGATGCAGGCCATCTGGAGGATGGCCTCATGTCTCAAAGCCCATCTCCACCTCTCAGTGGAGGCACAGGTGTTTACAAGGAAGGAGGAGGGAAGAGAACAAAGAGATCAAGGGAGGGTTTTGCAAAGTTTTCTACAAGCGGATGAGCACAGTCTGTTCTGATAAGGCAGGTGATGGTCCGGTGTGTGTCATCCTGGTTTACTCATCCCGGATTCACGTCATCCTGGCTCCGTGGTTAAAGGTCAGCAAATCTCCTGGAGCTGGAGCTGGGATGCTTTCAGGGGTTTGTAATCTTTGAAGTTAGTTCCTAGGATTCTCATACAAACATGTTGTTCATCTGCAAGCTACATATTAGTCACAGTCCACAGTTACAGAAATAATGTCAAAAGAGTAGTGAGTGGGTTACAATTTCCCACTGTTAAAATTTTCTACTGTAACACTTCCTCACTTTCCTTTTTTTAAAGAAGATTTTATTACATATTTTTATTTTTAAAAGATTTTATTATTTTAAAATATATTTATTTATTATTTTTTAGAGAGAGGAAAGGAGAGGGGCAGAGAGGGAGAGAGACATCAATGTATGGTTGCCTTTCACCTGCCTTCAGCTACGGTCCTGGCTGGAGACCTGGCTTGCAACCTGGTGATGTGTCCCGACTGGGAGTCGAACCAACAACCTTTGGATTGGTGGGACAGTTCCTATCCATTGAGCCATCAGCCAGGGCTTTATTTATTTACGTTTAGAGAGAGAAGAACAGAGGGATAAAGAAAGGGGGAGAAGCATTGATTGGTTGCCTTCATACGCTCCCCAAATGGGGATGTGTCCCGCAAACTGGTGACTTTTCACTATATGGGAAGATGCCCAACCAACTGAGCCATACCAGTTAGGACATCTTTCTTGTTTTGTAAAAATGGTATGTGCTCTTTAGAAAAAAGAGTACAGAAAAGTGCAGAGCAGAAACTAAGAACAGCCAACTTCCTTCCCAAAGATACTTGGTCACATTTTGGAAACATCTCTATAATAATCATCTTAATTGCTTGTGTGTATATGTATGTAGTTTTTAAAATTGTCATTGACTCTGTCAACTAGTCTTTATTTCCTTTTTTCTAGCCATCAAGCCTTTCTTTTAAATAAATGTAGATTTACAACATCCTGGCTGGTGATCTGGAATCACTTAATCATTTTCCCATTAAAGTATGAAAATGTTTTCTTTAATTAGAAAAGTAGCGTTACACATTGACTGCCTATAATAACCATTGAAAGGCAAGGATGTCAAGTTTTTGTTGTAAGAAATTTAGTTTATAAACCATTGAAGTTAATCATTTTAGGAAATAGCATGAATGTCAATCTCTGCTGCTTACTGAATCAGAAATCTTTGGCCTTTAGCGTAATTCAAAGTTTGAAAGAACTTAGATAATTCATGAGTTTAAGAAGCATTTTAAGACCATGAAATACTAGTTTTCTGGAATCCAGAGGAATGAATCATAATGGTTAAGTATCAGAGACTGAAGGAGCGATTTTTTTTTCCCCCAAGGTGATTTTCCACTCCTGGAAGCCATCATCTTCACAATGATTACAAAACCCTGTTTGGCTCCTCATGACTACTTTTCTGCCTTGTTGATGGGGTATAAAGAACTTTTCCTCACCATTACAAGAATCTGTGCTTAAGGGATTAGAGGAGAACTTTCTTTAAAAAAAAAAAAAAATGTAATCACAGAGAGAAGCACATCTCTGTAACCATGAGACTAGCGTGTTTCTTCCAGCTCCCTTTGGTGTTCAGCTTTGACCAGAATTACAGGGAAAAGTTGACAAGCATTGTCGTGATTGTGTGATTCTAAGTGTTGTAAACTGTTTAATGGATATGCTGAATTCAGCAATGCATTCCAGAAATTGTTTTCACCACAGCTTTCAGACACGCTGAATTCTTTTTTCAACTTGACCTAATGTTGTCATGCCTTACTTTAATTTTAAAAGATTTTCAGTAATAAACTTATAATATGATCAACTGCATTAAAGAAAAGAACACCAACTAGTTTGCTTTTTATTAGCAAGCTGTTAGCCATCTCCAAAGGCAGGGTCTTCACTTGGGACTGAGACCCTCTCAGCTGATGGCCATCACCTGCTGCAGGAGCTGGTGGTCCTTGGCAGCTGTAGATGCTCACATTTTGTGCAGATATTCCAACAGCAGAGCCTTTCTGAGCCCTGTTCTCATAGACAGCCCAGTGCACACGGAGGTAAGGCTCTAACATACTGATCCTTCAACATTTTCTTGCGCTTAATCCATTTTAAATGCCTCTTCCCTCGGCCTTTTGCCAGAGAAGCCTTTGAATTCAAGCCATAAAAGGCATGCATCAGACATATTTTTATTCTGTGGCATGTACAACACTCTTGTGTGCATGCCAGTCTTGTATGACTTAGTTTACTACTGCAGAAATGTCCTGTGATTGTGCAGGCTATGTTATGGAGAAAATGGTGCCATGCCATGTTCATTCTGTCTGTGACACATGCACACGATTCTGTATCATCAGCTGCCAGAGCACTGAGGTGCACAACGCGTCTGCGTTGTTAGAAATCCTCTCCATCATCTGAGCATAAAACGTCTCCTTCACACTTATTACCTGGTGGCAGAAACTTCTCCAATACCTGCAGCCACCACTACAAACCTCCTTAAATTTTTGCAAATCTTTCCCCCAATAATTCAAGTGAGAAGAAAGAGGTGGGGATCTGTTGGGAATGTCCGGCTGGTGGGAAATGAGGTGGCCCCCGCAAAAGGTGGGAAGATGATCGCTTAGGCAAGGGTGCTTCCCAGGGAGTTGTCTCGTCAAGATTGGGCGTACCTGCTGGAGGAGACCCACATTTCATTACCTGATGGCACAGCTGCCCAAGTGACAGACTTGCTGATGTGTCCCAATGCCTATGTGAAATTTGAAAGGCGAGCTGGGGAGAATGTCTCCCATGGTTTTGTGTGGGTCAGGTGTGGTAGCTGCCACTGAAGGTAGCAGCTTTCATTGCTCTCCCTGCTCATCCCCCCAAGAAGCCTGCCAGCCGGTGAGCAAGAACCAGCATCTCGGTGTTCTGTTGCTGTCAAGGGCGAGTAGACATGGAGCTGTCACGTCAGGGAAGGGTGCTGTGGGAACCCTCGTAGATGCCTCTCAGAAATGCATACAGACTTGGCACAGCAGAGCCAGTCCTCCTGCGCAGAGGCTGCCAGCAGCCTGTTAAGTCAGCAGAGCAGCCCAGGGAGGCAGCAGGGAGGGGAGGCTGCGGCCTGCAGGTAGGGAAGGAGGCATTTGCTTTCTCTTGCATCCCGTTTCCCCAGAAGATCTCCAGGACCATGTTCTCTAGGTTCTCCACTTGCTCCCTTTTCTAATCCTCCCAACACGCGCCTGTTACAGCTTCTGTTACTGCCTTCATCTTCCACATGCAGGAAACGAAGGCACAGGGATTTACGACCTAGAATTTGGAAGTTTGGCTTCCAAGACTTTCCTGTAACCACTTTATTGTTGTATCCCACCATCCAAGATCTAAAGTAGTGACTTTGTTTTTTACTGTAAAACAGCGGTAAGAAACATTTTTCCCTCTGACCTGGAACACATCTACATAAAAATGGTGAAAACAATTTAATGAAATGACACTTACATGTAACACAACCTGATCTTTTTCTGTTGTTGTCTCTCCTGTTTCGTGTAGAAATCTGTTTACCTACTAAACAGGTAATACAGAGTTCAGAAGAGTTTTGAAGGGAGGAGTGAACAGGGCCCTTTCCGGGTGTGACTTCTCTCCTTGTCCCTCTGTTCCCTTCCCTCCCTTCTCCCATGCCACATGCATTTTCCCGAGCTGCCGGTCTAGTTGGTCCTGGAGAGTGAGCTTAACTTGATTTGGTTATGAGAGGGGAGTGTCCCATTGCATTGGACTGACTTTCTCATACTGGGAGTGACCAGAAAGTTGTGGAGTCTTAACCTTCACGATAAGAGATGGGAAAGAGCCCTGGCTGGTGGCACAGTGGATAAGGCACCAGCCTGTGAACCCAAAGGTCGCTGGTTCCATTCCCAGCCAGGGCACATAACCAGGTGGCAAGCCAGGTCTCCAACCAGGGCCTTAGCTGGAGGCCCGTGAAAGGCGACCACACATTGTTATCTCTTTCCCTCTCTGCCTCCCTCCCTTCCCCTCTCTCTAAAAATAATAAATAAAATCTTAAAAAAAAAAAAAAAAAAGATGGGAAAGAGGAGTTGCAGATAGGATAAGCTAAGATGATGGGTAGGATTGACGACAGGGTTTAGGATGCCACCCCCGCCCCTGTGATTCCCTTGTGAGCTGATTGTATCTGCCTTCAACTGTTTGGACCATGTGAGGTGCTTGCACTTCAGCTGGGATGACCCTGTCCTCCATGGGCTGCACGTGTGTCCTCCATGGGCTGCACGTGTGTCCTCCATGGGACAGAGCAGACCACATTCTCTGTATTCACTGCTGAAGGGCAGCCGTTGGGGCTCAAGCTATTAGGTACCACTAACCCAGAGTAGGCTTTATTATATGGTTTATTTGGCTAACTCAGGCTCATTTGTTACTGTACTTCTTGATTGAAGTATGTCTTACTCAGTCTTCTTTAGTTTACTCTTCTTTTCAGTAAATATCAGCCTTTTGTATCCTTTTAATAAGCTTGTAAAGTCAACCTGGAGCTCCCTCCATTAAAAATAATTAAGTCAAGATGAAACACTAAGCAGGAAAAGAGGAAACCAACTGCAGTTGGGTCTTGGAAATTAATAGGAGTGCAAACGTTAATGTCAAAACTTCTGTTAGAGTTTGTTGTCATGCTTTCTAGAGACCAAAAGAAAAAAGAAAGAAAGACTGGGTTACCTCCTCACCCCGTTCCCAGCTTACAGATTACTTCTGTAGGCGACGAGGAATGCTTGCCCTGACCCCTTTCCAGGCTCTCAGCTTCGTGACCCTAGTCACCCGTTTGTGAGCTGGAGGGAAGCCAGACTCTTCTGTAAGAGAGATTTTGGTCTTCCCTGCCCGTGCTTCAGGCCTAGTGAGATGGGTTGTCGGTCTCTCCTTTACCTGGTGTTAGGCCACCGGCCTGAGAGGCCTTGAGTAGAAAAGAGCCGCACCCGCCAGGCTCAGGGAGGCCTTCCTCCCCGTGCCCGCTAGGCTGCGCCAGGACCGGTGCGGGAGCTGCCTGCCGGCGGTGGGGTCCGGTGCAAAGGTGGCTTCTCTCTCTGGAATCATCATTTGATGCTTTTGTTTCAAACGTGCTTTTAAGGCAGTCCTCATGGTGAAATACTTGTATGTACACCCATGCTGTTGCCAAGTAAAGAGAATGTGTATGTGTGTGTGTTTGACTTTAGCCTTTTTATATGTAGTGCCTTAAATAGTGGTTGAGGTTGAAAATAGATTATAACCCCAAATTTATAGTGGAAGAGCAGGACCACAGCCTTTTCACAAATCTTAAAATCTTGTTCTGTGGTAGGCATGACTAAGAGAAAAGTGAATTTTTCTTTTCGATAATAAGATTAAGATGAATGAAAGGTCATGTTAGGTACACAGTAGAGTTAGCCTTATTAATTTTTCAGAAACCACCCAGAGGACCATTCCAGACTCAGGAGAGAAGAGAAGGGTGGAATGAGAGGTCTTAATACTTAGAAACAAGACGCTTATTAATTGTATTACATTGAGAGGTCATTTTCTCTTTTTTAAATTTGCCATCTCATCTATAAAATGAACCTGAGGACTCAAATGAACATAATTTGGCAACTTTAAAGTTCTGGAATTTCCCAAATGCAGTTAAAATAGACCCTTGAAAAGAGAATTGACCATTGCTATGGATCAAGTGGAGATTTGGGAGTTCTGACTTGTGAGGCCCTTAGTGGCAGTTGAATTAATACTTTTCATCCCAAGACCCTCATTGCTGTCACCTGACCATGACTAAGGCTCCACACATAACATCTAGGTGGTTTTCTCATAAAACTGAAACTGTAATAGTAATTTGTAGTAAAGCAAATGAAAGAAAATGTGCGTACACTCGTGCAGGTTTGTGTGATGACAGTAGTTACTGATGGTTGTGTTCTTTGTGAATTTTGATGTGGCCATCTGAGGTATTCAGTAAACGTTTATTGTTTTGACTTGGAAGTTCACAGCATTATTCATTTAAAATGATCAATTATGTAATATTTTGAATATTTTGTTCCCTTACCTTGCATTTAATTTCTTAAAATGTCACAGATGTAATATTTTAAAGTTGAAAGGGATGTTAGTTACTACCTTATTAACCTGTTTTGTTACATGACTTTTGGGAGAAGGATGTTTAATATTGATACTGTCTGGCAGGAGGTAGCTTGTTTCTACTTATGTTTTATTACAGAACTCAAACATGGATTAATATGTAGTAGAAGAAACAGGGATTGTGACTAGCACATACTGTAGTTGGAAATTAGTTAGTTTTTCCTTCCTTTTCTCAAGTGAGCTTGCTATTAATGGAAGGCTTCATAATTTGAAATTTCTACACATGGAAGGCTGCTAGGGGTTTTCTTGATAACCTGCTATGTATACGATAACATTTTAGCCATGCCAGTAAAGATTTTAACAGCTAATACAAGACAATACAGAAAACAAATGAATAGACTTGTCACAGTAGTGCATAGTTATTACCTTCCAGCCAATAACTGATTTCTTTTAATAAGGCGAATACAAGCATTATATTTAAAGGCTAGTTATCCTCTACCATGAGCAGTATATTTAGTCAAGGGGGATGCATTTGATAGTTTGTCATGCTGATGGGAGAAGCCATATTTCACAAAAGAAGGCGTTTTCATTGAGCTGGGCAGAAACAAACACTGGCCTGAGTTTGGCCATGTAACCAGAAATAGTTTTGGGATTCATGGAGTTGTCTCCAAAATTCCAGGGATATTGCATCATCATCATGGGTCTGGTTTGTTTTCAGTTCTTTTTGAAACTGAGCCCCACTGGTGGGACAAATGCTCCAAAAACTCACCCCCACACTAGGACTATGCTCACCAAAGGCAGTAGCAGAAATTGAAAGCCCCTTTCATAAGTACCAAACTTCTCTTCTGAAGTGTGGCTTTGTTTATATGAAATTGTAGTTCAGCATTTCTTCAAAGTATGCAAAGTTTGAACTCCCCATAGTCCAGTGTGGAAAACCGCTGAGGTCTCGCCTTCTTATGCCAGGCCTGTTGGCATCAGGACACTGACTTCTTCACCAAACACCTGTGATCCTGCTTTGTCCCAGCAAGTACCTGTTTAGCCTGTACAGATTTTGACCTCACTAAGAAAACATCATTGTTTAAATCATTGAGGTTCAAATAAGTTTGGTTTTCCAGGCTTTTTATTCCTCAAGTTCCTTGATCTGAGACTAAAACTCGATTGATTTCATCAAATTTTCACAATCAGCTGAAAACATTAAATGGCATTTCCACACATTGTCGAGCCTACTTCTAACCTTCAGTGTATGTGCAGATGGTTTACTGAATTGTATCTGGGCACACAGACACTTTATAACCTTTACACTGTCTCTGTCATGACTTACAATGTTAAAACATATATTGAACATCTATTATCAGCCAGACTTTCACCCAGACCTGGGATTTGCCTACTAAGTTATGCACCTACACTTTCTAGCCTTTTCTGTCTCAACTTCTCTGTACTAACCGCTGCCATTGCTAGATGGGCTGCTCTCCAAATGCAACAGGTATGCCATTCCCTCCGTCTGAATGCTCTCCTGTCCCAGCCTTTGCCTATTATTCTTGAAGGGCCAGCTGAGATGCCATCTTTTTCATGAAACACCCCCTAACCTCTGGGAGCTGGAAGTAACTTGTCAGGTGCTGTGTTGTGCCCCATTAATCCCTCCTGGGGGTTTTCGCCTGCATGTAGCACTATATTGCACCATTGTAGGTGTGCTATTCCCAGAAAAAGACAGGGGTTGCTGTGTTCACGTTGTTTTGTGCGTCCAAAAGAACCTGCCCTGTGGTAGTCACTGTATCACAGTAGGAGCTTAGCATTTATTAAAGGAATGAATGTTCCTGAGATTTAAGTGGCACCCAGTGATTTTAGGAAAGAGTAGAGCCACTGAAGTTAACCTTAGTGTAGGATGATTTCTTGAATGTAAAATTATTTTATGTATATATTAGCTTAAGTTTGCTTAAGTTCACAGGATTCAGGATTCAAAATGTACACAAGTGAACATATAATGTTAAAAGATCATCAGCTTTTTTTTTTGTCCAGCATGCAATTGACATTGTCATTTGTGCAACTTGCTGTATCATTAACTTCAGCAATATATCTGGGAACTAGTCCCAATAGAATATTTAAGGACTACCCTCATGTTTTCTTCCTATTGCATGTTATATGTTGTTATTGGGTTGGTTGAAAAGTTTGTTTAGTTTTTTTCCATATGATGGTTCTAATAGTGCTTAGTTGTCTTTATATTTCAAACGGTTTTGTTAGATTGTATTGTGACAGCTCTCATATCAATGTGCATTTAAAAATGATCAAAGCTAGTGAATTTTTATGCAGCCATTTTAATATTGAAGATGGTAGAAGATATGCTTTATTATTTCAAGAAAGGTAAAAATGCAGAAGGATTGATGCGGTGTATAGAGAAGGTGGTGTGACTGATGGAATGTGTCAAAAGTGGTTTGCAAAACTTGTTGGTACTATTGACATTCTGGCCAAATAATCCTTTGCTGTGGGGCTGCTTTATGCATTGCAAGGTGCTTAGTAGCACCCCTGGCCTTTACCCATTAGTAGCCAATAGCGGGCAATAGCTGACATACTCAAAATATCCAAATCAATCAAGTTCTTGGTAATAGTGAAAAATGTGCCTTTCATTTTGCAGAGAAATCATAACAGACTTCTTGACCAACCCAATGCATTGTATGGATGCGGCAAAACGTTTTCCAACTGCCCCCCCACTTTGTAACCATGAAGTTGCTTTCAACTGTTTATTGTTATAGAAGTGAATTTTCAGTTATTTGCAAAATTAGAGAAGGAGGGAGAATAAAACTAGATGTATAAAGCCCTAAACAAAGAGGAGAAAATCCTCTGAACATAGAAGCAATTTCAATAGGTCCCGATTGTTTTATATAAATTCTTTTTTAAGTAAAATATACAAACTGAAGCCTAAGTTTTAAAGAACGATTTAACTTATTTGGCACAAGTTGCTGTCAGTCACATTTGCTCATTTGTTTCCTATTTAAATTGATATTTTATTTGTAATTTCTGAGGTCTATGAGCAAAAAATCTTTGTAATGATTTATATCCTTATCTGAAATCAAATTCAGTAATTGTGATACTAATAAGCATTTGAGAGGTTAAAGACTTGCTTTGCTCTCATTATTAATATTGATGATATTTTACTTAAAATCTTTTTAATGCTGTCTCTGCTAACAGATTGGTCTTAACACTTTCGGTGGATCTTTGCCATTTAAGATAGGTTACAGTTATTCAGGATTGTCTTAAAAAATGTCAATGTAAAGATTCAGGTGCTGCATACAGGTAGGTTAGGTTATGCTAAGTAGTAGGGTACTCTCAGCAGGAGTAGCAATCATGTATTGAACCAACCTTGACACTGTCTCTGTCATGATTTAGAATGTTAAAACATTCTATGTATTGTAGAATGGGAAGCCAGTGTATTCTCCTGTGAATTTTAAGGTACTGGTCCCTGGTCTGACTTCTAGAGATTCAGTTGATCAGTGGGACAGCCTGGATATTGGGACCTCCAAAATGTTGCAAAGAACTCTTCCACTGCTATCGTCCAGGTTTTCCATTGTTAACATTTTACTGTATTTTCTCCCCCTTCTATTAATCTATGTGGTGTTTTTATGACACGGTGCTTACATACTGCAGTGTGCACCTCCCCCAGGGAGGGGCGCTGTACCACACGCGTGTGCATTTATAATTGCCGCTCTGTGCTTCCTTCCCCCTCATCCCTGTGCCTCACCTTCACCGCTCTCTCCCTTCCCTGGTTTATGAGACCGGCACCCTCTCCACTGCCCTTGCATGGCAGCATCTCTGTGCTGGGAGCGAAAGACAAAGGAAAGTGATGGGAAGGCCTGGGGAGATTGCCTGTTAGCAATCAGGAAATAAATATTATGCAAAACCACGGTACAGTTCACACACCCCGTTCAAGTTTTACCAAGCATCCCAGAATGTCTCTTTCCCTTTCTGGTCCAGGAACACACCCAGGAACATATATTAAATTTAGTGGTTACAGCCTTCAGTCTTCTTCAACCTGAAACCCATTGTTTAGGCTTTTCCGTTTCTCATGTCCTTGACAGACTTTAATGCTGCAGGGCAGCCCTCCCCTGGGTCCAGCCAGTGTTTTCTCATGACCGGACCCGGACCATGCATTCATGGCAGGAAGGGCGTCATGTTCTTTAAAGCTTGTCAAATAAGGATACATATGGTGTCAATCCATCCAACCACTGGTGATGTTAACTATGACACCAGGTCAAGTTGGTGGATGCAGACTTTGTCCACTATGAAATCACCATTATGCTCTTTGTATCTACAGGGTGTGTGCGATCAATTGGCAAAATGTTAGTAAAATAACACACCACAAAAGTGTTATATTTTAAAATAATTTTATTCTGATATGTAAATACATAAACATAATCATTATTTTTTTAATTGTTCATAAAAGTCTCCATTTGCTGCAATAATAGACTTGATTGGACTTCAAAATCGTGAGGACACTTAACTTTTCTTTATCCATGGACATCATCATGTTTTCAATCTTAGCTTTAACAGCCTCTTTATTGGAATGAGGTTGTTTATTAACTTCTCTCTCACAAATGCTGCATACATAAAGGATTTGCACCTGGTGAACTAGGCAGCCAGATTTCCCTTTGACCAGAATTCAGGGACATTGACACTGAGAAATACCTGCACCTTTTTGGCATTATGTGCTGGTGCAACATCTTGTTGGAAGATAAAATGGCATCCATTTGCAACTTGCTTCATCTGTGGTACAACTACTTCTCTCAAAATGTCAAGATAAACATCCTGGATCTTCATTGATGATCTCCTGGATTCAATGTACAATATCTGGACTTGTGCTATCCTTGTGTTCCTTATGCATTTTCCTTGTTGGTGTGGCAATATCAGAATCAGCAGCATATACCTTCACGTTGTCAACTGTATGTTAAGGGATGTTATTGAAGTCTGCAATTTCCTTAGCAGTTTGCCCTGCCCGCAGTCCAGAACTTGTTGGTTGCTCTAACATTGTATTCCTTTGACATGACAGTTCCTTTCAGAATTTAATACAGTTATATCTGAAACAATGATGCTATTTCACAACCTTAGAAACATAGTTTTTCAAAATTAATAAGAAGCATGTGAAATAAGGAGATACAAAGTTATTGCCAATTGATCACACACACCCTGTGATTAGTATTTTGCTAGAAGTTCCCGTGTAATGCTAGTATCCTGTTCATCAAATCTCCACATACAAGCCCCAGCGTTCATGAATGGCTCTTTCCTTTGTATACTACCACTGCGATAGTTGACAAATGGAGACTATTTTCCTTATCCCATCTACGTTTGTCAGTTAATATTCTGTTAAAAAGAGCTTTCTTTTCTCTTCATCAATGTCTTTTTTTTTTTTACTTGTCAATTTGGATTTATGGATCCCCATTTTATCCCATTGTAATCTGATAATCTCATTATTTTGAGTCTCAAATTGGCCTACATTTGTCCCAGACTTGTACCCTTTTAGGTTGAATTTTATGTTCTTTTGACACGTTCCCATGATTTCTTGAAAAATTTTCTATTTTCGGCAAAGCAAGGTGTTCTAGGCTTACCTTGTCCTTTCCCTGCCTGCCCTGACCCTCATTCTTTCAAGTGGAAGGAAGGTTGTGTTCCAGGTCTCAGTCGTGCTGTTGCTCCTAGGCCTTCTCAACAGACAGGGTAGGATCTGTAAATGTATATGCATCCTACACACATGTCTAGAACTACTTTTTTTTTTTTTTTTTTTTAAGATTTATTATTTTTAGAGAAAGGGGAAGGGAGAGAGTCAAGAGGGAGAGAGACATCAGTGTATGGTTGCCTTTCACCCGCCTCCAGCTACAGAGCTGGCTGGAGACCTGGCTTGCAACCTGGCTATGTGCTCTGGCTGGGAATCGAATCAGCGACCTTTGGGTTCGCAGGCTGTCGCCTTATCCATTGTGCCACCAGCCAGGGCCTAGAACTACTATTTCTATATCTACCTGCATGTAACCCAAATCTCAGTATTCTTCCTAGCTTTCCTTCTTGTTAAAAGTTGAGGAAACTGGCCTTCATTATTCTCAGTATATTACTTTTATGCTCAGTTCATGAATGAATTTTGTTCAGTGTAGCCAGTATTGCAAACTATTGAGGAACCCTTTTTCCTCTGACACCTTCTGCTCCTCTTACTGCCTCCTTCCTTGGCTGTCAGGCCCACTGCTGCTGATGTCCCTGCCTGGCACCCTGGCCTGTCATGCCTGGCCCCACTTCCTTGGGTTTTAGCATCTTCCTGGCAGGAGGGAGGTGCAGGGAAGGGAAAGAGAGGAGGTCCCCAAAGGTGACTTGATGTGCTGCTGAGGCTGCAAACCACTGTATTTAACATGTGGCATACATTGCATCTTATTAAATATTTCAAATGACGTCTTTCCTTATGAAGTAGCTGAGCTTTAAGAAAAATATCTTTGTCAGAAGCTTCTCTTTTTATAATTTTTCCAATTCTCCCATAGGTGGAACAGAGGTAAATTCTTACATAATTTGAGACCATCAGATGTTATTAGCTGGACTTTATTCTAACATTTTTAATTTCCTTGGTGGTGGTAGGACATGGTTTCCAAAATGGCATCATGGTGGCAGCCTGGTTCTGCAGGTCTTTTAAGGGGGAGGTCTTTTAAGGTCTTTTCTTCAAGCGTATGGCTTTAAAAGGGGCTCTGCTGAGCTGCCTTCTTCTTTTAGGCCTGGAAGTCTCTTAGGCCTCTGCTTCTGCATTAAATTCAGAAGCATTGTTATCAAGACAGTCTCATGCTCCTCCCTAGAGTTTAGAAATGACATTTCAGATGGGTCAGGTGTCTCCTAGCTAACCCTGCTTCCTTTAGGGAATCTGAGGAAGAGGGGTTGGGAGCCACAGGCCTAGATTATAGAATCAAAGTCCCAAACCAGTCTGTAGTCAGAAGATCCTAGGAGTGATCTGAAGCTAAATTCCATTGCGGTGTGATTCATGATGATCTAAGACTTCTCATGTGTTTTTCATTTTCCGAAGATTGTTAAATTGGTTGCTATTGTCGGGTGTTAGGTTTAAACAATGAAAATCAAGATGTAGGGTTATCTACATATGTTATGTTTGGGTTTTGCCCATTTGCTGGTGCAAATTTATTCTGCAAAGGTTATGGCACAGGTTTGCTTTAGATAATCTCTTACACGGCAGAAAATACCTATAGTCAGTGGGGAGGATAATGGAGCACCATGAGTGAAAGTTCACTTACTTAAAAAATGGGACTAAGTATTATTGAATTTATGGCCCTGGCTGGGGGCACAATGGATAAGGCACTGGCCTGTGAACCCAAAGGTTGCTGGTTTGATTCCCAGCCAGGGCACATAACCAGGTTGCAAGCCAGGTCTCCAACCAGGTCCTTAGCTGGAGGCAGGTAAAAGGCAACCATACATTGATGTCTCTTTCCCTCTCTGCCTCTCTCCCTCTCTCTCCAAAAAATAATAAAAATCTTTTTTATAAAGTATTACTGCATTTATACTGATTTTAAACCTGATATAATTTGGATTTTAAAATAGGAAGCTTTGTAGTATTACTCATGGGGGCCGAAGATTAAATTTCATAACTTTTAAGATTGGCTGTAGTTTTAAAAGATGAAAGTAAGAAAGCAAAAGCATAGAAATTACAGAAAAAAAATGCTATGTATTTTTGCTACAGGGCTATATTTGTATTTTGGGACTTAGAAAATTATGTACCTTTATCTCTTAAGTTGTAAATTTCTGTTCCTTGTGTTTTCTCTGTAGTGAAGTTCTAATGGCCATGCAGCCTTGTCATCTTAGTGTGTTGTGTATTGAGTGATACCTGTCAGGTAGTGTACCTGAGGAAAACTTCAGTGACTGTGGAATTAGTACTTCCAGGCCAAAAAACTATTGACCAGATTCATGGATAGATTCTATTAGAAGGTTATAAACATCCCAATGGCTTATTAAAATATTAGGATAGTATTAAAGCACAAAATTTATAATTTTTTTCTCAAATTACATGAATTATACTGTCTAAAAGAAGTTTCTCCAACAAAAGAATATTTCATTTTATTTATATTTTTGGATTTGGGAAAATATTTTTTTAATAGGGATATTCCATTTTAAACACCTGAGTGAAGTAAAAATTTTTAGAAGGTTTTTCATAGTTTTCCCACGGATGAATGGAGTTAAGTACAAGACTTTTTAATTCAAAGTGGGAAGAATCGTGTTGTCCTTTAGTTTTCACCTTAGAAATATGAAACCAGAAGTCAGCTAAGTCTTCATAGCAATTATTTCTATTTATAAAATGAATAATAGGTTTCACTCAGGATGTTGGGAAAGTTCTTGAAACACACAAAAGTATTCATGAAAAATATCAGGTGTTTTGTCTAGAACTTTAGTCATTGATTATTTTACATTACAATGAGAAGGTACGACTTAGCTGCTTACAACTTGCTAGAGCTTTTCTCCATGGAAACATGGGAAAGAACTGTTTTGTTGCTTGCACTGCAGCTTCATATGGTTTACGCTAATAAATATGTAATAAATTATCATGAGAAAATAAAGGATATTTTATTACAATCTGGTGAGAAGATGGAAAAAATATTGAGCTCTGATTGATAATGTCAACATGTGGAAAACTCATTCAATGAGTTTTTATGTATTTGTTTTCACTTTCCTAAAAATTAAGATTGTTTAGCTAAGAAAAAAGGTTTTTGTTGTTTTTTTTGGTACAGTATCTAGAGGAGTGCCTGCTGCATTATTAACATTCAGTCAGTATTGGTTGAATAAAGAAAAGATGCTTTTATTTGTAGTTGGTTTTGAAAACTCGATTCATGTTTTATTTAAAAGAACGGTTTCTTGTTCCCTAGCTTGTAGCACCTGACAAGCACTGATATGTTTCTTGCCTGACAGTGATATCATTTAAGTACAATGATATAACGTTGTCTTTTACTTAAATGAATCTTTGGAGATTCATCTACATTGTTGGTGTGTCAGTAGTTTACTGTTTTGGTTGTGAGTAGTAATCTGTTGTATGGATGGATATACTTGCTGACCTTTCTGTTGTACCTGCACCCTTTGATGGGTATTTGAGTTATTTACATTATATGGCTATCATCTATGGAGGTACTGTAAAATCCAGGGGGCTTCGTCTAAGCATGTATTTTTATTCCTCTTGGACAAGCGCCTTGGAGTGGAATTGCTGGCTTACAGTATAAGTACATATTTCACTTTAGCAGACATTGTCAAGTTGTTTTTTTAAGTGTCTGTACAATTTTGGATTCCCACCAGCAATGTGTGAGAGTTGCACTTGTTTCACATTCTTTCCAACATTTTATATCCTCCATCTTGTTCATGTTCGCCTTTCTAGGGGATTCATAGTAGTTTCTCCTTATGAATTTATTTACATTTGTCTAATGACCAGTGTTGCTGAACAGATGTTCATGCATCTGTGGACCATTCATAGTCCTTTGTTAAGTCTGTTTTAAGATTTTGCTCATTTTTTATTGGGTTGTCTGTTGAGTAGTAAGAGTTCAGTTATAGGTTCCATCATTGAGTATATGTTCTAAACACTTTTCCCCAGTCTGTTGTGTCCATTGCTTTGTTCTGCATTTCACATATTTTCAGTGGACTCTCTTTATACCTTTTCCCTCTCGCTGGTAAATCCCCTTCCTATGAAATGCACATGTTCACCATTTTTTTTCCCTCAATTCAATTCATATTGTATTTATAACTATTATAAATGTCCTGTCTGCTGTCTTGGAGTTTGGAGTCTGATTTTGATGGCAATGTCTTCCTTTAGCAAGAACCTCTTCCCCCTCCCCCATTTTTGTGTCTAGTAAAATCAAATGTCAGGTATTGAGTACTAAATAACAATAGGATCTGAGGTACATGGTCACTTCTGTTTTTCCTTTAGACTTCAAATATAGGTGATTGTGCCACTATTGTCAGTCATCAAGCTAAACTTGAATTTTGTTCTTGCTTTAGTTACTCTGAGTACACCAGAGACTTCTAATTTCTCCAGTGGTGGACAACTACTGCTTGGTATTTGGTGCAGGGTTCATGGTGGGTAGAGGGTGGGTTGCTGTTCTCCCTTCTCCCCACCTCAGGCTCTGTGTGCCTGAGGAAAGGGGCTTTCTCAGTGCTCCTGCCTCTCTCATATTATAATTTCTAAAATCTGCATGATGGATTTTGATAGTATCTTGTTCCTTCATCATACGTTTGGTAGCTTTTTCACATCTTTATGCTCAATTATTCTATACCATATAATATCTGCATTATTTTGGTGGTCTTTGCATTGACTCCCACTGTTCATAGCTTTTCCCTTCACATCTTCAGTGATTTAGTCTTTTTGTTGGTGAGCTTATTGCATTGTAATTTTATCCATGAAACTTCTTTACCACTAGGTTGAAATTGCTTTGCTGCAGATAGTCTCTGTGACTTGATTGGCCTGGGAGCTCAGCTTGGCCTAAGACTGCTCGAACTGGTTTTGTTTGTGCATTCTGTCACCAGGAGTGTGTGATGCAGACTTGTGTCGAGGAATTCTCAGAGGAGACTTCTTCTTCCCCCTCATTTTACCCAGGCAAACTTGTTGATCACTAAGAGGAAGTTTGATTTTATTTTAGCCTTTGGGGTTTTATGTGAGTGTTTCTGTTGCGAACCTTGTTTTTCAGTCTCTGAACATGGTTTCTTAAATTCAGGTTATAGCCCACCAGGTAAAAACAGACATTTCTATCGTAGGTGTTGAGTCCAGCCTTCATGTACCACTTTATTCCCTGCTTATTTCTCATCTCTAAGGAATTTCTTTTTTTCCCAAAGTAGTTTTATATTTTCCTAAGCATTTTAAGTTGTTTTCTACTGAAGTGGCTTTATTTGAGTATTCCGTGTGCCTTACTGCTGGAAGTGCAAGTTCTATATGCTGTCCTCTCATACCTCTGGTGCAGCAGTTCATACACTTTTATTCCCCCTTCAGCTGAAACTGGAATTCTAATAGGTTGCTGAATATGACATTTTAGTTTCTGAACCCCTGGCCAAGGCCAGAAAAGGTAGGAGGAGGTAGGAATACAGAGCTTGATATTATCATTCACGTATATATTCAAATATATTTGAGCTGGAAATACATCATTAAGCATTTATTAACTTTGTGACTATAGGCATATTAGCTAGTGTTTGAGTCTTGTCCTTTCTCTGTTAAATGGGATGATGATACCTGTCTTTTACAGCAGAGGTCCCCACCCTTTTGGGCACCAGAGACTGGTTTCATAGAAGACAACTTTTTCATGGACCAGGTCCAGGGGATGGTTTCAGGATGATTGTAGCGCCTTACATTCAAGCGCACCTCCGGCTCTGCGGACAAGTTCCTAATAGGCCACAGACTGGTACTAGTCCGTGGCCCGGCGGTTGAGGACTCCTGATTTACAAGACTAAATGAATAAACAAAGCAATTTACAAAACACCTGCCATTTGTCCTGTCATGTAGTAGGCGTTAAAATGTTAATACCAAAACTCTTTCTCTCTTCAGTATCTGAAGAATTATCTGGTATACACTTGTTTTTCTCTTGAGTTTTCCCTTGGGAGGAATTTTAAATAACCTGGTAAAAATAGCTCAGCCACTTGTTTCTGTTTACCGTGTTGTGTCTATTTAATATTTAAAGTCTTTTTGACAAGTATATTGAAAGTGATGGCTTATTCTGACATTTTAATAATGAACTCACAGAGTTTGAAACTAAGGTCAGATGGAAAAATCTCTATTCATTGCAGCTTGACAGGTTCAGGGAAGGCACAGATCAGTCAGATTGTCACCTACCAAGCTAGAATTATATTTTCTCACTAATTAGTATGAATTTTGTGACTCTGTGGGTTATAAAAAGAATATAAAAGGAAATACTTGCTTATTCTCCTAGGCCTTTTAGTCCTTTGAAACTAACTTGTAAAGAGTGACATTTAAGTTTAAATCAGATACGCAATTTCTAAATAGCTATGAATGATGCTTCTTCCCCAAACTTGTTATTGTGAGAGTACAGTTGTGATGATGTAATGCGTTTGTTCACAATAATCACACACTCATGCCTTAACACATCAAATTTACCTTTTCATGCTTTTAAATGTTCAATTGAGTCTTTTTATTTTGCACTTGAGGGAATGGAGTATCAGGGGGGTGACTTACGTTTATAAGAACATATAAGGAGTTAATGGCAAAGCCAGGACTGAAGGACACTCTGACAGTGGCATGATGCTGGGTGAGTTCTTTAATCTAGCTAAACTTCCTTTTCAAGTGTTGAAGGGGGATCGTGCCTGCTTTATAAGGTTATATAGAGGAAGTGGAGATTTGGTATGTGAGTTTATGAAGTGCTGATAGATAGCAAGTGCTCAATCAATATTTTGTCTTAGTTTACTGTAAATTACTTTTTTTTGAGTGCATAATGAATAAAAAATTGTAAGCAAATAAGGAAAATTAAATATTTTATTCTTTCACTTTTTAAACAAAATACACAGTGTACAGACTGGAAATAAAACTTCTCTTGGAGGGTTCCCTGAAGCATTTGTGTTGGGGAAAAAAAAAGGAAGTTTTGTATAATTTGTAGATGCTTTGGTGTCAAAAAGCAGTTTTGAAGACTTTTTGCCCTTTCTTTTGCGAATTCCTCTCAGGTGAGGTTTTGATCTTCACTGAATGATGTTATAAAAGAAAGGGAAAATATAATAAAGCTTATAATTTACACTTCTACTCAATTTGTTTTCAGGTAAATTCACAACATTCTGAATCTCACCTTTAGGTCTGACCCTGGTTGAAATAAAGTATCTCAAAATTTTGCCTTGGCATCACAACCAGTTAGTATCCCAGTAGACACATTTGAGCTCTCCACTACTCTTTGTGCCTTTTTACCAAACACTCAGTCCAAGGATGGCATGTATGCATGGAGTGGTCTCTTTTTTGGGAAGACTTGGTTTTATTGGTGATGTTGAGTCCTGATGTTTGTTTACCACACCAGTGTGCCAACCAGAACCCAGCACCTTGTAGAACAAGATTTCTTTTCCTCTCTAGGGTGTACCTAGTTCAACATTTTTCCTGATCAGACTAAAGATGAATTTAGAAACTGGAAATTTGGGATAAACCTTGGGCTTACTTAGCTGTTTCTTTTTTCTTCACTGTAACAATGGGGCTCAAAGAAGAGATAGTGTCCAGATGTTTACTTGAGGGATTAATAAACCTTTAGAAGGATTGTAAACAGTTTTGTACGATAAAGGCCAAGCTGATAGCATGCACAGTAAATAAAGCTTCTTGATTTAGAATATTCATCTGGTTATATGTTCAAACTTCATCTGCTAGCAATGAATAATAAAATATAGCCTCCCATGCAGTGTATATGAATATGTAATTAAAATACTTGTGCTACTAAGTGAAAATTCTTCTTTAATATAATATTTTTAATATTATTAGTACATTTGTGCCTGCCACGTAATCAACTCTGTGTAATTATTATTTGAACAAATGAATGAAAGTTAATACTGCAAATTTTAATTTGTAGTCAGTTTTGAAAACCCACTTACAAGTTTTAATTAAAAATGAAAAGTTTGAGGTAGGGCTCGAGGTGTAGCCTGTGGTCCGTTCAGCATTCATCACGGGGTCTCCTGAGGGGAGCCAAGGAGAGAAGATGTTAAGAGGTTGTCTCCACGGGGAGGGAGCCCTTCTCCGCCTCCTTCTCCACTTGCTGCTTCAAGGAAGAGGGGACAGTTTCACTATGAATCACTCAGGCTTTGACCAACACAGGGTAGATCCTGTTGTAAAGCAGTGTTGACAGAACACCGTCTGTCTAGTCATCAACCACAGCATCCCCGCTCATGCCACCATCTTCTTCGCCCTGTCCGCCCTTCTGGAAGTGGATGTACAGCTTTAACTGAGGCTAAACATGATCCAGAACAATTTATTCATTAGGTGGAACCTGGAGGAGTTTGGGAAGTCAGGGCATGGCCACTGAGAACCTGTGGAGTCCAGAGTTCCTCAGGGAGTTCATGGATGTGGATTCAGCACCTGCAGGTCCAGTGGCTTATGTCAGCAGCGACATTCATATCAGATAGGATAATCCACTGAGGGTAGTCAGCACCTGTAACCTGGACGTCTTCTGTTTCCCCTTTGATGAGCAGGATGCTCACCTTCGGTTCTCCATCGAACCAGGTGGCCGTCAGACGCAGCCCAGTCTCTACCTGATGAACCTTCTGGTGCCCAGTAGCTTTCTGGTTGTCATCCAGGCCTTCAGCTTCCACCTGTTGGAAAGTGAGAATTATGTTCCATTCATATTTCTGCTGGGCTAGACCATATTTCTGCTGTATTTGTTTTTCCATTTCCATTTAGCCCCCTTATACCTACCCCTCCCCGCAGCAGTCATTACACTGTTGTCCATGTCCACGGGTCCTGTTTGCTCAGCCCCTCCCTCCAACCTCCCCTCCTCTCTCGTGGCCATCCTACTCTCTCCATCTATGAGTCTGTCCCCATTTTCCTTGTCAGTTCAGTTTGTTCACTAGATTCCATTTATGAGTGAAATCATGGTATTTGTCTTTCTTTGGCTGGCTTATTTCACGTAGTATAATGTTCTGCGGGTCCATTCATATTGTTGCAGATGGTAAAATTTTCTTTGTTTTTTTAAAGCCGAGTAGTAGTCCATTGTGTAAATGTCCAAGTGTCCATCGGATGAATGGCTAAAACAACTCTGGGACATTTACACAAAGGTTTTGGATACTTAAGGCTTTCCTAACATTTTACGATAAAAATACAGAAAAGTTTAATGAATTATGCAGAGAATAATACAGAGAGAATACCATATACCTGCTGCCTAAAATCTGCAGCCACTCTTTTGTTTGCTTCATCACACATGGATCCATCCATTCATTCTTGTATTTAGTCATCAACCCATCTTATTTTTTCTTGGATTTCAGACTAGCATGCAGACCTCAGCAGACTTCAGCCCCTCACCGTGCATACCAAAACAGGCATTCAGCATTTGTCTGTACTGTTTTGTTGTTGTTGATAAAGTAAATGTCACATTCAGTGTGTTTTGACAAATGAATACATCTGTGTAACTCAATATAGACCATTACCACCACCTGAGAAAGTTTCTTTCTGCCCCTTGCCCCAAGTCCTGTCAAATCCTATAACTAGAAACAACAGCATGTACTCTTTTGGTGGAAGGCTTCTTTGACTCAGCAGAATGTTTTGGGTTTTGTGTGTATTGTTGGCATAGATCAGTACTTCATTCCTTTTTGTTAATGAGTTGTAATACATTGTGTGAAACCTACCACAGTTGTATTCCCTTGTTTATGGATAACTGGTTGTTGCCCAGTTTTGGGTATTATGAATAAAGCCACTTAAAACAAGTCCTTTACTTTGTAGGTATTTCCACTCAATGATCTCAGGAAGTTAAAAAAAAAAAAGTGAGAGAGAGAATGTTCAAAAGTGAGCTCACCCAAATGTGAATCTCTTCCACAAATCCCTATGTCAGTGAACAGCACCACCATTCACAGTGTTTGTCCAAGTCATAACCTTGGTGTCATCCATGACTACTCCCAGTCACCTCACCTGTAATCAGATACGGAGTCCTGTCATTACTGTTTTCTCACATTTACTTATTGGACATAATGCCATAGTCACTACTGTATCTGAAGTCATCACCACCTTTCATCTGCTTTGCTGAACCTACTTTCCACCTGGTCTTCCTCACCATCTCTCTTGGCCCTCACTCTAGCCCTTTCTCCAAACTACCATCAGTGATCCTTGAAAAAATATACTTTAGATCACACTACTAGTCATTTCCCATTGCTTTTAGGATAAATCCTTATCCTAGTTGGCAAGGAGGCTCTGCATCTTCCCTGGTTCTTATGAGAGACACTGAGTTTGCCAGTTCCTCAAGCGTCTCAATTCAGGCCTTATCTCCTGTTGCCCTGGGACCGTCCCAGTTTCCACACAGTTGCATCCTAGTGTCTCCTAGATTAGACACAGACAAAAACCGCTTGCGCTAGTTGAGATCAGAGTTGCCTGCAGAAACAGAACATCAAAGCAAAACAACGTGATGGTTGTTGAAGTTGGAAGTTCACTCCTCATGAAAGAATCATGTAGCAGGGGAATGCGGGTCTGTTATGGTCACAGTTTATCACTCCTAGGTTATGGCCGTTATCGCAACCATCCAGATGGGAACTTGAGACACCACCGTCCAGGTGGCAGGATGGAAGAAGGGATGAAAGCCTTTCACCAGTTGATGATGAGATTTCCTAGGATCTACCATTTCCCTGAGCAGAACTTAGTGACTTGGCTACACCTATCCTTATGGAAGCCAGAGTACTTATTTTAGGTGTCCTTGTGCCCAGCTAAAAGTTGGGGGTTCTAATTGAGAGACTATAGGCGTTGAGGTAGACTATTTGCCTCACATTTCCCCTCCAGCTCCTGTCTTGTTTTTCTGCTTCCCTGATAGTCAGAACTCCTTGGAAGAGTTGTCCACTCATGATATTTTATGTCTTCAGACTTCCTTCACTTACCCACCCAGTGTAGCTGTTGTACTTGTCCTTCCACTTAAATGGTTGTGCAGGGTTACCCATGATCTTGATGTTTCAAAAATCCATGGGATTCTTTCATGTCTTCATCTGATTTGATTTCTCGGTGGCTTTTGGTGGCTTTTTTTTTTTTTTTTTTTTCCTTGAGAAACTCTCCTGTATGGGGATCAGCCTTGAGTTTTTCATTTGTTTGCCATGACTTTATCATCATCTGCCACCATTCTAGAAGCTGATTTCCTCTTTTTTTTTTTTTAGCCTCTCCTATTTTATCTCATGCCTAAATATTGGAATTTCTAAATGTTTAGTTTTTCTCTAAAATTGTAGTAATAGATACATACCATAAAACTTACCACTTAACTATGTTTAAGTGGAATTAATTATTTACCTAGTTGTGTAGCCATTGCCACCATGGTACCCACAGCTTTTTCAAGTTTACAAAGTGAAACTCCGTAACCATTAAACAATACCCATTCTCCTCTTCCCTCAGTCCCTTCCAGCCATGGTTCCATTTTGTGAATTCTCATGGTTAATGTTAGATCTAACTTGGGAGCATCCATGTCTTTTCTTGATGTCATCCCTTGGGGAGAAGCTCAGTTTCCATGACATTAAATATCATCTATATAATTCCAACTTTACATTTCTGATTAGATTATTTTCCTTCTGATCACTAAATTCATATAACCTTAGCTGGATATTTCTACTTGGTTTGAAATCCACTTCAGTAGCTCATAGAGTTGAAAAATATAACTTATCTAAAGCTTAACTCTATTTTCTCAGCCTCATTTGTTCTTCCTTCTTCCCGTCTTAGTGATGGTACCAGCCATCCAGTTATTCAGACCAGAAACTTGGTTGATCACTTGGTAATTCCCTTTCCTTCACCCTTCCGCAGTCAAATCCATCACTTCTCAGTTCTGCTCTCAGTATGTCTTGATTTGATTCACTTTTCTTCATCTCTGCCATCCTAACCCCTGTCCATGCTCCCATCTTGTCTTGCCTGACAGCCACAATGCCTGCCCCTCCCATCGCATCTCTGCTCCTGGTCCTGCTCCCTTCAATGTGATCTTTAAAGCACAAAGTCATGTTTCTTGGTGCTTAACACCCTTCTTTGCCTTCCTCGTAGTCGTAGTTTTCTTAGAATAAGATCCAGTGTCCTTCCAAAGGTTCTCCAGGCTTTGTGTGACTTGGTCTCTTCTTCCTTCTCCGCGTTACCTGTTATTGCTGCTTTCTACTGCTATTCTAGCCTTTTTTTCAGGTCCTTGAACACCGATTCCCTCATGCTTCAGGGTCTTCATCTCTTTTGTACTCTGCCTCCAGTGTTCTTGGTGTCCTTCAGGCTTTGACTTAAGTGACCCTTCTTTAGTGAGATCATCCAACCCAATACAAAGTACGACCTTTGTTCAGACACAGAACATCTGTTTTCTTTGAACTCCTCCCCCACTTAAAAAATGATTTCTGTTCACGTGCCTCAGTTTATTGTAGATATGATCAGAGACCATTTTACATACCTCATGTTTGATGGCATGACTGGCACATACTTGGCATGCAGTAATTGCGAAGAAGTGCTGACTGGCCTCCCTGGTGTAATTTGTGTTACCTTGGATGTAATATGTTTCATATTGCTGCTCACCTGTTCAGGATAGCTGACCCTGATGACCACAGTGCAGAGCTTCTTTCTGTTAGATGATATTGCAACTCATATGTTTCTTTCATGAGACTCCTGCTTTGTGATTCTACAGCAGTAAGGGTTCTTTTGTTATTTCCCTGATTATACTGTTAGCCTGGTGAGAGCAGGGGCTGTGGCTGTGCTTGGCCATCATTGATTATTTCCCACCTGCTGAGCGTGGTATCTTCTGCTCATCTTGTTGAGTAAACGAATGCATAATGGTAAAAACATACCCTACTGACTGGTTGCATTTCATAAGACAGGATACGCATGTACCATTTGATCAGATGTGAATAGGTGTTGGAAATTGAGGATATATTAAGAGAGTCTTAAATTTTCTTTTTGAAACCAGAATTTGGAAACTTTAGCGTTTTTTTATTGGATTCTCCTTTAGCTGTCAAGAATGTAAAAATTGACAAGGGAAAAACTATTTTGAAACTTTAAAGAATCACATAAAGACATCTGAAATACTGCCAAACACAGTTCTGCACTATAGCAGCTTAATGAAGCCCTCGTATGGTACTTCTGTATGTTTGTCGGCATCTCGTTCCTGCACGTGAGCCACCAGAGTTGATTATGAAATTATGGAAATTTTCATAACCAATTGCATTCATTTTTGAAATTAGGAATTTTTTGAATATTGCTCATAACTTTTTATGGGCTCCACATTTTTTTCCTATGTCATTTAAAATTACTTTTATAGAAGAGTACTAGTAGGGTACAGTAGATAGCATCTACCATACTGTACCAAGTTCAGCAGGGTAACATGAGTTTTCAGGCATCCTCTTGGAATCATTTTCAACATTAATTCAGGAAAGTTTAGTGGCTTTTAAACTTCTACCCTGCGCAAGGGGATTTACATATAATCTTGTGTGAAGCTTAATTGGCCTCAGTTTTCCAGCAGCCTTTAGCCTTAGGCGTCCACACTAAATGCCCAGGATTCAGTCATGTGCTGGGCACTATAGTGCCCTGTTTCTTCTTCCTGGTAAGATCAAAGCCCAGCTAGTTAGAAACTGCCTGGGGCACAAGATCTTCTGATTCTGGTATAAGCACCCTTTACTTTTTTGAGTATTACCACATTCTTGTTTTTGTTTTTGTTTTTTTCTTTTTCTTTTAACTAATGTCAGGTAAAATGAAAATAAACGAATGGTTGCATGTTGTATTTGGCATGCAAGTGTTTTTTTTTTTTTTTTTTCATTTGGACCATGTTGTATTCATCTGACTAGTGATTTTGAAATAAATGTATTTAGCTGCCAACATTTTGAAAATAAGGAGATTTTAAATACCAATCTGATTTGGTAGCTTTTCTTGAAAAATCTGGAAGGCTGGCTACTTAGGGCCAGCTGCTGCACATGCTGTTGGAGCTAGTGAGAGCAACCTTGGCAGAGTGGATGCCTTTCTGTTGGCTGAATCCCCCACCCCTCCCTGTTGTTTCCCTGCCACTGAGGTAAAATGTCAGTTAGCATTTATCCCAGTTGTTGGGCTGTTGATTTTCTCAGGTGGAGTAACGTAATTCTTGTACCCATGTGGAGATGCCAAGGGGAATTACGAGTGAGGGGGGAAATGAATTCCAAGAAAATGAGAGGTATATTTATTTGGGAAATGAATCATTTTTTTTATCTCTATATTTTTCTTTTGTGGAATGTGTATTTGAATTAAAAGCATAGACTGTACCCATTCCTAATTGTTCCGTGACTGGCTCCTATAAACATATGAGTCAGGGACTCTTGATTTAGATGCACGATCCTATAAAAAGAGAGTGAGCCTTCCTTCGGGTACCTTCAAGGACGTACCGTAGATTGTTCTCCTGGGAGCTTGTAACTCTGGCAAATGAAATGCCCAGGCATCTTTTCTAGGACTTGTCAAGATGGTAGTAGCTGCCTTTGTCTTTCCCAGTAATTAGGCCTTGCAGACTGTACCCTCAAGGATTATATATTCTAGAAAAGGGATTGTAACTGAGAGGGGAAAGGTTACATTTGATTGCATGGCTCTCGAAGTCACCTTTAGGTTGGTGTTGGACAACAGAAGAAATTCAGCAGGAGGCAATGGGAAAATAGGACAATTTGAATTAAAAAAAAAAAGACAGATGGGGATTGAATGTGAATAGGACAGAGGATAGTGATGTTGCTGCAAGCTGAGAAGGCTGAGGAAAAGTAAAACTAAAAGGGTAAGTTGTAGCTTGGTCATGGACAGTCTTAAATGTTTGGCCAGAAAGCCTGTGCCTGTTTTAAGAGATAGTGTATAAGCACTGGCCCACTTTTGAATGAAAAGCAGGAAACATCAGTGCTCTGGACTTGAAGGGGAAACACTGAAAGTGCTCCTGGGTTGTAATTATCTGGGTGGAAGCTTGTCCTAGATCTGGACACAGCTTTGGAGAGGCGGTCACTAGGTCTGTGTAACTTATGAGATGTGGCAGTATGGGCGGATGAGGGAGAAGCTGTAGGGAGAGGAGAGGGGACAAGGATCCGAACACAAATGTTGGAGAAAAGTACGGAAATCAGGAGGACCTGGTTAGGAGAATGTTTTGGGTTTCAACTAATGGGCTGGCTTCAAAAATATGAGGAAGTATTGGCTCACATAACTGAAGCGTGCAGACGTCAGGGAGCTTCAGGAATAGTTGATCAAGAAAACTCTCGATGTCCCTGACACCCAGGTGCTCTCCGCCACAACCTGCCCTGTCTTGCACACTGATAGCTTCATCTTCGCGCTGATTCTCCTCACCAGGGCGGGGTGCAGCCTGAAGCAGCAGGGCTCCATTCACACCGTTGCTCATATCTGGTGGGAGAGAGGAAAACCTCTTCAGAAATGCTCTTTAAAAAAAACCCAGAAAGCTGCATTCTCAAAGGCCTCCAGCAAACCTCATCTCACTTGTTTCGTAGCCCAAATTGGATCATGTGCTAGCCTCTTTTTATTAACTGTGGTAAGAAATGCCCATAACATAAAACTTAACCATTTTTAAGTGTACAGTTCAAGTTACTCTATGATAGTTCCAAGTTTAATAAACCTTTTCATAACTACCCATGATAGAGATCTGGTTAATTCTTCTGAATAATTAGAGTAAAGTGATTCTTTGAGAAATAATCTTAAAAATCACAGATCCTTATGTTCCAGGGGAGTCAAGAAACTGTTTCTTCACTAACATTATATGTCATGACAGACATCCCTCCCTCCCCTGCAACACACACACACACATACTCCATGAACACTCTTCCTTACTTTGGAGCAGGGCTCAAACAGTAGAGCTCTTTCATTGGCCCACACAGTGTTTTTTCACATAATTGAAATAGGAGCTAACATTTAAAAATCAGGAGATGTAACAAAAATCTGGTCCACCTTTTAAAACGGAGAGGTGTGGCTTCCTGAGCTGGGGCCAGCCACAGGCTGGAGCAGAAATGTCAGAACTTGGGTCTCTGTCACCTTACTTGGTCCAGCCAGCCAGCTGGCTGCTTGTTGGACTAACCCCACCACTTCGCTCATTTGGGTTGGAGAGCGACTTTCTCCTATATAATGCAAATACACCCTGGGAAAATGAACCTTGTCAGTGATTGAGATTTACTTCCATTTAATGAATATTCACTCAGTTCATTTACTCTGATAAGCACACTCCATGTGAATAAGTTAAAGGAGATTTCTAAATGGGGCAGCTGTGATTCATGATACTCCAAGTACCATGTAATTGGAAAGTCTTATGTCATAGTTACCTCCCCTGTCCCTTGCATGTTGTCTCCTTCGTCACTGTTATGCTCACCACGCTTACTGAGACCCAGAGGGCTAGATTCTAATATGTGAAAATGAACAAGATACAGCTGTTGGTCATCAGGAGCCCATCTCATTGGTGGGATTGGTTTAAAAAAATGAGACAAAGAAGTAGGCACTGTAATGTTGCCACAGCGAAGTGGGAATGGGGAGGGGAGAGAGGTGACTGACCAGGAGAGTTGGTGGAGCTTTCATGCTGGAGGGCTAGGTTTTGTATGATGCATAGTTCTTGGAACTTTTTGAAATAAATTAGCTAAGCCTGCATGTAATGTGGAACCGTTTGAAACCCTTATTAGTGACTCTCAGGGGAGTGGAAAGGTAGCCTTCACCGTGCACAGCAGTGTGGGACCATAAAAAAGACCATGCAAACTGAAATCGCACCAAGTGCTTGTAGTAATCAGTGAGAAAATTGAATCATCTGCAACATTTAAAAATTTTGTCAAAACGTTGAAAATTCCTCTATCAGTCATAAATATATAGGAACATGAAAAAGTAGTGCAGCTAATACTTAGTGGATTGTATTTAAACATTGGAAATATTGAGAGTGAATGTGTTTCCTTTCTTTGTTGAAAAGTTGTCAATGCCCTGCCTGGTAGCACAGTGGATAAGGCGCCGGCCTGCGAACCCAAAGGTTGCAGGTTCGATTCCCAGCCAGGGCACATAACCAGGTTGCAAACCAGGTCTCCAGTCAGGTCTGTGGCTGGAGGCAGGTGAAAAGCAACCATACATTGATGTCTCTCTCCCTCTCTGCCTCTCTCCCTTCCCCTCTTTCTAAAAATAATGAAATAAAATCTTAAAAAAAGAAAAAAAGTTGTCGAGAATACAGTAGTTGGAACAGTGCTGGCCTTTTTGCTTATATAAGCCACAGTATGGAGGGAGCATCTTCTCTGCGCCATGGTGAATGGCCGCAACCACAGGTCTGCAGCAGACTCCCACATTTCATCCTTTGTACTTTCAAAGTTGAGAAATACCTCCCAGGGTCTCTTTAATGTGAATTTTTCCCCCAGCATCAATTCCTCAGAGACTCACAACCGCTTTTGTTGTTATGCCGATAAGTTTGTCTTCACCGTTTCCTCTGGCTGCATATGAGCCTCTGAAACAGTGACAGAGTCAGTGTTCCCATGAGCAGCTGTTGATGCTATACCCAGTGACATTTGATTCAAATTTCACTTCCAGCAGCATAATCTTTTTGTTTTGGTTTCTTTTGCTGCACTTTTATCTCTGTTGGCCAGTGTCCACTTGCTAAGGATCAATTTTTGAAATATGTCCTTGGTTTTATCACTGAGACACAAGAAGCCAGCCCAGCTCCTTGCTTCGCTGTTGTTGCATGAACTCATTACAGATGTGCGGTGAGTTTTCGCCAATAGTCTTTGAAAGAAGCAACGTGATTGGATCACAGATCAAGGGGAGTATATGCGGTGCATAGTGTGATTTGTGGACTGAAGAGCTGGTAGCGGAATTTGTATGTGATGCAGGTACTCATGATTAATGTTCTTTGGTAACTGGAATGAGATAGCAGAGTGGTGTTAACTAAGCTATAGTGAATAAAATTTATGCACATCAGAGCTGTGTAAAGCCAGGACTGTCCGTATGGGTGTCCTGAGTAGTTTGTCCTGCCCTTTGTTGGAAGTTCAGCATCTGTAGCCCGGATACTGAGGATTAGCGTGTCCCCTTTTGTGTCACTGCAACAACTGAAATGCGTCCCTCGTTCTCCTTATGTGCATGAGCATACGTTCCTGGATTGAACCATTCTGGGGCCAACTCTGTGTCACTTTGTCATGAGTCAGTTTGAGAGATGAGGGGCAGCCACTCTGCTGATTATATTTCCATTGTCTGGGTGCAGATTCTGGGCAGTTGAGTTTTTACAGCAACATCCCCACAAGTTGGTGGTGCCTTCCCCTTCCTTTGTAAGTCAGTGGGGCAGAAACAACCCTCTCCAGGGTCTCATGTGACTTAAGACCCTAGCTGGACTTTGACGCATACCTGTGTGCTTGCTTAACCACCTTTTTGCCTCCTAATTTACTCATCTGTAAAATAAGTGTCGTGTATCTGATTTACAGAGCACAGGGAACATGCCTGCGAGAACTGTATAAGGTGAAGGTGGCAGGTTGTCTGGAGATGATGAATAACTGAATCATTGAGATGCATTTCTTGGACTTAAAATGAAACAGAACAGAGCTCTTCAACGTGTCAGCAAAATAAACGTCCTCAGCTTTTACACACCCTCTCATGTGAGAACGTCACTCCTTTTCCATATCCACTTTCCAGTGTTTTCTACTTGGCTCCTTTCTCATTCAGCTTCCTTCATGGCAAATGCAGCATATTGATTCGCAATCCATTAAACAGCTTCCCAAATGAGGATAGATCTTATTTCTCTATTGATACAAGGAAAAAAGAGCACAAACAAGTCGGTCTTTTGGAGAAGCAGGCACAGATGGCCCCCAGCTGGTAGCTGTTTTGAATGATGAATTTTCAATAGTTTAGAGTACAAATGTCAAGTGCTAGTGTTCAGTGTTCTTTTCCTGGTCCAGGGATAAATATTTCAAGTAAAGTCAGCATAAATAGACATGTCTTAGGTTGATCTGAGATGCTGATTACTTACCTGTGGATTTTTCACTTTACATCTGGATGGAAGAATTTGGTGAAATGAGCCTGCTGGTAGAATGTTGGTTTGGCAAAGCTTTCCTTCATCTGTAAAATATTATTTTAAAATTGCTTCTAACTTGTGAGATGTGTAGTATAATAAACACTGGTAGATATCTTCTCTTTCTGCATGGTGTGCTGATGTAGAATTTGTGGGAGATGGAAAAAAAATCTGTTAAGACTCGAGCTTTGAAAAATAAACTATATTCTATTATAGATGAAACTACATGTAGAATTTGATTAGATTTTACCCCCCCCCCCCCCATTTTGGCAGGTTATTTTAGGAAGGCAAAATTATTTAAATAATTTTATGTACATCTGTGATAAAATTTTTAAATAGCTGATAGAGCTTTCTTCTAGTTAAAAATAATTCCAAGTTCCAGCTTAGGTAAACATTGCCCACCCTTTCCACCTCTCCCTCTATTACTCCCACAGAAACTAAAATCAGAACAGGAGCATAGGATTCCATGTTTATTATGTATCTTTTTAATATAAAAAAATGCTGTTACTCTTTAATCAGGGAACATTACTCCCTGTTTATGAAATACAAATACAAATTAGAAAGTTAAGATGACTGTTTAGCTTCTAAAGCTTAAATATCCATAGCATGCTCTCTTTATCACATTTTTTCATGGTGAAAAGGTAACCTTTACAGGTGAACTATAAAAATACATATTGTTTCTAATGTCAGTAATCTTAATTTTAATTGCTTCATGTATTTTATTTTGATATTCTTAGGCCAAATACTTTTGCTACTATGAATATTTGTTATTCATCAGATCTGAGGTTAGCATAAGAATTAAGTTACATATTGAATTATTAATCCCCTGTAAATAATGAGTATAGTAAGTCTGTATACCAGAAATTTAAAGTTACTTTTCAAATAATTATATTTTTAGATGGACTTCTCTAAAATCTCCCCTCTCCTTATGACACATAAGATTGCTAATTATTGTAAGAGAGTAACGAAACCTAGATAAATTGGTAGAATTAAGAAAAGATTGTTTTGATAATGAAGATGTCCAGAAGTTGGAACAGACTAATTTGAAGTGACATTAATATAAAGCATCCAGAATTAAGAATTCAGACAGATCTTTAAAATACTTAAGCTGACATTGAATATTGAATGTTTCTTGAAAATGATTCAAAACCAGATATTTGTTATTCGAGGTTTGATTTTATGAAAGTGAAAACCAGGACAATAATTAGATTTAAAAAAACAAAATAGCCCTGGCTGGGTGGCTCAGTTGATTGAAGCCTCATTTTGTGCACCAAAAGGCTGGGGGTTTTATTCTGGTCAGGGCATGTTACCTAGGTTGCAGGCTTGAATTCTAGTCAGGGCTCAAATAGGAGACAACTGATCAGTGTTTCCCTCTCAAATCAATGTTTCTCTCTCTTTTTTCCCCCTCCTCCTCTCTCTAAAAACAAAACAAGAAACAATTCAATAAACATATCCTCAGATGAGGATTAAACAATAAACAAAAAACCAGAGTAGCTAGAACTGGGGTTAGGATTTTTTTCCCAGAAGCAGAAGATAGTAATTTTCTTCTCAGAGGTTTTGTGGCTCTGCAAACATAGGCATTCCTCAGCTTAACTGACGTCATGGTATTTATAGTTAGAGTGCCACAAGGAAGCTATAGTCATTTTAAGCCTGTTTCCCAACTTTCGGTTTATATTTCATACAACTGGGGTGCATCAACATCTTATTTTTTGAAAGGGGTTGGTCGGCTAGCCACTTAATTGAATTATTCCTTGAATGCAAACCTAACAATTTGGGTGATATTCTGACTTGTTAAGAACTAGAGCATATCATGGGTTCCTGGGAATTGCTTTCCTTGTGAGGCTTTGCAGGCATCATTTGGATTGTGGAAAAGGTATGTGTCCTTTTGAAAGGTGTGAGTGTTTCCATGCGTTGAGGGTCTGTAAAAAATAACTTGCTTCAGTGTCCACATTTCCATGATTTTTGAAAAGCGTCACTTTAATTCTCATGGCTTTGTGTTAAAACTGGATTATTGCGAAGATGGTAAGAAAGTGCCAGCATCTCTGTTACGGTTGGTCCCTGCCCATCTCCTTCCTCAAGGTGCTGAGCCTTTCGATATCCTAGGAGGGTTGCCTCCCCAACCCAGTCTGCTCAGCCAGTGACTTTCATATCAGTTGTGTCCCCATCCAAGCGCTTGGTCCACTCAACATTGTCTCTTTGAAAAGGAAAGTAAGTACTTAGGTTGGGGTTCTCTGGAAGCCCTGGGCATCGTTTTGAAAACATATGGAACTCACCTTTATCTTTTCGAGCTTTCTTGACTCTAGGAGAAAGCCCAGGTTTCTCTCTGACCTTCCTTCTTTAGCTGCTTTACTAATTAAAGTGAATTAGAGTGAATTCAAAATTCTTTGTGAAAGCAAAATTCTTTGAACTATTTCAGGTGTGATTTCATGTTTATAGAAAATGATTCAAAAGTAGTAATTCTTTCAACTTGGATTTTGTGAAGGGGGAAACAGGCCATAATAAGATGAACCGAACAAAACAGCTGGAACTTATTTTAGGATTATATTTTCCTGAGACAAGATAGTCATTTTTTTCCTCAGAGGTTTTGCAGCTTCTTAGATTTCAACCTGTGCATTCCGACCTCACCTTGTCCAGTTTCTCTGTCCACCTTGATTTACCTATCTGTCTTGGTGGCCATTTAGGACATCTTTCTCAGCATAGCTTTCTGGATACAGAGCCTGTGACTTGTTTAGTGTCCTGATTTCCGCTTCTGCACCCTTTGACCCCCATACCCTTCTCCCAGTTTTACCAAGGGACATACGTCAGCCTCCAGCTCCAGCAAATCCAGCTTCAGACTGAGGTTGTGGGGCCAGCCCCACCCACACTCCAGGCAGAGAACTGGGCTTCCTCCTTTTCCTGAAACAGCATCACACGTCACACCCCCATAAAGGGCTGATACTAGTATAATAGTATATGTACCACAGTATCTACACCATAGGAATGGATATAGATGATAGTTTGAAAAGCTTCACTGATAACTTTTTAGGTGGAATTTTGACTCCCAGAAAATGAAGTATGACCCCTTCCTATTTGTAGTTACTCGCTGGTTCTTGGCTTATTTGAGCATATGACAGCCAAGTGTAGATACTAGATGGCTCTGTTGAAGTCTGTATTGAGCATGTGTATGTATGTGCTGATTCAGGAGGGTGGAAAGGACAAGACACATTCCCTGTTGGGGGTGGGGAAGGTGAGCACTGAAGCACCTTAGGCCCTATCTGGTACCTGCCTGCCCTTTTTCTAGATCTTCCTTCATGCCTCCTCTTCTGTCTAGGATACCTTTCTTCACTTTTTCTACTCCTCTAGGTCACAGCATGAATAGGCATTTCCTTGAGCTAACTTTTCTTAACTATCCAGAACTGGGTTGGGATCCCTTCTGATACTCTCAGTTGGCCTGCTCTGTTATGAAACTTGGGACATAGCTCAGAATGAAGGGTTACCTTGTCTTTGCCCTTGTTAGATCATGAGCTGTCACATTCCTAGATCTAGAACAGAGCCTGGCCAAAGTAATTGACATGTATTTACTGGGTTGGCCAAAAAGTTTATTTTCCATAAAATGGCTCTAGTAGCAGGTAGTTGTCTTTAATTTCATTTGAAACAATTTAGTTGTATGGTATTGTGACTGCTGTCATATCAGCATGCATTTTAAAAAATTAGCAAAATTGGTGAATTTTGTGTAGCCACTTTGATATTGAAGATGGAAGAAAACATGCACACTTTCAACATATCATGCTTTATTATCTTAAGAAAGGAAAAAGTGCACCTGAAATGCAAAAGAAAGATTTGTGCTGTGTATGGAGAAGGTGCTGTGGCTACTAGAACATGTCAAACGTGGTTTGCACAAGTTTCATCATTGGATGAGAAATCTCCACAGTCAGGGTAGACCTATAAGTTGACAGCAATCAAATCAAGACATTAATTGAGAACAATCAACATTCTACCATGTGGAAGATAGCTGGCATATTAAAAATATCCAAATCAATAAAGTTGGTGACAAAAATGTTTTTTATTTTACAGAAAAAAAAAAAAACACACACGAACTTTTTGGCCAATGCAGTACAACAAGGATGAATATCATCACGCACGCACTCTGTGCGACTCCGTGATTAATTGGGTTTTCCTCATGTTTGCTTGTAGAAACCTTACAGCAACTCTGAATAGCCACTACAGTTAATGGTACAGAGGAGACCAAGGTTATTTGCCCAACATGATAGCCTGAAAGTGGGGAGCTGGTACTTGACTTGAGCACCACCTGCCTGTAACGGCTGGTTACCACCACGATGAACAAGCACAGAGATGTCCGAGGAGACTCCTCGTAGGGACTGACACGGAGCCTCGTGAATGACCAGTGTGGTTGGTGGTGGCCAGCCACAAATGGTGTTTATTGGAGTCAGCCACCGGTGCCAAACTCCAACAAGCAGCAGCAGTGTGTTTCCTCTAAAAGGTGTGACATTTACTGGTGCTCACTGGATTTGGGGATCACAAGCGGTGTTGATGGGGTGCGTTGAAAGTGGGCCTTTGCAACCCCCACCACTGCCTGCATGGTAGACACTGGACTGGTGCGAGGCCTCCGGGAGTGTGTGGAGGAGGCATTTCACCTTCATGGCTGTTACTTAATATTACGATGTAGTCTCTGCTGTATTATTTCCTGTCACGGAGCAACTAGTGGTTAATAAAGAGAGGTCGTAGGCAGGGTCATTTCTTAGAAGCTCTGCAACTAAGATTTCGTCAAGTTATGTTTTCTGAATGTATGTTGACAGGGGTGCTTTCCTATTACAGTATTCTAATTATACCTGGCATAAATTACTGGGGTAAATGGCCAAATTCTTAAATGCTGAAAAACAAAGTACGAGGTTTGTCCCAAAAGCGTCAAGCCAGCGTGAATATAATTAAAACAGTTTGGGTGGCCGATACTTTCAGAGCAGACCCTGTGTACAGATAATTTTCTTACTCCTTCCCTACCAGCAGTCTTATATTAAGATTTTACTTTTTCATTTGATCTCTTTCGGTGTTCTAACTAACAGGAAACTTCAAACTCTTTGAAGGTGCATGTGTAGTAACTGGAACTAACAGGTGATAAAATGTGGCCAACGAGGAGGCCCTCCTCATTGGGCCTCCCTGCCCTCATTTGGGGACTAGTGAACTCATTTATAAATTGACTTTTACTTGACTTCCGGAACTTGAGTGATTTGCAGATTCTACTTTGGGAAACCCTTTACTACCCCGTCTCCCACCCCAGCCTTTCACAGTAGGGTCCATGAGCTGCTCTAGTGATCTGCGCCAGCTCCCAGTTTGCTGGTACGCAGCTGCATTTTTGTCTTATCTGCGGCCCTGAATTGACTGTCATCACCTCGTGGACGCAAGGAATTGTGTCTTATGCATTACTGTGGGTCTCAGCCCTTGTGGCGTCTAAGGAGGCCTTTTATAACTGTGTAGGATGTCATTTTTAGTTAGTATGCCTAACTTCTACAGCACATTTTCAAATTGGTATGCACATGTTTTAAAAAGATACAGGGCCTGTATTCAGTATAGAATGGTGGTTAGAAGTACAGTCTTTGCAAAGCAGTCTGGGGATTTTATCCTCACTCTGTACTTCCTAGCTGAGCTGGGAACCAAGAAATCTACTTCATAGGGGCATCATGAAGAACCTTGTACCCTAACACACCCTGTGCTTGTTTGCATGCTGGGTAGAGAGCTTGCTTTTATATTGCAGAGTCAGACTATAAACAAACACAGACAATAGGAGCATTTCAGGTAGTGATAGGAGGGAAATAAATGCAGTGAAGAGGGAAGAATAATTCTGGTTGGGGTGGTGCAAGAGTGGAGGGGAAGGTGACAGAGAAGGTGGCAGCCGGAGACCTGAGAGTGAGTGTAGAGGCCCTGAAGGGGTTGCCTGCTGAGCATGTTCTTGGGGAGGCCATTGTGGCTGGAGCAGAGGAAATTGTGGAAAATAACACTCATCTTGCTAGGTATGGATTTAGAGTTAACAAGTTAATGGTGAAGACATCCGAACACATTAACAGACACGGTATAAGATGTGAGGAGAAGAGGCAGAAGCCGGGTCCTGCGGGGCTCGGTCACAAGCACACCTCCTTCAGAGCCAGGCTGCCACCTTGACTAGGGACCTCACTTTGTTTTTCCATTTTTAATAGACAATGCAAGTTTAGAGAATGATTTCTCCTAAGACAAACAGCCATGCAGACACTGTGATAAATGGCAAGTGAGGAACTACATGCAGGAGGAGGATGGCGAGGGGCCTTTGACCTCAGTGTGAAATCCAGCGGGGCCTGGGGATGGGGACATCAGGGAGCCTTCCTGCCTAACTGGTGAGGACATGCGTGCCTGCGGGCCCGCCAGTGTGGCCTGGTGGCATGTGGGCTGCAGGTGCTACATCTGCCACGTTTTCCGGAGAACCGGAAATCTGAATTTGTATAGGAAATTCGGATTTTAAAATGTCAGTGCATGCTTAAATATAAAAATCCTAGGGCTGGATAGGCAAAATGCATCTGTGGGCTGTCAGTCTTAAACAGCTGCTGAGAGCCCTTTCTATGCAGTGATAAAGAGGGTGAAATGAAGTAGGATATGTGTTAACATTAACCATTTAGTCTTCTGCCCAATACCTGAGGGAGAAGAGGCGCTTTTTAAATGAATTGCACTGGTAATGTGTTTAGTTGTCTTCATCAATAGTTTGATTAGTTAACTCTATATCCAGATGAAAAAGTAAACATTACCCTACTCAAATTTAAGTGATTAATACAGAGTAGTCACTGTTTTTGCCTATTTAATTTGTTTAGTTGTTTGCTCTATCAATTTGGTGAGCTCTGTATTCATGGTAGAAAAGTAAATGTTAGTGTAATTCATGGGATAAAAGTAGAGGAGAGCAAGGATGCACATTTTTGGGTGACTCACTCTTTCATGCCGCCTCCTTCCTGTGCACTGTAGTCTTGCTCCCCTCACTTGTGTTTGTGCTTCTGCACGTTTGGGGCTCCGGGCTTCCTGGCCAGTGTTGGCTGCGTGCAAGTGGGAAAGAACCGTGGCAAAAATGCCATTTGGGACCAGGCAAAGGCTGATAGGAATGTAGCCTCATGCTGTGATGTCATATTTAGAGGCTTTTAATCACTTTTAATGAAATACAAATGTGCTCAAAGCAAATTATTACTTTTTTTTTCAATCTTCATTTAGTATGGCCTAACCCACGTAGTTTTGTATTACAAGGATTATGTTTGGTGTGTTGCAATCTGTTGGCGATTGTCTTGGGGAATTTTATTTAGCACAGGCATCTCTGACAATTTTGGTGTCAAGCTGGGTTAATTACTTGTTCATGTGCTTTTTGGTCTTGTCTGTGTTAAAACTCTGGGGCATCACCGAGAGGAACACTGGGAATAACAAAATATACTTGAATATTTCTGCTTAGATAAAAGGCTTATAAAAATGCATCTCTTTTTTTTTCCAAGTTTTTCCATTGTTTTAAAATGAGATCATTTTGTTGTATCCACATGAGCCTAAAACCTTGAAAATATTTTTTTTTTTTGAGAAAATCTTATCTGTAAATACAAGTTGTTAATGGAATCAGTATTTCTCTCCATTTTTGTTACAGATCATGGAAGAAACAAATACGCAGATTGCTTGGCCGTCAAAGCTGAAAATTGGAGCCAAATCCAAGAAAGGTAAGTTATGAGAGATGGAGGAATTAGCGGTTTTGACAGCAGAAACTGTGGAATCACTGCACATTTGCCAGGGAAAGGAGGAATCCACCTTTATTTTTATCATGTTCATCCTCAAATATTTGTCAAAAAGGAGTATTTGGGGAGGGTTATTATAAATAAAAGTAATGTGCAGCCTCTGATCCAACAACAGAGAACATATTTTTAAGTACTTTCTATTAATAGAAGTGTTATTGAAGAAGACGCCATAGCAACTTATGATTTCAAGAATGCCCACTTATACGATGGGCATGAGTCCTGGTAACTTTCCACAGGTAGTTGCTCATTGTCAGTCTATAAACTCCCAGGGTGTACAAGTTAGCCTTCTTGTTTATGAACCACGCTGATTGGTCTTTCCTCCAGTACAACCCAAACCTTAGATTTTCTTTCTTGACGGATTCTTCTACTCTTCTCCCATCAGGCAGTGAAAAAATCAGTAGGTTCCTCTGTTAGATGGAGCATTTCCCGTGCCTGGCATGTATTTTGCTTTATCTTAGAGAACTACCCAGTACATCATGGTCAGAAATGAAAGTCTAGGCACCATTAGTTTTTTTCAGATTATGTAATGTTTTCCAGTGACCTGCCAACACATACTTTTATGGATAGTTTTTTTCTGTTTGTTTGTTTGTTTGTTTTAGAGAGAGGGGATGGGAGAGAGAGGGAGAGAGACATCAGTGAATGGTTGCCCTTCACCTGCCTCCAGCTACAGACCTGGCTGGAGACCTGGCTTGCAACCTGGTTATGTGCCCTGGCTGGTAATCTAACCAGCGACCTCTGGGTTTGCAGGCTGGCGCCTTATCCACTGTGCTGCTGGCCAGGGCTGATAGTTTTTTTTTTTTAAAGTGTAGTCTCAGTAAACTTTGTGGTGCATACTTTATTAAAAGATGGCATACTTTATTAAAAGATGCATGTAGTAATTAGGAGGTAATAAAAGCTTTGGTGGTTGTTTAGTTTTGTATTTGCTGCCCCTTCTCCCCATCACTTTTATTGCTAACTATTGTGAAACGCTGCAATATTTCTTAATTTCCTTTCTTATTTTAGTCCAGATTTTAATCTAATTTTATTATAGTTACTCATCAGATGGAATGTAAATTATTTTACAACTGTCGTTCTGAGTGTTGTTAGCTGGACTTTCAGTGGACTGGAATTCCTACGGAAATTTAATCTTGTTACTTTCTTATTTGTGATCATGGTGGCAAGAAATGAGAATCCAACATGCTAAACAGTCATGAGGAGACATGATGAATATTAAAGTGTCATTCCATTACTATGTATAAACCTTGCATATATCAAGTGCTATAGGATATATTCCCAATTAATCTTCAATGTTGAGATGTGTTTTATTCATGATACAGAAGAAGGAACTGTCATTATTACCTACTTGTTTGGTTGTTTGCAGCCACTTAAAAATCCCTGGCCTACTATAGCACCTAAACAGGTTGGAACTTGAGCAGTAACTAGATCCCCTTTTCCTAATAGGTATTTTTAAAGACTGAAATGAGCTTTATTACTACCCTAGTAAAAATGTTATCTATTCAGTGTCCAAAGAAAACCCCTAAGGAAATAATATTTTAAAAGTCTCAGATAATTTTGGATGGCTTATTCTCTTGCATTACCCATGCTGTACATTTTTATCCGCGCCCCCCCCCCCCCCCCCGCCCCCAACTCTCATGGAAAACTGAGACTGATAAATTTTGTATTCAAAATGTGATACAAGATCTGGAGATTTTAGGTAATATGGAGATGAATAGATTAGGTTAATGTTTCAGATGCGTTTCTAATCATTAATACATTTAACCCTAACCCATTCAGAGTGGCCATCTATATTCCACATTTTGATTAGATGCTTTGTTTTGAAAATAAGACTATTTTAGCAGTACATCTGAGTGCGTTTAGCATAATTTTAACATGATTAAATTTAACCTTTGGAATTGTGCCTCAGAATTGATCTCTCCAGGTCTACATCTGCAGACACGTCTGCAGTCTGACACCTTATGAACTGCTGTCTATCCATACAATACTGAGTGATGAGCAGAATGGGCCAAAAGAGAGAGAGTGAGCTTAGGGAAGAGAGAAAAGGTCAAGAGTTTTTCTCAGAGGAATTTACTCCTGTTACTTAAACACACAGCTGCTGAGTCGGTTTTTGGCTAACATCCCTGCTATGTATATTCCTATATTATTTTTAAAATGGTTTGATTCAGAGGTGAAATTTACTTGACTATAATTTCATTTGAGTAAAAAACAAAATGAAAACGACAGCGAGAACTTGAGAAGGTAGCTATTTGCCCTTTCATCTCATGGGCCAATCTACCTCTGAATATTGTAGAGGAAAGGGTCGCAGGCTTTTATTTTAAGTCTTGTTTCTTCCAAAATATTATTATTCAAGAGAACAAAGAATATAAATATATCTGTGGACTCGGTCCATGTTTTGGATGGTTATTAAACCTTAAATCCCATGGTGGTGTGCAGATTTGGAATAGACGGACACTCCCCAGACTGAGCTCGAGAGATAGTATAGCCATGGGTTTGTGTTGTGTTTTACTTCCTAGATCTTGATGCTTATTGCTTGAATATTTGAGCCTAGACAAACATTTTTCATGGCTACTGTTACCACAGTCTGCCCCCGCCCCCCCCTTTTCACCTTACTGGAATTTAGTCCTATGTCTTTGAAGTGACTTTCCAGTAGACTTGTCCAAACTATTTTTTAAGCCATCAATCCTTTATCAGAGTGGTATTTGAGCGGCCACATGGCTCCTTGGGTTGAAGTGCTGCCAGGGTGCTACCCGGCAGGAAAGCAGAAGGCTAGCAGCCTGAATTTGCCGTCAGAAAAGTCAGATTCTTCTCGAGACTTTAGGTTCCATAGATCTAGGGTGGGACTGGGAAGCCACATATTTAATAAGTTGTTCTGGTGGTTCTTATGGTTAAGCTGAGTTTGGGAATAAAAACCTCATCATTTTGACATTGAAATGTGATTTAGTCACTAAGGAGACCACGTGTTCAACAGACAGTGGGTGATGATTGCTGTTGTAAAATAGGTAAAGGCCTTAAGCAGCCACTTCTGGATGACATCATCTTGCTTTTCAAAGGCCTGTACTTTTACGGATTTGTTCATTTTTAGTTTATGTCATCTTTGCAGTCAGTTAACATGGATAAATTTCAAGTAATCACAACTTGATTGTTATGCGCCTGTGTGAAATATATTTTTTGGTAAAAGACCACCTGGTGTTTATTCCCTCTCTCTACCCGCCTCCCTCCTTTGCCATCCTTCTCACTTTTCTTTTTCCCTCTCTGCTTTCCTTTCACTTTGCTTTGTTCCCTTTTAACCATACAGAATATGGTGAAAACTGTAATACCAGCATTTTCATGTAGTAATAAGCAGGGCATTTTGGGGAAATGTTTATTAAAAAAAAAACTCAGGGGCTGTACAGTATTTTTTTAAGACTTTATTTATTATTTTTAGAGGGAGGGGAAAGGAGAGAGGCAGAGAGGAAGAGAGACATCAATGTATGTATGGTTGCCTTTCACCTGCCTCCAGCTACAGATCTGGCTGGTGACCTGGCTTGCAACCTGGTTCTGCCCTGGCTGGGAATCAAACCAGTGACCTTTGGGTTCGCAGGCCAGCGCCATATCCACTGTCTCACCAGCCAGGGCAATAGAATTTTTAAAGAACTCTTTAGTGTTTGAAATTATGAGAAGGTAGAAACTTCATTAGATCCACCAAAAAATAAGAAATTAAGATTCGATGTAATGGACATGTAAATAGGCAATCTAGGATTGACTTAATGAAAGTCATAATTAAGAAAAATAAGCAATAACATAGTATTTGTTCTGTATAACACATTTATTTTGAGTAAAAGTAAGTAAAACCATTTCTAACTCTTGGAGTAAATACTAGAACATTCCACTTTACATAGAAAAATCTGAGGTTCGTGCTTGTCAGACCGTTATTTATAAGGTGTTTAATACTGTAAACCTGACTAACCTAGAATAACTTCAGGCACTCATTAAAATTTTGAATATGCTATTGTGAATCACAGCCTGTTTTAAAATAAATTCAGTGTCATTAAAGTACAAATAGCATTTTGAACAAGTTTGACTTTTGCCAAACAAAAGTTCTTCCAGACATTCTTTAACAAATAGATAAAAGTGATTTGTAATGAGAGTTTATTAAGTTGGTATGATTGTGCTGTGAGTACTGCATGGAGTTAGATGAGTTTATTCTCTTACATAAGGTCGGCATCTTTCCTTCCTTCCTTCCTTCCTTCCTTCCTTCCCTCCCCTCCCCTTACCTTGCCTTTGTTCTTTCCTTTTTATCTATTCTCACCTAAGGACATTTTTTCATTGCTTTTAGACAGAGAGGAAGGGAGGTAGAAAGAGGGAGAGATAGGGAAAGAGAAATATCTATTGGTTGTTTTCTTGTTGTTTTTTTCATACACATTCTCATGGGGGATCGAACCCGCAACTTTGGCTATCTGCCCTGACCAGGAGCCAAACCTGTGACTTTTTGGTTTTCGGGGCAATGCTCCAACCAATGGAGTCACACCAGCCAGGGCAAAGTGAACATTTTTCTTACTGTCATCTCTTTGCTCTTAATTTGCTCATCAATCTTTCTCTTCTTCGACTGGCAAATGTAAATGTGGGTAAAATTATTTAAAGTTTTTATGCCAAATTCCAAATAGACGAGGTCAGCATTAGTGAAGCTTTATTGCTCCTTGTTCTGTGAAGGAGTTGTCCTGCAGACTTGACTAAGTGATACAATGTTCTCTGAAAGTGTTTATTTGACAATTTAGGGTGCCCAGGCCTACCACGAATGAAAGGTGTTGACTGGATTGCTTGATGTATCGTGGTTTGGAGGCAGTTTGGCACCAAGTTTGACCATTCCCTTTGTCCAAGAATAAACAAAAGAATCATCAAAATTCCATGAGGTTTTAATAATTTTGGTTGCATTTCACCAGAATAGGCTATCTTAGCATGGGAAAAACTATAGACTATTCACTTAATTTTTTCAGGGGAAAATGTTTTGTTAAAGGTCCTTATGTTTTTGTTGGGTGTTCACATTGGACTATTGTGAACATAGGGGGTTATGACCTATTAGTGTATCAAAAATTAACTAAAGTGGCCACAACCAACATAAAAAAAAATACAACTGGATTAGAACATGAGTGTGAGAGTATGATGGAACTATCATATATTCATATGTCACTGTTGACGTGTATGAATACAAAAATACATACATATATATATATATACATATATATATATATATATATATATATATATATATATATATATATACATATACATTAGTATGTCATGATGTAAAGTGGGTGACAAATGTCAGAGTACATTGCTCTGGGTGCTCAGTTCCCCAAAGAGTAGCAAGCACATTCATTTTGTTCATCGCTGTATGCCCAGTAATGTAACTAGTGCATCGTTGGCATTCTGTAAATATTTGTAGATTATCTAATAACTCATTCACGGTTATAGTGGAGTCAAATACGGAATGGAACATATAGCCACAAATGTGTGTTAGGCAGGAAGATGGTTTAGAATGACAGCTATCACACAGGACTGGCATTTGCTGCTGTGAAATCTGTTGACTAATGATGCCTTTCCTTACATGATCAGTAAGAACTCTTTAATGTCTACATTTAATAGCAGCATGAAATCTCTTAACCAATGAAAAGTTTTGTAAAGTTAAGGAAGAAAGTGAGAGAGGGGGAGAGAAAGAAAAGGAGGGTGGGAGGGAGGAAGGAAGGAAGAACAGGGTTGAATTAAACAGTAATTACACTATCTTTTTTTCCCAGGTAACTGGAACCAGGTCTTGATCTTTCTTAGCTCTCTTGTTCTCTTCTTAGAAGAGCTCCTTCTCCCTCAGACCTTTTGTTTCCTGAGCAGATGCTTTTACTTCTCTTGCTTTTAGTGAAGAAAGTGCCATTGGAGCCCTGGCTGATAGCACAATGGATAAGGTTTCGGCCTGTGAACCCAAAGGTCGCAGGTTCGATTCCCCAGCCAGGGCACATAACCAGGTTGCAAGCCAGATCTCCAGCCAGGTCCGTGGCTGGAGGCAGGTGAAAGGCAACCATACATTGATGTCTCTCTCCCTCTCTGCCTCTCTCCCTTTCCCTCTTTCTAAAAATTATGAAATAAAATCTTTAAGAATAATAATAATAATAAAGTTAAAAAAAAAAAAAAGAAAAGAAAAGAAAGTGCCATTGCAGGATCCCTTCCATGTGTAGTTCTGTCCTCTGTTAGATCCCCTGAGGCAGAGCAAAGATCGTTTTGTTTTGTTTTGTTTTGGGGGTTTTCTGCCTCCCTCATAATAGACATTGAGCTAGATGTATTACCTGTGCTATCTCTGTTAATCCTCACAATAACCCACACAAATGACCATTATTGTCCCTGTTATATACATTAACAACTGTTTCAGAGAGATGTTATATTTAAGATCATAGAGTTCGAAGTGGTGGCATTAGGGCACAAACCTTCATTTCAAGATATTTCCCTCCACTCCATAAGCATGTATATAATATAGCCCATTGCTGAATGAACACCAAAAGAATGTAGGTTTACCAACACCTTAAGAAAACTCAAACCCTGGCTGGTAGCACAGTGGATAAGGTGTCAGCCTGTGAACCCAAAGGTTGCTGGTTCAATTCCCCAGTCAGGGCACATAACCAGGTTGCAGGCCAGGTCTCCAGCCAGGTCTATAGTAGAGGTGGGTGAAAGGCAATCATATATTGATGATCCTCTCCCTTTCTGCCTCTCTCCCTTCCCCTTTCTCTCTCTCTGGAAATAATAAATAAAATCTTTAAAAAAGAAAAAAAAAACACTCAGAATATGTTCATCTTCAAAAACAAAGACAATCCTACTTCCTTCCATTTTTGAAGTTTGCTGGATGTCTTATATTGAAAGATGTATTCAACAGATGTATTTTTATCTTTCTTTGTGCTTTTTGCAGTATCTTTTTCCTTTTATCCCTTTTTGAGACTTATTAGTGGCTTTATTGGTGTTTATATACTGTTACCTGAGCAGTGGTTTTCAGCCTGGGACAAATTTATCCTCCCGGGGACATTTGGCCCTATCTGGAGGTATTTTTGGTTGTCACAACTGGGCGGTGGTGCTACTGCTCCAGTAGACAGAGGCCAGGAGTGATGCGAAACGTCCTGCAGTGCACGGGACAGCCTCCACAGCATGAGTTACCGGATCTCAAATGTCAGTAGCGTGACGGTGGCGAAACACCAAGCTGGGGGAGCAGCCATGGTTTCAGGAGACAATTGTCTACGCGGCCCTGGATTCTTCCTAGCACATTTCACGAAGCTCAATGCGTTGCGTAACTGGCTTCGTTTTGCAGCATTAGACACAGGATAGATTGTGCAAATTAATGACTCCTGGCGGAAGAGTGTCACTGTGTAACAAAGTGAACTGACCAGCTTTTAGTAAAAGATAAAATGTGGTGGGATGACAGGTCTCCACGTTTTATTTATTTATTTACTTACTTTTTAAAGATTTTATTTATTATTTTCAGAGAGAAAGGAAGGGAGAGAGGCAGAGAGGGAGGGAAACATCAATGTGTGGTTGCCTTTCACCTGCCTTCAGCCGTGGACCTGGCTGGAGACCTGGCTTGCAACCTGGTTATGTGCCCTGACTGGGGAATCGAAAGTCTCCACATTTTGAAAGACAGGCTGGAGTCCAGTTTGAGTTGTATAATTTGTGCAACTTCAACTGCTTGTTCCTTCTTCACCAGTGTTTTGAGTGGTGCCCGTAGCTTCAGTGCTGGGGGACAGACGGCTGCCCTTCCAGTTCCTGCCGCCTATTTCTCCCATTCTCTTTCCTGGAAACTGTGGTTGTGATAACTCGGACAGTTTCTAACGATGCTGTAAACTCCTCTCTTGCTCTGGACATAGGAACCAAAAACCAAATTTTGATGATTTCCCAAACCATGCGCAGCCTCTTACTGCCTTTTTTTTCTTTTTCCTTCTCTGCCCTTCCATCCTTCCATGGCATTGCTAGACAGAATTAAGTGACACCTGTCAGGCATGCCAGTGGCAATGATTTGCACGAAGCTTTTTTGCAGTTGCAGACCCTGATGAGGCATTTGTCATTCGTTAGGAACACTGCTTAAATCGAAGTGGCATCGTCATTTCTGCTGTGTGTTTTTTGGACCATCGAAGCATGGTTTGTGGCTAAAATGCTAGGTATGAAAAGGCATTTTTATCAAAAGATACTAGAGAAATTTCAGGAATGAGGAGTTGCATTCCTTTTACATAGTGTTGCCAGAAATTACTCTGAAATAAAAATAAAATGAGAACATATCATATGTTTGTTTTTAGCTGTTTTGTCCATGCAAATAGTTATGTATTACTACTTTTTGAAAATGGGCTCATACTATACACACACATTTCTGCAATTGGATTTTTCCACTTCAAAAACTGAGAAGACATTTGTCATATAAGCACATAAATAATAGTAATGCTGTTATTTTTGTAGCTGTATGACATGCCATTGTGTGTATGTGGGATATGGATGTATTTTGACAAATCTGTTTTGATGGACATTGGATTAGGATCTATTTTTCTACAATGAATTTCATATTTAGTTGTCCTGCTTATCCAAGTTTTCCTGTTGCATAAACGCCTGCAAGTAGAATTCTTAGGTGGCAGGTGATGGGCAACTTTAGTATTTTTTAGAATTGCCACCTTGCCCTTTCAAATGACTGTTGAACTCCGAGAAGCAGGGACTAGCTTTTGGAAAGGAATGTCTCTTCCCACATCTTTGCCAAAACTGTGCTTTTCTCTCCTCAGTCAGTCTAAGTAGTGAAAAATATGTTGTCACATGTACTGCCTTAATTAATAGAAAATTGAGCATTTTTCATCTTATCCGTGGAAACTTATTTGTATTATTCTGAGTTGTCCTCACCCTTGATTTTAGGGAGGGTTATGTACCTTGATCAGGGACCAAACCTACAACATAGGTGTGTGCCCTGACCCTGGATCAAACCCTTAACCTTTTGATAAATACGATGACACTCCAGCCAACTGAGCCACCTGACTAGGGTTGTTCTTCCCTCCCGTATTTTTATTCTTATCCTTTCCCTGTTCTACGGAGTTGGTCATCATTTTTTCTAATGAAATAAAAATATCTAAATTACTCTTTTCCTATTCAAAAGTACAAGATTACTTATTCTTCTCTCTAATCACATTGTCCAAGTGGCTTATTTTTCACCAAAAATATATATTCACAAATAATATGTCGATCATTTCCCCCCTTAAACTAGAAAAAAAATGAATCGATCTTAAATAGTAATAATGCATTAATCTTTGAATATAGAAAAGCATGCATTAACTTTTAGGACACTGGATTTCCAAAGTAAACTGTATAAGGATTATGTCTTTAATACGAATAGCATGGAAATTTTACACACACACGCACATATACGTGTATCAATGTATATAGTGTATACATTGTGTGTGCACTTGTGTGACAACTGCTTGACAAAGACATGACAAATAGTTGCAATATCATACAGGAATTAACACATTTTTCAGGTTCCTTTATGTAACAGAAACAAGACCCAGTAAGTTGTTTGGCTTTGTTTTCATGTATTAGACTTTGGTTTTGTGTTTATTGGAAAATGTTTCTGAATTTTCTTCTGGTCCTGTATATTCAAGGGAAATACACTGAGATGCATTATTTTGGATTAACTTGGATTCCATCTCTAACCTGTCTCCATTTCTAGGGTGGGGTTCATGAATAAGAATATTTAGTCTTTGGTACAGTTTACTTCCTCTTCAGAAGAATCCTCTGCTTTCTTTGTGTGTGTGGTCCACTCTTTCACAAATCTGACACAGCAGCAAGGAGTCCTGATTTATTTCACTTATCTCGGAGGGGTGTGTGTGTGTGTGTGTGTGTGAATTCAAAAAGAAAGGAAAGAAGACTTTAAACCACCAAGAGTGAAACAGTAATGTCCCCTCTTTCTTTTGCTTTCACCATCAAATGGGTCTATTCTAATCTAATCCTCTTGGGTTAGATTTTTCTCCTTTGCTCAGTGCCTAATAAGTTTTTACATCATAAGCAAGTTAAATAACACTGTCTTTGCACACCTGGAAAATGTAATATCTATATAGCCTAGGTTTGAAAGATCATTCAATGTCATTGCAAAATGCTTCTCGTGTCGAGTAAGGGTTGTTTTAGCAACTTGACTCCTCTGTTCCCCGACTCTGTGCCATCTCACGCAAGCTGCATCTGCTGCATCTTCTACCCTCTTCCACCCTCTTCCAACTGGTCAACTTGTAGTCACCCTTCCAAATCCATCTCAGATGATATGTCTTCCTGAAAGCCTCCCCCACCCTACAGATGGAGTTTAATGCTCTGTTCCCTGCACTGACTCAGTACCTTATATGTACATTTTGGCACTTCTCACACTTGTGCTGTATAAGCCTAGACATTTGCCTTTCCTTCTGGACTGTGAGCTCATGGACTCCTGTCAAAGACCAACATGTCTCATTCCCTTCTGTGAGGACGGTGCCTGCCAGGAAGGTGGAGTTATAAATTATGAGTTACAAGTTTACACTATCATTTAGGTTTAGAATCAATCTGAGATTAATTCAACAATGATTTAAGTCATTCTGGTATCTTCTGATTAACTTAGAAGAAAGTGAAAAATGGCCCTGGCAGCAGCAAGGCTGCAGTGTTCCTAATGGGACATAAATCCCTCTCACAGCAGATAAATATTCAGACAAGGCCACTCCTGAGTACGTCTGGAGCAGCAGCGAGGCAAGGACACTCTGCAGCCACATAAGTAATGGCACATCTCTCTCATGACCGACAGGAGTGATTACTGCTGCTTTATCAATGATGATTCCAACTCAGCTTTAATTCTCTGCTCTCTAGATTAAGTTTGCTTAAGATACTCATTTAGTGATTTTCCTCCACTTCCTGATGGTTTCCTGTCCAAATGTGACCTCTGCTTTCTTAAGTCCTCCCTGGAATCACCCAGAATAAACCCAAATTCTATAATAACCTTTCTCAATTTTTGCTTAAGATGCCCCAGTTCCTTTGATGTACTATCTCTCTTGCTCTAGAAGACTATAAAGAAAGTTCATTTTATTTACTAAAGATATGCTCCTGGTGGTCTTTGGCTAGCAGGCACTATAGTGAGATTTGGAGAAATGTAAGATGTGTTGATCTCAGTCTCTGCCTCTTGGATACTTAGAATTTGGCCAGAGCTTCCTCCTGCTCCCTTTAAACAAATTTTAAAAAACTGGCATTGTTTGCTGTCAGGACTTGAAGAGTTCAGAAGAGCAAGAAAGAAGTGTGAGTCACAGCCAAAGAAAATATATTTTAGGAGTTGGTAGTTTCTAGCGTGGATCTTAAAAAGGTGGGTAGGAACGCGGCACTCTGTGTGGGAAAGGCTCAAAGCTGAGAAGGACCGTTGTGTGCTGGAGGAGGAAGGGAGGGAGCTGGAAGAGCTGGTGGCCAATACGGTAGATCAATGAAGGCTGTGACCTCCTGAGGGCCTCCACCATCCTATAGAGAGGTGCAAGCCTTGGGTAGGAGGTGGTCACTGGAAAGCATTGATCACTATTGTGGGAAGAGGTTAAAGACGGGAACATGAGTGTAGTAAATTGTATTTGTTGACAGTGGTGTCAAGGAGGCTTCTTGAAAGGCAAATCAGCAGGACATGGTGGCTCAACAAAAGGAAGGAATTGGGTAGTTGGTTGATATAGCAGGTTCTATTGATAAGCTCTTGGCCTGCCTCTGTGCTGGGCATTTCCCATGCACGCTGCCAACTTCCCACTTCAAACATGGGCTGCTGACCCTCTCTCCCAGGGCACCGTGTCCAGCACCATGCAAGCTTACTCTTCATGTGCAGAGCAGCCTGGAAGTGCTGGTGATGGTGTCAGTCAGCAAACTTGCCCAAGGGGCAGCCTTTAACCAGTGCAGGACTGGAGTCAGAAGACGAATGTCCAGTTTCCCCTTCTCTCTGTGGGATGGTTCTAAGACACATTACTTTTGACTCCTCAGAGTACTCCATGTTGGGCCCCAACAGTGGCTGCTCCACACTTCTCTCCCTTTATGGCTTTCCTCTCTCATGTTTTCCTCCCTTCCTAACTGCGTTCCCTGGGATCACGTACTGAGTGAATGCTCTCAAGCAACTCACTAACCCAAGTCAAGTCATTATCTTTGTCTTTGGGGATAGGGGCAGATTAAGCTGGGTATCCGGGATGATTTGGGTAATCATTATGCCATGGAAAAATGGACTTGGCCTCCTTTACCAGTCATTAATTAACAACTCTGTTGTTCAGTGATTAAAAAAAAAAAAAAATGACTGCGGCCTTCTCAAGTGTATTTACACATCAGTAAAGAAATATGGCAAAATGATTTAGAGTGTTTGGCTCATTTTGAGAAAGAAATGCTCCAGACCATCTGCAAAAGTATTAAAATGATCCCATGTGGAACACAGCCACATGAAGCCGTTTCCAGGCACATTAGATTGTTGTCAACGAAAAGAAAAATATGCACTATAGGGAGAAACAAGAAGTGAGAAAGGGTTAGGGGGCCCAGGATTTTAGCAGATCAGGAAAAAGAATGTTAGTGGTGAGCAGGGCGGGGGCCCTGAGCTCCCTCACCAGGGTGTCATACTGGTGGTTCAGGAATCCCAGGCCACTGGCAGCGATGATGTGATTCTTGCCCAGTTAGGGAGCATTGATGACCCATCCCAGAGGAAAGGATCCAGCTATAGGATCATAGCTGTCTACCAAAAGTCACGGGTAATGAATTGAGCCAAGTTAGAAAAAATATTTCTGGTACTAACCATATAGTTGTGTAGCATGCTCTGTGGGGATTCAGTAACATTTACTTGATGGAAATAAGCATTCAGATTTCATCCTTTTCCTATTTTTCCTCATGAGTACATTAGCATCCAAGCACTTGATGGAGTGTTGTAGACAAATGGCAAGAAAATTGCTTATAACTGAAGGAGGTAACAAATGCATCCGGTTTCCATGATCAATTGTACCTGTGTTCTGCTTTTGGAACTGATGCTTGACTAAAAAGATGGCTGCACGTGGGTGGTCCTGTCCATTACATTCTCTTAGGAAATGGAACCCTGGCTTTCCTTAACTTTGTGCTCTATGTTGAACCTTATTCTAGAAGGGAAGCAATGGTGTGTTTTTTGTTTTTTGTTTTTTTTCTTTCTAAATGTGTTGGTTAGAGATTCTTAGTTCTGTTTCAATAAACATAAAACACACTTTTTTTTTTTTTTACCATTTAATAAATTTTGGAGAGTGCATATGTATTATTGCCTGATAACATTCTCATCTATCATGAATTAAGGGATAAAATAATAAAATATTCTTTTCAGGAACGTGTATTTTTTAAATCAGAAAATACTCACCTCTCTTATAGAAAACAGCATATATGGGAAAGTAAAATTAAGTATTGACCATATTAGTAACCTTTGAGAGAGTAATATAATCTAGAATACAATGACCAGGAAGGGGGCAGCAACTAATATTTAAGGGTGCCTGTCTGTGAAAGAAAATGGTAATAGATGGGCTGGATGCTTGACACATCAGTGGGTTGAGATGAAATGAGTTTATTTTTCTTTTACTGTTACATTTTTTTTATGAGAAGAAATGTCACTTGAGTGAACTTCTAGGCTGAGAAAGTATAGAGAAAAGAGTGATTCTAGAGAAAATAAGAGCAGAGTTTGGGATGAAGCTACCCTTTGAGGGCTAGATTTACGATAACCGGTATGAGGACTGGAGTTAACTAGGGTCGTGCTGTTAACTTTACTTGTTGATTCCTTCCATTGATGCTCTGTGCGTTCTACTGAAAAGTTTAATTTCTGGTTTCTAGAGTCCTCATTTAATTCTGCTAAGCATGGTCATGGATTTAATGCCTGAGGTCATTGATTCCGCTGTGCACCTACTCAGTAGACTTCTTGGCATGTAGCATGCCCTCAGTAAATGTTTATTGAACTAACTAGAACACATTTTCCTGAGTTTAGTGAAGAGGAGAAGAGAGGAAAGATTGTGATAGATTTAAGGTAAAGGGGATAAAATTGAGAGTAGGTTTCATCCATCTGTCTTAGTTTATTTGGAGATGAAGTCAGCTCCTGGGCCTTAGAGGTGGGGGGCAGTCTGGAGACTTGTGGAGACGGGTGATGGTTCAGAACAGTTGCTTGTGGAAAATGCAGTGGAGGTGAATTAAAAACTTGCAAAGCCAAATTCATATCCAGCTCAGACTGCGTAGTAGGATTTTGTAGTCACATTTCTTTGGATAATGATAGGCCTTGTCCAGTTCTTTGGTCTCTCGGGAGTGGAGAACGCAGTGGATACCTATGGTGGAGCATGGTGAGATGGGTATGGCAGGAAGCTGGAGGAGTGAGGATTGCAGGGTGAGAGTTCAGAGGGTGGTGAGATGGTGAACCGTGAGGTTTGATGGTATAGGGGACATTGAAGCCAGCAGGGAAGCCAGAGAGAGGGCAGGGAGTCATAATAACCCAGGGAACTTGGAGGGTTGAGGGTATTCAAGAGTGGCACTGGTAGTCGCGGAAGGAAATAACAAGTTGGGGAAAGTCTTGGAAGTGGAACAGTCTGGATTGTGACGGCTTGGTTTCTGAGTTACTGATATATAATTAGTTTCACAGATTAGTAATTCTCGGCATCTTGAGAATGGTTTAGCAAAATTAAATTAGATTCCTTACACAAGCAAAGAGAAACTTGTTAGTGAGTTGACCACGTGAAATGGAATCAGTTAGTGTCAACATGGCTGTTCACTAAATTCCCTGTGATTTTAAAGTGGAGCAGCCACACTCATACTCCTTTAGTAATAGACTTTCATGTGTGGAAGAAGGACTTACGTAATACCCGATCAGCACATTTGCTGGCCAGTTTTAAAATGTTACATGTGCAAACACCTCATAACTTCTGCATGCTTTCCAGTGAGAATTACATCATAGGTGGAGAGAAAATAAATGCATCCATGGTTCTTAGATGTTACATAATCTAGGACTTTATAACTTCCCAGTTACGTAATCTGAAGTTACGATATAATCTCAAGGCTCCTTATGAGGAGGGAAAGTTGTGTTTTTATACAAATTCAGTAGAGTGATTCGATAAAGAACTGCGTGTGTATATGTATGTGATTTTATAAATACACAAGTACTTGACTGCTAGTTAGAGTTGGCCTCCCTTTCTCTGTGGCTGTTCTACCTGCACCACCCCAGGGAACATTTAGGTCACCTTTCAGTCCTACAGCCTCAAAGTGGTGACCAGTGCCAGCCCAATGCTATACACAGGATTCCCTGGAGTGAGGGAGTGTTCTCTGCCCTCCCAGCCATTCCTTCTGTTCTTGGCCTTTGGCTCTGCCTGAGTGGCCATTTCTGCTGCGCTCCCCTGCCTCTTCCAAGTCCTGCACCCCCTGATTGGGCGCTGCAGAGGCAGGTCTACGGGGGGCCTCGAGGATGTGTAGCTTTTGGCTTACAGACGGGTGTTCTGCAGAGCACATCTGCCAGAGCCATGGCTGCCTCTGCCCTGGTGAGGCAGACAGCACACCTCCAGGGAACTCATCGTGGGGTTTGGCCTCGCTTACTGGGGATGGAGTTCAGGAGAGGAAGGCAGGTAAGTCTCTGGCGCTCTGGTGTCCCGTCCTGCCTGGCCGGCTGTCCAATGAACGTGTAAGCTGAAACATCGGACTTTCCTTCAGTGTACAACTTGCTCGAACCCTTCCCTGTTTTCAATGAGAATCCAGAGTCCTCTGGAGTAATTTGGTGAGAATGGGTTTTGAGATTTTCATTCAGTCATTTCTACCTTATTTAAAGAATGGCGTCATTTCCTCTGTGGCACCTGTTGGTATGTATTAATGGCAAGGAACACAACCTTTCTTTTCGGATTTTCCTCTTGCAAGCGTTAGCCATACCAGCTGTGCCTCTGTGGAAGATGCAAACGTGTGGGATAGCGAGAGATTTGGCTTAACCGCCCTTTCTGGCAGATAAGCTGGGCTTCCGGGCAGCCCTGGCCCTACTGTGGTCCCCTGCTCCAGGCTACGCCCAAATTAGCGAAGACACCATTTTAAGACATCAAATGATCTCCCTGCTTATCTTGAGCCTGGCCCTCATTTGGGCTCCTCTGAAGCTTGGATTCTGTCCTGTAGGTTCCAGTTTGCAAAGTTATTTCCTTGCTCTCTTGCCATGCTTTCCGAGGGGAGAGGAGCAAGGGGTAAAGTATTCTCAACTGATTCTGTGGGACATCATATCAGGAGGCAGAAATGGCCACTTTGGGAATGACGCAGCATGTGATTTGTTTGTGCGTTTGCTTGTTTTGCCTTTTCATATGCATACAAATCTTTCAGGTTGTGGAACTGTGGACCCTTGTCTGTTCTGAGGTGCCTTCCCAGCTGTCTCAGGGTAGTTAGTAGGTGGCCTGGGTTGCTGGCCCTACGTGCATAAACAGGGAGCTGTCCGAGGACACGTCCTGTGGGCTCCTGGTTTCCTAGAAACATGTTTTTAGGGAACAGTTAGTAAAACATTTATTTTCATGCTGAAGTAAGTTCTTGAAGACTTGTTTTGATTGATGTTTCTTAACTCTGTGGGGGATGGTTGCATTCTCAGTGCATCAAAAATGCCCTCATAATTGACAGATGCCAAAATCAACTTTAATATACACTGTAGGTGCTATTGTATTTGTGAAATTTAATTATTAAAATTTTCTACTGAGTTCTCATATTTGTAAGGGATCAGAAACTCTTGTGTAATACAATTTTAAGTAGACTGAAAATTGAGGAATTTGATCAGTTACTCCCTTCCCATTAAGATCAAATCTTTGCAACCTTGAATGGGAAGAATTATAAATAAAAATGAGATCAGATGATAAGCATGTCTATTTTCACCCACAGCGGCTTTAGTCTTTTAACTTGTTTTCATAACAATAATGATGATGATGAACACCTCTCCAACTCATGTGTTGGGTTATTTGCATTTTGTAATTTATCCCACTCTAATGAATAATATTTCTGTGAGGTAAGCATCTCATCTCAATGCAAAAAAGGAGGGAGGCTCAGAGAAGTTACTACAGGGGTGGGCAGAGAAGGTTTACAGTTGTTCATATGGCAAATAATATAATAATTGATAAATAATAATACAAGGACAAACTCTGTTTCAAATACTCACAATTGCAAACCTACTTTTGCCCACCCTGCACAGTTACACACTTTGTAGGTGCCTGGACTGGCGTTAGCACCAGCAGTTCTTGATTTTGCGCCGTCCATCGCCACAGAGCTTCCAGCTTCAAGAAGAGAACCCTGGACCTGACATTGTATACTCAGATAATGCTTTTCTGAGTACTCTAATAGTTAAATCATTCTGATTTAGCAGACAATGTTTTTATTACATTATATGCAAAAACAGGAGATGGCTGTGCAGCCCCATCCATCCTGCATTCCTTATACACTGAGAAGAAATGAACTAGTTGCATTTTCTTTTGAAACAACTGGAATTGCTCTCCCCACCCCACTTCGCTTTGCCATCATCTTAAAAATATACACCTGTTACCATGGAATGTTCTGCAGTTGCTTCTTAAAGTTGAATAGCTCGACTTTTGGTAACTCATTTAATCAATGTACAGAAGAGCAAGTTTACTCTAGGGAAAAACCATGTCTTCAGACTTGTGTTATGTAAAATGAAACTTTTTTTTCTCCGTGTCTCTGTGTACTTGGCAGTGTTTAGAAACCAGGAGGAGAAGTGTGTGTGGGTGGGAGGAAATGTGGAGAAGTTGACTGAGAAATGTGAGCAATTGATTGAAAAGCAAGCACTAATGCTGATCTTATAGATTTGTAACTTTTTACCTCACTAATGTTAACATGTCTTTAAAAGATGGTAGAATATGGCATTGCTCTTTCCATTCTAGAACCCAATTGAATTTTATTGAGAAAACGGAATGTTCCATGGGACAGTAGCAAAACAATACATACATGACTAAAGTGCTATTTTTGGCTCTCTTTTATGCATTTATTTCTTTTTGAGAAAGTATAATGCATATGTCCAAATCATCTAACCAGATAGTTTAAAAAGGGCTTATAGAAAAGTTCTAATAAAACATGGATTCCTTTTGTACTGAAGATACAATCTTCTGAAACTTGATTTATATTCATTTTTTGTATTAAAATATAATCTTTAAAAACTGAATGTATATTCATTTTGCAGCACACCTGAATAATATCATTTAACAGTTTAATAAATTATTAATGTATAGGGAGATTAGGTAGCTAATTGTGGTGTAGCAAAAATAAGCATAACTCTGTAAACACCTGTAGATCTTCTATTTTTTTGTGAATCACCAAGAATAGGACTTTGTGGACCAGCCACCAGCCTTTGAGACAGTGCCTAGTGCATGGCAGATGCTCAAAACATTGTGTGTGTGTGTGTGTGTGTGTGTGTGAGAGAGAGAGAGAGAGAGAGAGAGAGAGAGAGAGAGAGTATAGAGAATATTAGGAACATGTGTGATCGACTCCTGGATCCATGACTTGATGTATGAATACATGAGCTTAACATCTCTCTCCTTTTATTACCAGTGCAATTTGTTACGATTCGATTCTACAACAAATTCTCCCCCTCTAAATTTACCCTATCCCCTGCTCTAGCATCCTTATATTCATGCTCAGAGAACATGCTGGCTTTAAACTAAATAATCATCCCAGGCACAAAGTCTGAATACATTTAGGTGATTTACGTTAGGGGGCGGTGTTGGTAGGAGCCAGGTCTCTCCTAGGGGAGCCTGAGCACCCTGGCCAGTCTCAGCTCTGATGCCAGGAGGACCCAGCCTGTCCTGTGTCTAGCTGCTGATAGAGCTGTGGGTGCTGTGGGTGACCTGCTTACCTAGTTTCCTGGAAGTCAAATGGCTAATGGACCACTGCAGTCAATGCCAAGGTCACGCAGCCTGGCCATGTGAATGTGTGTCTGACTGGCCTAGATTATCTTGGAAGTACTTTTTTTCCCGCTATGCTAGAGATCTTTTAACACACTCTAGTTAGACACCCTAGCACAGGGGCATGTTTAGGAGCATATGGTCTTCATCCAGAACTGCATATGTTGGACTCTTGGCTCAGCTGCTTACAAGCTCTGAAATAGTGCACTGCGAAGGTTTAGATTCCTCATCTGTAAAATGGGATTACATGTAGTAGCTACCTCTTCAGGGATTTGTATTGACCTCTGGCTTAGACAGCGTAAGCTACATTTGTGAGTATTGTGCTAAGTGGCACAGGGGTCTGGACAAAAAAGAGGACAATCTTTAACATGTATCCAGGGCTGTATTTATTCATTGGGCATCCTGCCACTGGTCATGTGCAGTGGTTGGGGAGCCAGCACCTCCTCTCCCTCTGACTTGCCAGCCTGGCAAAGACCTCAGGTCACTGTTTCCACCAACGTGCCAATGTTTAATAAAACTCTAAAGAGTCCGTGGTCATTCTGATACAAAATGTCCATTCTGGAAAAGTTTCAAAATGCTTTTTGGTTAGAATGAGATTTTTGGCATGTTTTCACTGTGGTCTCTGGCCGTAAATTCCTGAAATGCTGACCTTGTTGAATTTATTTTTGTTGTAAACACAATTGCTAACATTTCCAAGTGTCCATATAGACGTGATAGATACTTTGCCTCTGCCTACTGCATATGTGAACTGGGTGAAGAGGAGTGATGATGATTTGGGGAACCCTGAACATTGTTCTTCATTCAGCTTGATGGTGAAGTGAACTGGACATAATTCTTTGTCATCCTAATGTCGGGGTTTCAAAGTTGTGTTTGGATTTTCAGGAAATGGGTGGTAACTTTATATTAGCTGAGAAAAGTAAATTTTAAAATTCTCAGTGAAGAGGCGAATAATCCATTTTTTGTAGGAAAACCTTGTTTTTGAAGGGAATTTGCTGCCAAGTTGTCAGCCATTGCTTTAGGCATTACTCACTCGACCCTTTTCAGATCAAGAAATTGTTCTCTTTGTGTAGCTATTAAATCCGCCTTGGGGGCAGGGTGGTATGTGGTGCAACTGTGCAAAAACAGTCAGCTGAGCGCACTTCCACATCCGCAAGCAGGTTGGGTTTCTGGAACTGCCAGTCAGGCCGAGATTGTGGAATGAATTTTCATTCTCTCTCCTACCAATTTTTGTTTGCCAGGAAATAAATCACAATGGCGTTTCTGACAAAGGTAGACAGACAGTGAAAAAGTGGTGTGACAATATGGTCTATCCACTCTTAAGCAGAAGTAAATGCCTTTTTTGTGTCTTTTTATACTATACTCTGTGAAACAGTTCCTTCTAAACATGAGTTATCTCTGGTGCAATGGACAATGTTCGTTTCTTGGCTGTTCTCTTTATGCCTGACGAAAGCACCTTCTACTTGGACCATGTAGTCTTCTGTTTGGTTGCCAGAGGTTGTGTTTGGGGGTGTTTTCTTCTTCTTGCTTTGTGATACCAGACATAGCCACCTAAGTGCAGGCACCTTCATTTGTGACATGCCACACTAGCCATTGGATGCTACCTGGGGTTTACAGGCCATAGTGCCTCCTAGAGTGCTCCTTGATGGTCATCTAAAGAAGGGGTTCATATTACTTGTGCCCAACAAATATGTTCATTGAGATAGGAAAAAGAAGACAAAGGAAACATTTTCCCCAGTGCCTGCCATATCTCAGTCACTGTGCTTCATCACAGCTACCATGCTGTGGAGGGTAACCACCCCCACTGAGGATTAGGAGACTAATGCTGATGGGACTTTTGGAAGCTTTCCAACTAATAGGAGGTGGAGTTCAAATTGTACCTTTTAGAGCCTAAAGCCCATGTACCACATGGGCCACCTCCTATGAGTGTGTTGTAGTGAAGCAAAACATTCAAGGTCATCAGCTAAGATGGTAAGGCTGGAAGGAAATTCACAAAGTTCCAATCTGTCCAAAACTATGTTCTTTGTGCCAGTAGGTTGCTGAATGAAAATGGCATTCTTGCACGTGCTTTATTCTTAGCTTGACCCAAAGTGAACTCATAGTTCTCCATTCCTAAGTTGGTTTCCCTTTCAGAGTTCCCATTTCAGATGCTCAAGCCAGAATCCCAGGAGTTACTCTGGACCCTCCTTTCTCTCTTACATGCCACATTTTGTCAGGTATAAAGTACCCTTGAGTCTAACTGTGAAGCACCACTGTTTCCAAGGAATGTCTGTGAAAGCAGCAGGGTGTAGAGACTCAATTCAGCTCGCAATTCAGATTCAGATCTGGCACCTGTGAAAGGAAATGCAGGGTGGGGAGCCTTGAGGGAACCAGGTTGGGCCAGAAGAGCCTCAAAATGTGATGCTATCTGAGAAATGCTTCAACAGCTCCAATAGGAACTCTGGAGCAAAAATTGCCAGAGAAATCCCATTTCCTGTGCATGAAATCCTGATGTGCTTTGATTGCCATCAGTGATAGTCTGGGGGCTGCTCTTAAAAAGTGAGGCATAGACTTAGAAGCAGAGGTGAATTCTGAAGGTGCTGCAGCTGGAGACAGTCCGCGAAATACCATCCTGCAGCTGTATTGCAGGTTCTTTCTCAAAGGGAGGGACCGACAGTGACAGCGCTCTCAGTGGCCACCACCATTGCTCCTCGCACTCCCCACCAGTCTCTGGTTTTTCCTTTCTGTCCATAGTTATAAGAACTTCACAGTTCTCTCCAGCTGGTGTTCAGTTGGTTGTTCAGGATGATTTCTGTATAGTTTAGTTGTAATTCCAGATTGTTCCTGGGAGAAGGTTAGTATAGCTTTTGCCAGCACCCCACTTTCTTCTTACTGGCAGCTCAAGGCTGTTTCCTGTGTGGTTGGGCATCATCCTGCAAATTGAAGTGTCACTGGTTCGATTCCATGTCAGGGCAAATACCTATGTTGTGGGCTTGATGCAATTGATGTTTTTCTAGCACGTCAATGTTTCTCACCATTTCTCTTCCACGGAGGGGCTGAGCAAAGTTGAATGCCTGGATCCCAGCTGATCAGCTGTAAGGCTTTGGCCATGTCTCCCCTGGGCAAGACCCCCTACAGCTATTTTGTTTTGAATTTTAAGGAGGTGGCTTTATTCAACAAGTGCAAATAAATTAAAAAGTTGCTGCTTCTTCATAGGATACATCTAGAAGATAAGACTATATTGAACATGGCTTTGTACAAGTCACATTAAACAAATTACCTGTGGCAGAACTCGGGCTTATTTGCTAACACATTTTAGGTAACTTGTAAACCAAGAAGTTGTGTCCCCAAAGGAGTTAAATCCCACCAGACAATAGCTGCTATATGACACATGAAACTGCATAGATTTTATTCAGGTTCTACAGTTACATATATGATTTTTAAAAATGAATACTATCTGGACTTCTACATCTTGGCTAGAAGTTCAGATAGAAGTTCCACATCCAAAAGGGTTATATCTACTTCAAAATTAAAGAATAAATAAATAAAAACAAAAACTCAGGACTTTAGAAGATTGAATTGCATAGAAATCCAACAAACAAAGATATAAAGAAGTGACACCCACCCAGACAGGTAGGAGGGGTGGAGCCAGGGAAGAGAGAATGTGTTACGGTAGTGGTGACAACAAGACAGCATCTGTGGCCAGCCAGTGGAAAAAGCAGATACACATTATAAAAGTTGGGAGGGACACCTGGGGAGCGATCCCAACCCCGGACCAGACCGCATAGATCACGGTTCCACCACCAGGGAAAATACAGCCTCATCATTTCCTACTATGAGAACCGGTGTGGGTTGGGATGGTAGCAGAAACCACCTGTCTCTCAGCAGAGTCATGTCTGTTCAGAGGCCTCATGGTCCTAGAACTCCCACAAACCCATCCACTCTAGGAACCACAACCAGGGCAATAGCTAGAGGGGCACCAGTCCCTTGTGGAAAGTGGATGACATGCCTAGAAAAAGGGCAAGTGCTAAGCAAGTGACATTATTCCCCCTCTGACCCCTCCCCCACATACAGCGCCACATGTGGTGAAACAGGTCACCCAATACTGACAACTACCTGAGGCTCCATGCCTTACAATGTAACAGGCGCAAAAGCTCTACCCAAGACACAAAGGCAAACACAGGAGCCTGCCAAGTTGAGGAGACAGAGAAGTATGGCCCAAAAGAAGGAGCGGATCAAGGTTCTAGTGGGAGAACTAAGTGAGGAGAGAGAGCCATCCTAACAGATGCAGAGTTCAAAACACTAGCGATGATGATGCTTGCAGACCTGCCAGATATGCTTAAGTACAGCAGATACATAAGGGAAGAAGTGAAGGCTACGCTAAGTGAAATGGAAGAAAATTTACCAATTGTGAAGGGAAGGAAGCGGGGTTTCAAATCAGTGACATGGAACATAAGGAAGAAATAAACAGTTAATAATTACAGAATGAAGAAATGAGAATTGAAAAAAATGAGAGGATTAGGAACCTCTGGGACAACTTTAAACGTACATCCAAATCATAGTGTTGCCAGGAGGATAAGAGGAAGAACAAGAAATTGAAAACTTATATGAAAAAATAATGAAGGAAAACTTCCCAAATTTGGCGAAGGAAGTAGTCATACAACTTCAGAAAGCACAGAGTCCCAAACTAGACCCAAGGAGACACATCATAATTAAAATGCCAAAGGTTAAAGATAAAGAGAGAATCTTAAAAGCATCAAGAGAAAAGAAGAGTTACCCACAAAGGGGTTCCTATTAAGACTATCAGCTGATTTCTGAAAAGAAACTTTGCCATCAAGAAGGGACTGGCAAGAAGTATTCAAAGTGATGAAAGCAAAGACCTACAACCAAGATTGCTCTATCTAGCAAAGCTATCATTTAGAATGGAAGGACAGGTAAAGTGCTTCCCACATAAGGTAAAGCTAAACAAGTTCATCATCACCAAGCCATTATTATATGAAATGTTAAAGGGACTTATTTAAGAAAAAGACCAAAACTATGAACATTAAAAAGGTAACAAACTCATAACTATCAACAACTGAATCTAAAAAATAAAAACAAAAACAAACTAAGCAAATAATCAGAACCAGAAACAGAATCAGATATAGAGATCATTTGGAGGGTTATCAGCTGGGAAGGGAGATGGGGAAAGGGGAAAAAGGTGCAGGGATCAAGAAGCATAATTGGTAGATAAAAAAATAGATGAGGATGTTAAGAATAGTATATGAAAGGGTGAAGCCAAAGAACTTGCATCCATAAGCCATGGACGTGAACTAAGTGGGGTGGGATTGCTGGAGGGAGGTTGGGTAGGGGGATAAGGGGAGTAAAGGGAAAAGCATTGGGACAACTGTAACAACATAATCAATAAAATATAATTAAAAAATGAATACTATGTTAGGCCTCTAGTATTTTCACCCTAAGGGCTTTGAGCATCTACAAGACAGTTACGATTGGATGACCACCCATGCACAAATCCTATTGTATTAGGATTCAAGATCATTTCCTTCCCTGAAGGGCTTCAGGTAGGTCCACCCTGATGATCACCAGGCCTCAAGACTTGGGGAGAAATTTCATAGTGGATGATTTTTTTTTCTTTGATGTTCCCTCTTTGTATTCTCTTGGACTCACCTTTAATATAATAATTAGTGATCTTGTCACACTGTTATTGTAAACCCTTAGATTGAATTTCAGATGGGGTCCTGAATAAACTGTTCTCTGTCCACCTTTTAGCCTCTCATTCCAATACATACTAGATCCCATGATTGGAAACCACATTTAGAGAGGGAGTTTCATGTGTAGGACATGTGCAGACCCAGGAAGGTCTCTCCTTCCCCCAAGGGAATGTTTGGAGTTGGGAGGCCCTTCAGAGCTGTTCTGGCTGGGTCAAGGGGCCAGGCTTTTATACCTGAGTTGAATAGTCCCAGTTAGCCACTGGAAGGCGGGGTGAGCAGGCAGATGTGTCTTCTTCAGCAGAGGAAAACCCCAAAGGAGCTTGAAGGCTGTTGGCCAGCAGGGCTCTGCGCCTGGGGAGAATGCGGGAGGCCTTCTGCCCTGCAGGGAGCTCTGGCTGGTCCGCCACAGGAGCAAGGGAGCACTTCCCCAGCCTTGTGGGGCTTCTCCCTGCAGCCTCTGGGCCTTCTGTCTGCTACTTTATCTGGAAACTTCTTGTTTGCTATTTTCCCTCTACTTTACCTACTTAACTCCTCCTGTTCACTCTTCAGGTCTTATCTCATAGGTCTCTTCCACAGGAAAGCTCTTACCAGCCTAAATTGTTTGTTATGCAAATCAGAAGTGCTGTATATTTCTCCCCCTTTGGAGTGCCCATCACTCTTAGGCTTCGTCTACTCTTTTATGCCCTATGATAGTTCCCTGTGTGAGGCACGCTGGTGGCCCAGCCCACTGCATTTCTGAAGGGTGGTTTGCGGTATGTAAAAGGCATTCAACAAATAGATATTGACTCAGCTACAAACGTGACAGAGTATTACAATTTCTATAAATTTTTTTGTGTATATGTATATGATGCCAGGTGGATCCTACTAGATTTATTGGAGGGATCACTTCATAAATTATATGAGTATAAATGTCTAACTAGTATGCTGTATACCTGAAACCGATATAAAATAATACTGAATGTTAACTGTAATTTAAAAAATTTTTAATAAAATAATGTTTGTTTAAACAATATGCAGATTTCTGCAATTACATTTGATACTTGCTTTATTCGGTACTTCATCAAATGTAGCATGCTGTTTTTTCCACAATGCTTCTTATTGTGGAAAACAAAGTACCAAACAACTCAGGTGAGTCATCACAGAGCTAAAAATTTTGGTCAATTTGGAGTACTTATGACTGACTAAATTTCCATATAGTTGAGAAACACTACAGTAACATCTTTCCATTGCATATTTCTGTGGTTTTGTGGTGCATTTAAGTATAAACAAGCAAACGAATCTTAAAATTACCTTCATTCTTATTAAAGAAAGACTGTATGAAAATAAGCATGAATTTACAAAGTAGTTAAATTCATGGTGATTGTTATAGTGTAGAATTCTATGTTAGCAGAAAACTCGTTAAAGCACAGTGCTATTTTTATTTTAATATTTATTTTTTAGTGAGAGGGAAGGGAAGGGAAGGAGAAAGGGAGAGAATCGTGGATGTGAGAGAGAAAGGTTGATTAGGAGCCTCTCATGTGCACCCTGACTGGGGACCGATCTCACAAGCCAGGCATGTGCCCCCACCAGGAATCAAGCGGGTGCCGTTGATCTGTGAGATGGAGCCCAACAAGCTGAGCCACGCTGGTCAGGGCGGAGCACGGTACCCTCTGTTTATAGTTGCCGAGCACTTGACAAAGAGGAGAGGGAGTCAAGTAATTGGACAGAAATGTAAACTTTAATTATTTTTCATGTCCAGCCAGGATGAGAATCATTAAGTGAAGAAAATAGAACTGGACTTACAGAACCTTGATTTAGTATTTTATATACTTTATTTCCAAATTCAATTGCTCCCCAGCAACTCTTATATGAACTGTAAGATTTTCCCCTTCTTGTTCACTTGAGATATTATATGTCAGTTTTAGCTTAAAAGGCTCCTATGTCCTTAGAGCCAATATTCCTTAAATTGAGGTTCTATCAAATTTAAAAAAATATATATTATGTGTGCATGTATGTTTGTGTGTATACATGTACAAGTATATGTATGTCTTTCCAAAGGAATTTTATAGTTCCTACCTTTATGAGGAAATAAAAATACTCTTGATAGCTTCTTTTATATACTAATTTAGGAGACAAGTGTATAAATCCTAGGTGAGTGGCTCATGTTAAACACTCCTGATAAAAGAAGGCGGCCCCACAGCCTGAGCAAGTCTTTGGTTATTTTTCCTGGAGTGAAGTTGTCTAATCACACTAGATACTGGCACAGTATTGTAGTTTACAGAATGTGTGCATGAGCCAGGAAGTCGGATGGTCTGGATTTGTGTCCTTACCAGACTGTGTCTAGCTGGGTTCATTTAACCTCCTTGACCAACTTCCTTATCTGTCAAATAGTAATAGTGACTCCTGCTACATTGGGCAGCTGCAGGCTTCAAGTGCAGGAATCTGCAGAGAGGGCCCTGAGGAGTCCTGGCACTAGGTCCCCAGTGAATGGTAGCTTTTATTATGACCAATGCCTGGAAAGAGCATATGTTTTTATTTCCCAATTTCAAAGTTAGTTTTTAAAATGAAGAGTTATTTCCCTGTTGAATTCTAAAACTTCTGCACATGTATAAAGAAAAGACTGTTACAATTTAGAAATTATATTTTGAAAAGTAATTAAGAGTCTTAGAATTTTTGGCTGATCCCTGAAACTCCTTTGACATTTAAAAGTTGTCAAGACACCATCAGGTATTTCAGAATGAGATCAGGTCTGATTCATTTGGATGAACCTGATAGTTTCAGAATTTATTGGATTATGTTGAGGCTTTTTGTTCCCAGAACCTTCCTGGACTGTCTATGTGTCCGTGTACACATATATAATCAAGAGAAAGTATGGAGTGGCTGGGATTTGGATTAAATTCTTTAGGAATTAATAATTTATAAATCACTATTGATATATTTTCACTTTTGTTCTCAAGTTTTAACAGCTTCCCAGGACAGATTTGAGAACAAAATGCCTTGGGAATCCACAGAAGGAGTGACTAACACTCCATTCTGGAAGACCTCACAGAAGAAGTGACATTTGGGTTGGCTTGAAAGGCTGACTTGTTTGCCAGATGGAGAAAGGGCCGGGTGGGAGGGGCTTTTACAGAACAAGGGAGTGATATGCGGAAAGGCAGAGCCCTGACAGCGCATGCATTTCATTAGCAGTGAGAAATTGGCTCCTGGGACTGTAAGAAATGACAGAACGGCTGCTGCCCCAGAACTGTGCACAAGTGGCCTCACCTGGAGGAAGGGTGTATTAAGATACTGGAAAAGGATTTGGGGCCAAACTGAGAAGAGGGTGTGTTCTGAGGAATTGGTTCTTTACCTGGAAGGTAGTGCTCACCTGTTTTTGAAAGGTGTCTGGGTGAAGGATGAGCCAAGGAGGTGAGAGTGTAGATAAATTGTTGAAAAGTGTTGACCATAAGCCAGAGGAGAGATGAAATGTGGTGATAGAGATACGAACAAAAGGGGTTAGGACTAGGATACTTAGGCAATAGAATTGGTTTTCAGAAGGAGAAAGGATTTTAATTGATATGCTGTGATGTACGTGATATAACTTGAGCTTTAACTTTATAAATCCCTGGGAAATAGGTTAGTGTTTTGCGGCTGATTTTTAAAGGAGAAATGTTCATCCATTCCTTAAAAAGAATAAGTTTAGTCAAATAAGTTAGGGAAAGAAAAGCTTAAACAAAGTGAAATAGTTTTTGCTCTGATTATTTATTTCCCATAACCTTTAACCTGATTTTTTTTTTGTGAATTCCAATATAGAATAATAGAATCATATCTCAAAACCTATTTAGTTTTATTTTAAATAAATTTCTTATAGGACTTAATGAGAGAGCTTTTTTCTTCCCCCTTAAATCCTCACTGAGGATATGTTTATTGATTTTAGGGAGAGGAAGGGAGAGACAGACAGACAGATGGATAACATGTTGATCAGTTCCCTCCTGCATACGCCCCGATCGGGAACCGAACCTACAACCTAGGTATAAGCCCTGACTGGGGATTGAACCCGAAACCTTTTGATGTATGGGAATGCTCCAACCAACTGAGTCACTTAGCCAGGGCAAGAGAGCTTAGATACCCTCATTTTACAAATTGAGGAACTGAGACTTAATAAGATGAAACTCTCTTGTCCAAGGATTTTATAGTTAATAAGAATCCTTTTATATTTTAATCCATTTTGCTTATTTTACTTGATACTCTTCCTTGTTGAAATTGTTGGACTTGGGTTTTAAGGCCAGGAAACAAGTCCAAGCTAACTTAAAGGTCTGAGTGACCACAGCTGTTTACATGTTTAACTGAAGTAGGAAATATGAGCAAAGGAGCTGTTTTGTTTTTGTTTTGTACATGTGGGAATGGAATGCATAATCATTTGAGCTTTGGACTTGTTGCATTTGAGGTTTTTGGTAGAGATGTTTAGCAAGCAATTGAAATACCAAAAAATGAAAGGTATATTTTTGGACTTGACAGAACTGCAACTTTTTCTATTATAAAATGGGCCATTAAAGTTTGGATATTCAATTTTATTATGGCTTTAAAAAAAGTTTCTAAATTGATGTCCAAAACTGCCAAACTAGGCACTTTGAAAACACTTTTTTCTAGATACATTATTACTTCATGCCCAAGAAATCACAGTTCATTTTCATGTGTGTGTGTTTTGTCAGGAAGCCGCCTGGAGAAAACTTTAGGGGAAAAATAGCTCTAATTTTCTTAGAGAAAATTATACTCTCTGGTTCTTGTGGAGTATTTTAAGGGTTTCTTGACACCATTAAATGACCATGTGAATGAACTGTTGTGTCAGAGTGGTTTTCTGGAGTTGTTCACCTCGACCCTCATTATCTGTATAATTTAAAAAAAAAAAAATCATGTTCTAATAGTGTGTCTGATGGAGTTAAGCTTGCTAGTTAAAGATTTAGGCTTTAATAATGTCAGATGTTGAAATCGCTATTTACTAATTTCCTGCCATTCCTTCTATTATCATTATTGCTGCTTTGGTTACTGTAGAATTATTAGATCAAGAGTTATACCCTTTCCTTAAATAATCAATATTATGAAGAGGTTGGTATATACCTAATACTCCAAGGAAACTTAAAGTGGATGTCAGATAAGCAACATGAATATCAATTAAGAAGGCACTTTCGCTGGATGGGAATTGAGTCATGCATTTATAGGTGATTTATTCCTTGTAGGATGATGGCTCAAAGCGCATGCAGGTGGTGGGCCCAGTGAGGGGAACTCAGAAGGGCGCACACAGCACATCCATGGAGTGACTAGCTGGCCTATCTGGCTAAAGTGCAGAATTCGCAGACTAGTGTAGTTGGAGATGGGTATAAAATAAGGTGGCTTGTGGCTGAATTATGGAGGACTTTGTGGAATCTGATTTCTTAAGAAAAAGTCTCTTAGTTTTCTGGCTGTCTCTCTTTGGACTAGTTTTAGTCTATGAGGCCAGCAAAACTAAGCTGATAAAAACATATGTTTCCCAATAATGGGGAATCAGGCCTCTCCCCTTCTGCCCATTTTGAATTTTTATTACTCTGATCCCATTACATTTCATCACTTGGGCAATGTTTCTGATATTTTGATGGTGATTTTCATGTAAGCTTAAAGGAAAAGATGAAGTTAGTTAAATTTCTTTTAATATACGAATGAATAGAAGTGAAACAAGGAGACAGCAGCTGTAAAAACATACTCCGTTACGGCTTATCATGCTAGTTGGAGTACAGGCTCACCGTGTGTACTTCTGTTTCCATGGCTACCGCTAGGCAGCAGAGTCCCCCAGGTTTGGTTCGCTCAGAGCATCACAATTTTTCACAGACAGGATACTCAAGACTTCACAAAGGGTGAAGTTACAACTTTATTTTTTAAGTAGCTGGATTATACATTTTTAAGAAATAAAATGGTTACTGTAGTGTGTTGATTTCCAAGTTATAAGTGAAGCCAGACTTAAAGGCAGTGTTTGAAGGAGCCTGAAATCTGGCTTCTAAATTGTTTCTCCTAGATGGTCTCTATGACAACGCAACTCGGTGCAGGTATTGAGTATCATCTTTGCTGTGAAATATTCATGGCGCAAAAATGCCTTTTGTCCTCGATGCTACCCTGCTATATACGAAGGCAGGGTACTTGAGCTTTTCCAAAGTGCTACATAGACAAATATTTCAAAATTCTTTTTTTAAGAGTTTAATAAAGTGGCAGTTATAAATGAAATTTATAAAAATTGAATAATGCCATCATGCTGTGTTATACTCTTAAGTTGATGCTTCATTCACTTACGAACAAGTAAATATTCCAAATGCCAGTTGGAAAAAGTCATATTGTTTTATGATCGAAAATTTAAATTTCTTAAGCACTGCAGGGGATTGCTGTTTTTATAATGCTTATTTTGCAATGGAATAGATCAGTTTTCTCAGTGTTCTGACATCACCTTCTCCCCCCAATTTTTCTGCAAGAGAAACACTTGATTTTCAAGCTAACGACTGGTGAAGCCATACATTTGTTAAAATGTGTAACTAAAAAATAATGTTAGTGTTTGAGTACAATGGCTATTTTAGTGTGTCCTTTTTAAAGCTTTGTAAAGGACTAAACCGGTACCCAGGTACAATGAGGTGCCAGCTAAGAAATAAGCTGTTTAATCATTAACCAATGTCACTTGAATTCTCATAGGACCATTTTTTTCTAAAACTGACAATTATTATTTTCATACTTAGTCTAGTAAATAAAATAGAATATTTAATAATATCGAGAGAAAAGCATGAAATCTTCAATTCGATGATGGCTTTTTAATGATTTGACATCCATTCTTCATCCTTCTAAAAAACTCTTTGTTGATGAGCCCCCCTTTATCAAAGTCAGATGTCTGTGTGATGCTCAATACAGTCCCCACTTCTGGACCGCAGTGCAAAGGGGAGGGTTGAGGCAGGAGGTGGTGGCCAAGACTGAGGAGCAGGGAGCACTTTAGGGTCAACAGTGGTAACATTATAGAATCTGAACCAGGGAAAGGGAGTTAGTTAATTACATCACATGGATGGGATTGATAGTCTGGAAGAAAGAAGAAAGATTGATTACTCTTGACGGTTCTTACCAGGGTATTTTTACTTGGTCTGTTTCTACAGATTCAGTGGAGCCCTAAATTAATTTTTTTTCTCATCTCCTGCTATGACACTATTTTGCTATATCCATATTCTTGAATAAATGTACCAACCCACCTCATTTCCTTTGACCACATGATGACACTAATCTTTGAGTGACTCCCCATCATAAAACTTCACATTTTAACCACAGGATATGGGTGTCCAGAAGGGTTCTCTGAAGTATTCTTTCTTTCCTAGTGTCAAGTACTGACGAAGGGTGTGGGCACAAGAGCCTGATTGTCGGTTTGAATCCTGGCTCTGCTACTTGGCAAGTCTGTGACCTTGGCAAATTATTAGCTTCTCCTGTCCCAATGTTTTCATCTGTGAAGTGGGAATAACAATGGTACCAATTTCATAAGGTTACATAAAAATTGATAGAGCAAAAATGTCTAATGTGCTAGTTTTCAAATTAACTCAAACTTAGTGGCTTACAGCAATGCATATTTACTATCGTACAGTTTTCAGAATTCCAGCACAGGTCTTGCTGGGCTAAAATCAATGTGTTGGCTGGGCCGTGTTCCCTTTGGAAGGCTGTGGGGGAGAATTCATTTTCTTGCCTTTTGCGGTGCTTGGCTCCAGCCTCCTTCCTCCATCCTCAGAGCCCTGTTTTTCTGTAGTCATGCCTCCCTCCGGCTCTCCTTCTCTGCCTCCCTCTTCTACTTTTAAGGTCCCTTGTGATTCTGTTGAGCCCACTTAGATGATCCAGAATAACCTGCCTATTTTAAGATCAGCTACTAGCACTTAACTCCATCTACAACCTTAACTCTCCTTTGCCTTGTACCCTGACATAGTTGCTGGATCTGGGGAGTTATGATGTGGTATCTTTGGGACGGGGGGGTCAATATTCTGTTTCTTTCTCCCTTTTTACTTCACGTTATCCTAGTGTTAGAAGGTAGATGTCTACAGTTTCTGAAAATTTTGTTCTATTTTAGAGGAGACATGGGAAGAATTATGTGTTGATAGTATTTATTGCTACCACATAGACCAGAGATAATTTCTTGGTCATATTTGTATAGCTGTCCAAATTGGCCTGCCCTTCGGTTCCGGCCTTTGAAGGTTTGCTAACAGCAGCTACGAAGATAGGGCCACCATTGAATCCACTTATCCTTAAGGGGTTGTTTCCTCCTGAAACTTTGTAAAAACTTGTATTTATAAAATATGACCTAACTGTATCAAATATTACAACTTAGGGCAAAGACTTCAAACACTGAAACACAATGGATTAATATTTATGAGGTGCCTAATAGTTTATAAATGTTTTTGTAAAAAATGTTTTATGAAGCCTGTCAGCATTTTGAGAAGTAGAGCAATTCAGATCTTTTGGACAGTGAAGTAGTGAAGTCATCTTCAGAGATTTGCGTGCTTATCGCCTCTGCCAAACAAGACAGGGGCAAGAGAAACAGGTACCTTTCTCCTGAATTAAAATTTGGCAGAGCTGTGATTGATGCGGAGAGGTAAGAATGGATGAATAGGTGAGTTGCCATTTTTACAGCCAAGGAAACTCAGAGGACACGGGGAAAGGCTGCCCATTGCTTGTGGCTGTGTTGTATCTCAGTCTGGTTCTTTGTTCATTGGTGTGGGTGCATTTGCAGGCTGGGATGGGCGGGAGAGGCATTCTTTGCCTTTCCTAAACCCGGCTCTGAATACATCAAGCCATTGTTGTCTAGTTCAGTGTACATTTACCAACACTCTTCAGTGATTACATTTAATAAAAAGGGGGTGGAGGGGAAAAATCTGTTCTCAGTTCATAAAACTCAAGAAAAAATGTAAGTCAGCTGATATGTCAACAGCCGCAAAATAATTCATTCTGTCTTGGAAAAATGGACGCCAGTAACAATAGCCAGGATTCTTTCTGGCAGTGGGGTAATGCTTCCGAAGGGTGACTTTCAGCTCTTGGCTCCCTCTCTTCTCCCGTTTCCAGTGGACATTCTCCCCAACAGCAGAACCAAGGGATTTACCCGTGCTCATGCACTGCTGAGGTTCACGGGACCACACAGTGCAATCAGTGGGCCCGATGCTCCTTCCTATGGCTATCATCACAAAGGAAGTGTTGTTTATTTTTTTTAAAGAGAAACATAAAGTACTATATTTATTTGTTATTAAAGCCCTTTGGGTACTGTGGAGAAGATTAACTTGAGCCCTGAGGTGCTTGAGGAAATTTGCATTTAATAAAGTTACAGTCATTTCTACTGCTGTCTTTACTACCCTGAATCATGTGAGGTCAGTGAAATGAAGAAGTCAGCCTTTCCTCAGTGTCTGCCTTGATTGTACCTCTGTGTGAAAAACAGTAAATAAATAGTTACAGGAATGAACTTTATGTCGGCCAACTTCAAGAAACTAGTAGGCAAAAAATAGATAAATAACTAATGTATGATATGTCCTACAACTTTTTTTTCATTTTCCTAGGAGAGATTTTTTTTTTTTTTTTTTTTAAGATTTTATTATTTTTCAGAGAGAAGGGAAGGAAGAGAGGGAGAGGAACATCAATATGTGGTTGCCTTTCACCTGCCTCCAGCCCACGGAACTGGCTGGAGACCTGGCTTGCAACCTGGTTATGTGCCCTGGCTGGGGAATCAAACCAGCCACCTTTGGGGTCACAGGCCGGTGCCTTATCCACTGTGCCACCAGCCAGGGTGAGATATCAATTTTAAATAGCATATGTATTAATGTGCTATCTCTATATTTGAAAGCTGCTTATAGCTTTTTGTCTGTTCTGCCATCCTCACGAGGTTTAAAATATAAAAGTAATAATAGTTGTTAGCTCTTGTTGCTTTGCTCAGGGATTAGCAAACTGCAGTCCATGTGCCACATCTGGCCCACTGCCTGATCTTGTAAATAAAATATTGGAATATTACCATACCCATCCTTCATATATTGTCTGTGGTTGGTTTTGTGCTATTACGTTGGTTTGAGTAATTAAAGTAGAGATGAGCCCTGGTTGGTGGCTTGATGAACAGGCACCAGGCTGTGAACCCGAGGGTGGCTGGTTTGATTCCTAGTGGGCAATTAACCAGGTCTCCAGCCAGGTCTCCAGCCAGGTCCATAGCTGGAGAAGGTGAAAGGCAACCACATACTGATGTTTCTCTCCCTTTCTTCCTCCCCCTCTGACCTTCTCTGTAAAACTAATGAATATAATCTTTAAAAAAATAATAAATAAAAGTAGAGATCATATGTTCTACAAAGCTTAGATATTTATTAACTGGTCCTTTACAGGAAAAAAAAATTGCCAACTACTGGGCAGGTAATAAATGATGTGGGTTCAAAAATTATTAAGGCTGAATCTCTAATAACTTATGATATATAATTAGATAAAGGACATCCTAAAGTTTAAGTGATAGTACAAGTCAAGTTAGGAGGTAGATTTAAGAAATGAACATATTGTGGAATGTCTTATATGTGCTGTGTTTTGATTATTTTGAGATTCAGGTCACATTAATGTTGTTGTCTTTCATCATCAGTTTTAGTTAATTTCCCTAAATATCTTAATCTCCAGTGAGCTTCATATTTTTAAAAAGGGGAGGGAACGAAGAATGAAAATATGTCAAACCAATAGTTCTTTCTCTGAGCTTTTACACATTGTCCAAAATTATATTTATGCATTAATATAGAGTGGCAAGTAATATATCTTCTGTAATGGTAGAAGAATATTTGATTGGGTCACAGGAAGCCTGTGTATGAGACTCTGTTTAGTCTCCTTTTGGTTGAATGGCCTTGTAAAGGTTCTTAACTTTTCTGCAACATACGTATAGGGACTTGTACTCTGTCAGTGCTTAAATTTGAGTGTGCTTCAGAATCACCTTCAGGGTTTCTTAAAACACACATTGTCTGCTCTACCCTGGGTGTTTCTGATTCAGTGGGTCTGGGTGGGTCCTGAGAACTTTTATTTCTGACATATTCCCAGGGGGGTCAGCTCTGCTGCTGGTCGGGAACCACGCTTAGAGAACCCTGCCCTGCAGGATTGTGGAGGTCCTGCCAGTTCCTCTGTTCCTTTTAAACTTCCTGAAAAAGCTTTATAGATCTCTGAACTAGACTGGGAAGATCCCACTACATGATGGTTTGGCCAAGGTAACTACTTATATTAAGGACTATAGGAAGAGCTTCTGAAAAAATGTTCATATGGATTAATATTGATTTAATGGATTTTATATAATATCTTTGGGAAATTTAATATACCGTAAATTCCAAGGGTGGAGGCCACGATTGCTCATGATTCCCCCTCTTCATATCCAAGTTCACAGTATACAGCACATGCTCAATACTGATCTGTTTAACTGGCCTCAACTTAGAGGTGGACAGAATGCTCCTTAGGGTCATCTTCCAGAGTTGTAGTTGATTTTCTGTTAAACTTCATTTAGAATTAAGAAGCATCAATTCTTCATATCACCAAAACTACTACATGTTTATAACATGCATTCTATTTCTGCAAATGCTTTTTCTATAGCAATTCTCTAAACCTTCAGTGACATTCTGCCTGTTTCCTCCCTGGATCCTGAATGTACAGTAAAATGAACAAGCAAATATAAAACAACCAGCGTAATACTCAGGAGTCCACCACATTTTCCATTGCATATAATAACTTTTCCACTTAATTCAGTGTCATTCAAGATATATAGGGGGGAAAAAACTGACTTTTACAGAGTACCCCCTAAAGCTGCAACATTATTAGAATCTTTTATTTAAAAAAAAGTAAATATTCATTTTGACCTCCATTTATGAAATACCTACTGTAGGTTTATAAATATGTATAAGATAAACTTTCTGCCATGGAGATACTTTCAGACACTTAGTTGGATAAGGCAAGGGTTGCAAAATCAAATGTCTGTGGAGCCAAGCACTTTACATTTGAAAGGTTTTGTTTGTTTGTTTGTTTGTTCTTGTTTTTTTTTTTTTTGTTTTCTACTGTCAGCTCAAATTAAAAAACAAAAGTAAAACATGATCTGGACCAAAAACACCCATTTCAGCTGAATTCTGACATTAGGCCTTCAGTTCGTAATTCATAAATACGGATGCTTCAGACACAGTGTTTGTGGTGTTTCATGGGGTGGGGTAAGACCTAACCTAGATGAAGGGGTTAGAAAAGGCTATTTAGAGAAAGTGGTATTTGACATAGACTTTGAAGGATGGAGGAAGGTTCAAAAGCTAGAACAGTGAGTCTTAGCAGGAGAGACATGGGAAGGTATGTAAGGCAGCTGGATGGAGCAGATGCTCAGGGTGGCGTGAACAGTTTGTTCCTAACAGCAGGACAGCAGTAGTAGCATCGATGGCTAAACCTGGTAAGTGGGGTGGGAATCTGTTGTGCGGGTCCATGGTGGCTGATGGGAAAGCTTTATTGTTGGTTTGGTAGGCAACTTGAATCTCCAGTCGTGGACAAGAACTGTTTATCTGGATTGTATTTTTGCCCAATTTCATTGACTCTACAGTGCCATTAAACATTAGAAACATACAGCAGTAAAGGGAGGAAAGCATGTAATAACCATTTCACCTGTGACCCAGTGCTTTCTTGTCATGTGGGATCATTTTCTTAAACTTGTAAGAACTCTTGTAGGTGTGTTTTGATGCAAAAACTGAGAAAAGGAATCTTTGTGTCCCAGCGTGTGTGTGCACAGGTAGTGGGGACAGTGTCGTGTCACCGAGGAGCAAGAGCTGCTAGAGCTGTCCGTTCTGAGATGCACCGTCGCTTCACTGGTGTGGACGTGTGTGTCTCAGGATCGATAGGAGAACAGTGCGACATGCTGGGTATTGTCCTTCTGCCTGTAACCTGGACTGAGCAGAAGATTTTTTATTAAACGGCTAGGTAATAGCTACCATTACCATCAGACTGCTATTACTTTTAAGTGAAAAGTTTTAAGAAAGATCCGAGTTCTAGAAATGTGAAGGGCACCAGCTTTTAACAGGAACCAGTCTTTCCTCTTTTGAAGCCATGAATGTTACCTTCCATGAAGGCTTCTCACTGAACATGGCTGATTCCTATTTCTTGTTTGCATTGTTCCCGGGAAAAGTATTTTGCTCCCCAAATTTTGCTCTTTTTTTCCTCCCACCTCTGAAAAGAAATGGAAAGATTTTATGAAATAGAAGCACAGCCCTTGAGAATAAACTGTTAATCCCAGGGCCGATTGAAGAGTTTTGAAATGGAAGGTGCACACACCCACACCAATAGCTACAGAAGTGTAGCAGGGCTGCACGTCCTCAGACACCATTCTTCAGGGACAACAAGAAGGGCCACAGTTCCAAATGATTAAGGTGGCTTTTCTTTTCTCCATTATTTTATTATTCATCTTGGTAACTTACCTGAAATCTCCTTCTTTATTTCTATACTAGCAGAATAATTATAACATGAATGGTGTAGCTGTTGAAACACTGACCACAATGTCCCTACATGTGTTACCAATTTTGAGATATTACTGGGAAGTATATGTAATAAAAATGTAGATAATCAAAAAGCATCTGTAAATCAGAGGTTTACTTATTAACTAAGTTATTAATAATATGTGGGATATGTTTTATAGTTCTGAAGTAACACGTCTCAAACAATTTCATCATTTACCCTGTGTGTGTGTTAGAAATGCTGTGCTTATCAGTTACGATGCAGAGTATTTTAGAGCAAGCAGATCAGTACAGCTAGAGAAGAAGAATTCAAGGCCCAGGTAATGACACAGCCCCAAATATGTCTGGGGCTTTATTACTAGTCAGAATGTATACTTTAATTTTCTTATAATGAAGCATGACAACTTCAAATTTTGTTTCTAAGAAGCAATTAAAGTTCAGTTTTATTTTTAAAGTGCCTGAGGCATTTATCCATTCACATGTAGGTTTAGAACCAAAACCCTACAGGCTCAGTATTTTTAGGTGATCTAATTCATTTGGGACTTGAAACTGTACACGCCACGTGCCTATAGGGTACGTTTACTTCTTCCAGAAAATCACGTGAAAACAAGGTGCTAGGATGGAAACAAGCCTCCCTTTCTGTGGTATTTCTCTGCAGTATTCTTCATGATGATTTAACGCAAACCACTGCCTATTTGTAATTTTGCTTGTTATTAGACATAGAATTAAATGTGTGCAGTGTGCTTTTTTTGTTTTGTTTTATTTAGTTTTGTTTTTCTTTTCTGCCTCTTCAGGTAAAGGGGGGAAAATGACAAAAACAAAAAGCAAACATGAGTTTTGGTAAAATCATAGTTCTGAATCTAAGGCATCTCTCAAAGGCAGAAGGAAATCTGAAAGGGCTTCTCTGAGGCCAGGTTGACCTACTGTGGCATTTGGACTATTATGGGGTTGATTTAAACACAAACCTAAGGTTTTGTCATTAGCATTGATGGCATTTTCAGTGCACTGGTATGCAATTCTCTGGTCTTAAGAGATTCTTTGGGGATAGTGTTTGAGTATCTGTTTGCAAAAGAGCTCAGTAGATGAACCTGATTATCTCGCACAAGTGCAAGGTAAGACCTTCCTCAGCTGTCCTACTGTCCTTGCCTGAGGCTGGTTTGGCCCTGAATGCCATCAGAGCCTGAGTGGCAGCAGCTGAGCCAGGCTCCACAAGGCTGTTGAAAGAGCATCTACCCCTAACACCATTATCCCCTCAGGCTCCTGGACTGCTGCTTTCTCCTGAGTCTTCCTGGGGTGCTCAGATTCTATGTTGATTATTTTAGGGGCACCATGAATGGTAGAATTAGTTTTGATTATGTTCCAGTGCACACCTGCTCTGGATATTTGGGGACATTTCCAAGAACATAGGTGAGCACTGTTTTGTTACCTTGGGTACACAAGCATTTACTTAATCATGCACTTTTAATCATGGTTGCAAAGAACAGAAACCTCCATCTCTAGTAATTTGCAACAGCACAGGTTTGAGGAAACTGTCACAAAAGGTCTGGAGGTTAACAGCCCAGGCCTGGCCAGTGATGTATGTGGCCAGTGACCAGGTGCCTGGCTCTCTCTGTTATGAGAGGCCCTGTGAGCATCTGTAAGCAGTCAGGAAGGAGCTGGGCAGGGTGACAGCCTGTGTGGTGTTTCTGCCCTTCTTCCTACGCTGATGGAAATTGGGTATTGCCCAATTTCTGGTGGTCTCCTATCGTCCAGGTGGCTCAAAAGTATCTTCATTTTTAATCTTACCTTTCATGTGCAGATCTTTGATCCATCTGGCAGGTGTTTCTGTATATGACGGGAGAAGGAGATTCAGATTATTTTCATAAAAGGAGTCAGTTTTCTTAGAACTAGTTTCCAGATAACCCACCCTTTCCCACTGACGTATTTCTCTTGTTAACCAAGTTGGCATGCATTCTCATGCACACATACTTACTTCTCCCTCCCTCCCTCATATTTTTCTGGAATTTTTGTTCTGTTTGTCACTTAAACTTTGTGGTATGTCTGAATATATGGTAGGCAAAAGTCCTGTTCTTTTTTCCTGTCCTTTCCATTTTCTATTCTATTCACTCCTATTGTTTTTTCCCCTTAGGTTTTCATTTATTTTTCTCTTTCTTGCCTTTCCTGTCTTAGAGTTGACAGTGTGGCAGTAGGTAGTATCTTAACATACTCAATATGTGATAGGGCTAAATCTTTGGGTTTCTCTTTCATTGGTCACCAATTTAAAAACCAACTTTGAGGTACTAAGTGTATAAGAAGCCTAGCGTCAACCCAATGACACCCAGAAAACAAATATGAAGATTACAATATAATGGCCACTGCCGAAGCATTTGGTTTGGTTTTACTTGGCTTTTAAATTTCTGATGGATCAGAATGTTCACCTAAAGTTATAAATAGCTCTCTACAGTATTACTGTTTTTGACTATTGTCTTCTCACATCCCTTATCTGACTAAAAATTAGTGTACTGGGAATTTAGAGTGAATAACTCATGAGAGGAAGCCTTTAGTTCTTTTATTCCAAGTGTAAAGTTTTTCAGCTTGATTAAATAATTCTTGAAAATTTTTGAATAAATAAGTAAATTCCACCAGCAGACTGGATAATCCAGAAGCCGAAAGTATGATGGTCCACAAAAATCGGTCATGGAGGATTAAAACACTTTTGATCACAAGTTGTTAAAAAACAACAGAATGCAACAAAACCTGCAGCTGCTTGAAAGTGGGTGTTTCCTCTTGGAGAGAAGTCCCAAGTCTCCTGGAGTTCTTACTTCTTCCTAACTTGCCAAAGGCTGGCCACCTCCACTCAGATGCTGTCCCACACTGCAGGGAGCGGCAGCAATGTCTCATCTGTGTCCGGAGTGGGTGGTCTCCACCCCCAGGGGAGCCCAGGGATGCCTTAGGCGTGGCGAGGGAAGTTTTCTTCTGTGGCCGTCTGTATACTGTACAGGCTTTGGGCGGGGTGAGCAGGGGTTGTGAGAGAGAGACACACACACACACACACACACATAGACAGGCAGGCAGGCAGGCAGGCAGACATACACCCTGACCCTCTACTTGAGCTTCAGTTTCCAAGCCGAAATTGTTTACCTTCCCAATAACTGAGAGGGGGAAAGAGCGGAAGCCTAAAAAGGGACTTGGGATATGAAAACCTTTTCCTTGTGGCAAATCAAAATTGCTAGTGGTTCCCCTGCAGACCTGAGGTTTTATTGCTTGCAATACCAGATGAATTACAGTATGTATTGCAGTCATTGTATTTTAGGTTACATCTGCTTTCTCTTAAAGTTCCTTGGTAAACCGAAACTGTTAGTGAGTCGAAGCTTAACTGAAAATTTTGAAATGCAACTCTGTCTGGATCACAAGATTTTTTCTTTGTTTTTGTTTTGATGGAGTTATTGTCCTGGGCTTGGTGACTGACTTCAACCCAGTACCAAGGTGGGGAACTAAATAGACAAAGCCTTGTGAACTTTGGTTTGTTTGATTGTTTTTTAAAACCAACTGCCATGGCATACATTTTCGAGTCTCTCCTGCTCTCTGTCTCCAGGTCTTAGGTATTGCTTTTGTTGATATTGGGGAAAGACGGGGATGAGAACATTTATCCTCAGATGATATCCTCAGCCTTGCAGCCTCCACCCACCAGCATCCCAGCGGCAGTGGGCTGTCGCATTAAAAGGAGAAGGGGAATATAGTCAATGATGTTGTGACACGTTTGCATAGTGATAGGTGATTACTAGAACCAGTGGGGTGATCACATTGTCAAGATGTCCCATCGTTACATGGTACACCTGAAATTGATGCAACCAATGTAAGATTGTATATCACCTATACTTAAAAAAAAACCAAAAACAAACCTGAGAAAAGCTGGTTCCTCTGGGAACAGCTGAGACTTCATGTGATGTTGGTTCACATTTGGTTGGGTTTCACGTTACAGGACATTTGGTGAATATTTCTTGGGCTTTGGCAACCCTGGCCCCACGTCCTCTGGGTTAGCAATCTTCCATTCCGAGGCGTTCAGGAATAATCTCAGTTTATGGAAACCCTACATTTTAATCGACAAATGGAGAAACACCTTAGGTTTGAAAGGTTGTTTTTCAATTACATTCCTGGATTATATAAATTTTTTTTTCTTCCCTTTCCCTGTTTTGTTGTTGCAGATATTAAATGACGTTCTGGAAGGTGAATTTAAATTGGGTTATAGGGGATGGGAGGAAAGGGGGAAAGACAGGGAAGAGTTTAGTGAAGAAACTAGTATGAATGGCCCATGGACATGGACAGCAGGGTGGGGATGGACTGAGGGAGAGGGGATGGGGTGGGTGGGGTGGGGGAGAGCAAGGGGGGACAACTGAAACAGCTGGAATACAACAACAAGAAATTAATAAAAAAATAAATTGGGTGCGGGAAAGTCTGGGCGATGGTTGAGTCTGGATTAGATCCCAGAGACAGCAGCGGGAGCTTCTCTGCAGCAGCTGCCGCACCTGCCGCCATGAGCAAGTGCCCAGGAGACGCTGCGTGTGGACATTTTCCACGACTTGGTGATGAGTCACCTCTCCGTCCTGCTGCTTTCCCTGTGAGGTCATTACACTTCCCCTTTGGGGCTCCAGAGCGAGCCCTCTGTGTCGTCTTTCACCCACCTCTGCACTTTCCATTTTCCCCTAAGTCCATTTCCATCACCTTCTCAATACTTTTCTTCTCCTCCTCCTCCAAACATGATACATTTGTTTGTTCTGTTTTCACGTGTTCCTTAAAGTTTTCCATCTTTTGAAAAACATTTTTTTTTTTTTCTTAACGTGACCTGTTCCGACATCACCAGGGTGGAGACTCTTTTTCCCCAATTCCCTTCCGTAATCTTAAAAACAGTTGCTCTTTTTACTTAAGGGGCCATTAGAACAGCTGCCTTTTGCTTCCCCGAGTAGACCGACTGTGGCTAACTTGAGAAAGCACGTGTGTTCCTGCGAGAACGCTCACTTGCTGTTTGGAGGTGTGTGTGCAGGCGGAAGCCGGAGCGTGGCAATATTTAGTCACTGGCCTGGCCTTTACCTCTCAAGGGTTTTTGTTAACATGTGTGGATTTTGAGCTGTTCCTATATGTAGGGCCAGTTTACTGAGTTTACCTCTTACTCCCTTTCTAGCAGGACACCTGAAGGCACTGTTTGTTTTCTTCCTCTTGCCCTGGCCTCACTCCAGACATTTTCCATGTGATCACACCCCTTCTCACAAGAGGGTTCTGGTGTTCAGGACCCTTTAGCACCTACTAGTGTTTTTCAGAATGTTCTCCATGGCAACAGTAATGACATAATTAAGTTAGCAGTGGATAGTTTTGTGAGGGAAAGCAGAATTCAATAAAGTTATACTTGATCAAATATTTCTGATTTAACACTTTGGTAACCGAGATGCCTTTAAAAAGAGATCCAGCTCTAAAAGAAAAGAAAAGAAATAACTTTCTAGGCTTTGTTGAGTGCTGTGCAAATCATGCACGTTGAACTTACACTGTCTGAAACGTGGGGATGTAATAGACATGAATCACATGGTATCACTTGCCAGTAGGCACTTTAAAGACTTTGATAGCAAGGAATGTTTGTATGGTACCTGCATGCGCCAGGTGGACTTCTAGATGGGAGATCACATAAGAGCCCTCACTCTTGGTGGTGAAAGGCTGCTGGAGGATTGCTGATGCCTCTTCCTTCCCGGCACCAAATGACACTTACATTCTACGGAGTTAAAAAGTGGTGCTTGCGGGAGATCCTGGTAGAGGCAGTTGGTATTCAGTGACAAAGCAATTCCTGCCCCATAGTTTCATCTTGTTTTCCCCCTTCCCTACTGTGGCTGTGATAAAAAGGAGTTTCTTTTGTGCCCCATCTGGCAAGGACAAGGTTATTTCTAATAACCAACTTATCAGAGTAGGTGGCAATCTCATTTCAACCCTGTAGGTCATTACTCGAAGCGTGAAGAATTTATCAGCCATTTCTTTTCATCATCTACCTTTAGGTCCAAGATAATGAAATAAATGGGGCTAGCTTCTCTTATTTATTACTTGTTAAAGATTTGTGTTGCTCTTGGGGATAAAAATAATGACCATTGAAAAGGAACTAAAATTAAAAACTGAGCATTTGTTCCAGTGAGTTTTTTATTTTTTGTTTTTTTTAAAGCTGGCCATTTGCTGAAAACCCAAGTTAGATTCCAAGGACAATAGCTTTAGTCATTAAAGTATTTATAGAACTGGAAACCTATTTCAGTGTAAATTTAAAAACTCTATAAAACCTAAAATGTTTATAAACTTTTCTAGAGGAAGAACATCAGGCTAAATATGTGGAAGGTAGACAGGTTAAGGCTTTTTGCTGGCGCTTGGAAAAGATTAACTGATAGGAAGGAGTTGGGTATTTACTCTTCATTTGCATAGTGCCTTCAAACATTCTACCCTGAGTTACAAAGTAAGGAGGACGTGAAAACTGCTGGATCATTCTTTTATTGTTAAGGCAATACTTTCTGCTTACCCTTCTGTGGTGGGAAGGAAGCTCAGTGTTGACTTTCTCTTTTGTGAAACCTAAAAATAGAATTGTATGAAGAAGGGGAAAAGAGTGAGAAAGTGTCCACTTTTGAGAGAGTTATGGTTATTTGAAATATGACATAATGTTAGCTGTTTTCCATAAACACATTTTAAGCAATGTGCTCCTAGCTCTGTTTTAGGTTTTCATAGTGAGTCCACTGTGAATTTGTGTGTTGTGGAAAGAACGAATGGTGTTAAAAGAAGTCTGGCAGTTACCAGGTCTGAGAATGGGAGTGGTTTTCTCCAGGAACCCTTATTCCAGCAAGGGTGTTAAGTTACTGTAAATCACATTCATGCAGCCGATGGGAGAGTCCCCAAATGACAGTTTCCACTCTTTTCTGGCTCCTTAGTGCATCTGCACCTAATAGCTTTGCCGCTTCTTAAACCATAGAACTCATATATTATGTTCTCTTCCACAGAGAAGCTCACATGTATGTTTTAGGTAAAATCTCAGCACAATAAATACACCCCACCAAACACCACAAAATAGATTTTCCAAGCCATTTGTTTAAACTAATATCCCACACAGAGACATTACCGTGAGAGAGAAAAAAAAAAAACCACACTTTTTGGAATTTGTTGTAATGAGATTTAAATTATCCTCAGTAGTGGCTTTGGGAATTATTTGTTTTAGTGTTAAAGGATAGTTTTCCAAAAAAAGGAAAAATTATGAGTCTTGTACAGATGTAAGTACACGTGTTAAAGATTTTATGTCATTTTTAATGAGACAACTAGGCAGGTATTATAATTATTCAAAGGAAAAACATAAATTTATATGGAATAAAGAAATGTCAAATGAATTCACAAATGGGCCTGAGGCTGGCGTTTTCTAATGGGAAGGGAAGGGAAGTCCCACTGAATTTATTTGCATGTCTGCAGACAACACTTTTTGCTCTTACTTACCTAAAACATAGTGGGTTATAAAATAATTTAAAGGCAATGAAAGACTAGAATCCGAGAACCTGGAAGGATGTGGTTTAAACGATGTATAGTTTTGTATTAGAGTAATTTTTTTTGGCTGATCATTTCCTCACATTAGTTGTGAGTGATATAAATGATGGTACCAGAGGAATAGTCGAGAAGTAACACACAGCATTCTTATGGTTATTTTTTGAAAGGTCAAAGGCTATTTTAAGTCTTTTACAGACGAAGACTTCTTTATTCACTGTTATGAAAGATGTAGAGCTCATTTTCTAAGGGTATGATACAAGGTTTTCTAAGGTAAGGAACTAAGAATGTTTGAATGGGATGGCGGGGTTGTGTGAACGTAGTTGAGGGGCATTTTATTTCTTTACCGTATGTAGTATGTGGTGGAGTCACTAACTCGGTGCCTACCCTCTCGCTGCCTGTAGATGGAGAGGCTGAAGAAAGTCGATTTCTTTCCAATTGAAAGAGGAGGTGTGCAAATCTTAAGGGACAGGCCTGTGACAAGGTTTAAAATCTGCATGAAAGAAACAGTAAAAATGAGTTTGTGAAAGACTTTGAGCTCCGTGGGGCCTAAAACAATCTCCATTTAAAGGAACTGGCAGAGATACTCATCAACACAGAGTTTTAGAGATAGGTATTGTGATATGCCTTCTGTATTAATTAGTCCCCTTGTCTCCCTTTATTTATAAAAATCGCTTGGAAAAATGTAGACATATTTGCGTGCTTAAAGGTTAAACATGGGAAAAGGAGTTGTGCTTCCATAGATATGGGCCATTGAGAATGGATGACTTAATGGTTCAAGCCCCCAGTTTATTCAGTACATGTAAGAAAAAGGAAAAACAGACAAAGGTGATCAGGGCTATTCACCTGGATACAGGCTGCAAAGCAAGATTTCTGGGACTGTGTCTTCATCTTCCAGGGATCAGGAGTGAGCACTTGTGTCACCCTTTTCATGATCACATCTCAGGACCTGAGCAGTTGGAAGTTCCTGTCAGTCACAAATTAAAATATACTCTCTTATTGACTTGCAGAAAAAATTCTTATGAAACATTTCTATCAGGGAGGACCTGGGAGCCTAATGTCAATGAAAATTGGTCAAATTGTAGAGGTTAACTTTGTTTTGTAGGCATGAGACCAGGATTCAGTTTGAAAGCGAACTCCTTGTCAAATGTTTGTTTTCACTGGGTGCTGCTTTCTCCCTCCCCATGGCTGTTCCGCCCACTTCTGTTGCTGATTTAAGTCTGAAAGAGGCTGTGATACTACATAGCCAACCTGCCGTGGGCCCATGCCTCACACCAATAGCACTTTGTGGCCAGGAGACTCTCAGAGATGATCAAGTTTTAGGCCAAGTAAATGAAAGCTGAAAAATGTACAAACCTAGAAAAATAAAATTCATGGAAACTTGAAGAGAACAAAACAAGAGAATGTAAAGGTGCCACCAGAGTGGGGAAAAATGACCAGACATAGAGATCTGGTTTGCAGCCAAGCTAGATGGGAATGTCTACGAAGTATTGGAGCACAGAGCTGTTGGGTTTGCTGAATACAGCAGAAAATGGCTAAGCATGCAGTGGAAGTGCCAAAATCAAGATGCATAAGGCTTTCTCTGACATATTATATAGTTGAATCTGGCCAAAAATGTAGTCAACTTTATGCTTTCTTTTGCTTCCCTACTAAATGATAAAAGAAAGAGGACAGGGTAATGAAGTGGCCGCATTCCTCTCGACAAACGCTGGAGCCTGAGCACGCGGATGTGGTCCAGCCTGCCTGTTGGCTGTGGGACGGGCCATTTCAGTGCACCGGCTGGAAAACGTGGCATTAGACTTCCGTACAATATCTTCTCAATTTTCCTTATACAGCCCTTGGTATGTGTTTTTATTGTGAAATGGAAGCCCATAGGCATTGGCTTCTGTTGACTTAGGGAAAACTTAAGAAACAAGAATTATTCATTTCTTTCCAGATTTGTTTCACAAATACAATACTTGAGTGATTTCTTAACAAAGGATATTCATGCAGCACATGTTTTCCTTGCTACAGCAATCACCAGATAGTGGCCAGACTCAAAGGAATAGAAAGTCTCTCGATTAGGATTTTGTATTTTCTTTCTTTCTTTCTTTCTTTTTTTTTTTTTTTTATTAAGATTTTATTTATTTCCAGAGAGAGGGGAAGGGAGAGAGGCAGAGAGGGAGCGAAACATCAATGTGTAGTTGCCTTTCACCTGCCTTCAGCCACGGACCTGGCTGGAGACCTGGCTTGCAACCTGGTTATGTGCCCTGGCTGGGAATCAAACCAGCGACCTTTGGGTTTGCAGGCTGGCACCTTATTCACTGTGCCACCAGCCAGGGTTAGGATTTCATATTTTCTAAATAGGAAATGGAGCCAGCTGTATTATGTTTGTTTCGGGGCCCTGAACCTTTTACCTTTGTGAATGAGGGAAAGCCAGGGAAGCCACTGAGTGCTAAATTGTTAAGTAACAGGATTTCCCTCCTAATACTCAGGTGTAGTTCTGTCATCTCCTCATCTCTACTATCTTTAAAAACATTGGAAACTTCAGGAAAAACATTCCTAAGACAGCATATCAAATGAAAGTGAAATCTGGTTTAGATGGAGGAAGAAAATATTTTTCAAATATAAATAAACTAAAAGATATTGGGCTCATCCAAAGAAGAAAATAAGTCCAATAATTGCTAAGAATGCACAGCACCACACTGTCCTGTCCTGCCGAAGCTGGCCACACACCTGGGCAGAGTCCCAGAAATGGTAGACCAGTGTCTCTATTATCATAGGAGAAGATCACATGCTGACTGGGATCTGATTGGGATCTTTGAATTGCTTTTTGCACAGTTTGGGATCCCCTAAACTATGGGCATCCCTATTTCTCCCAAAAGTAGAGAGGACAGCAGTGACGTTTGGATCTGCCATCATGTTGAAATCGGAGAGTGTGAGGTATGAGAGCCTGTTTACCAGGTGTCTAGAACTACAGAGAGGCCAGAACGGAGAAACTGGAATTGGGGAGCATCAGCATGTTGGGTGGGAGGTAATGCTGTATGAGTAGATGGAGTCTCCAGGGAAGCGACAGAGAAGAATGCCAGATGGGTACCCTGGGGGCAGAGGCAGAGAAGGCAAGAAAAGAGACTGAGAAGGAGACCAAGTTAAGACTGGGAGCCATCAAATTAGCGGTAAGTTCAGTGCTATCCTGGGGCTGCCAGAAGATGTGGGTGCAGTAACGTACAGTAATGTTTACTGAGCACTTATTTTGAAATAGACAACATTATGAAAGCTGCTGTATAAGTGAGAAACCCAAATTGACATCAGTAGAACCAGGGTTCATACCTAGTTTACTTTGGTAATAACCAAATGTAGTTGCCTACATTAGGCTTTGGAATGTTTAATTAGACAAGTGATCAAACAAAGAGAGCTAGAAATGACTAGAAGTTGCTAGAAACAGGCAATTCCATCAAGGATTTATAATTCAGTTTACATGCCCAGAGGCAGAAGTGGAAAAACTGGTTTATGTGCCTATGGAGAAAATCCTGTGGTACTTGGAATCTTGTTTCGGACACCTTACTGACAGGTCTCCCTCGGAATGGACCTGAAATTCACTCGTGGATTAAAAAGTGAAAGAAAGAAATGCTTGCGGCAGTGAAAGTATAGAAAGTAATAGGTCATACATGTGTATAGGCTGCTGGGGCAGAAGGACAAAAAGATCTGAGTGAGCATCAGACTCAGAAAAGCAAAACATAGACCTTGAGATTGATCTGTGGTGCCCCCACCTCCTTTTTCCTCTTTTTCTCTTGTTTTGGGTCAGGCATTTCCTACTTTCTAACTCCGAAAACAGGAAAAGGGGTTGGTTTTACATTTTATGCCTTTAACTTTCTTTAACCCCTGCCTGATGGAGATAAAAATCAGTGGGCTGAAATTCAGGGACTAATAAACCTGGATAGGTTCATCAGCTGGCCTGGGAATAATCAATAGATTATGTGAGAACAAATGTTTCAGAACATTTTTCCCAATCTGCAATAATTAGGGGAAATTTTGAATCCAGAGCTGTTATTAGAAGAAAGTTTCTTCCCTTCTTTGGATTACATACTCAAATTATGGCCTGATCTTCCTGGAGAGACCTGTTTAATAATTAGTTATTATGATTTTACAGGTGGTTTATGGCTTAAAATGTATGAATTTGACTTAAAAAGGAACTGATCATGTTCAAATATCATTTGTCTGCCCAAACATTTTAATTTATTTTTACTCACTTATCAAACACTTTTTTTTTTTAAATATCCAAAATAAAGGTAAACCCTTGCCCAGCTCAAAACTTCGATGGTGTAGATTAGTGACACTCATTTCACAAGTTGAACATGATAACCCCCATGTGAGCTATGAAACATGTTCTCCATCAGGGACAGGGGAATCCCATTAGTACCTGAGATCTGAAAACTCACAGAAGCGATAGTTCCAGAAGGGCCAGAGCGCAAATGTAGCCGTCTAACCTTTCTCCAACTAGAATCCGGATTCTAAGATAAAGACTGAGAAAGGGGGGAAAAGACTTTTTCTCTTATTTTGAAAGGTTACTTCTGATGCCCCTATGCTTACTAATAATCATGTCAGAATTGCTGTTGCCAGATCCACTTCTCTTCTTAAACTCTTAAGAGAAAAAGTCCTGTTAAAATTCAATCATAAATGCTGGTGTCACAGAGAAGGGTAGGTCCGTGGGAAGCTGCCAGTGACTGTATAACCATCCCCTTTTCCAGGCGCACAATAAAGCTGGTACAAAATCTTTCCAGTCCACAGTAACATGGGCATAGGCAGTGCATTATTGGATACAGCGTAGAAATCTTCCCTTTTGGTTCAGTGTAGTTCCTAGTCACTCGAGTTGCCCCACAGACACTTCCTACTCCCTGCCCTTTCCCCAAATATGCAAAAAAGCCACCTTTTTCTAGTTTGAAAATCTTGACAGTTTCTGGCAGGACAGTAGTACAGCTCTCCAATTACATAGTTGAAGGGGTAGTTCATGCTGCATTAAGTTCCAAGAGAAACCAACCTGTGCACCAGATTAAGGCCACATCTCATCTTGGGTGTAGTGCCCTGGGGTGGAGGGTGTAGGGGGGAAGGGCTGGCAAGGCACTGGCTAGCCAGGAAGCTGGAATTAGATGGGGTAATGTAGGAGAAGAAGGACCCCATGTGTATGTATACTTTTTGTTTTATTGTTCCCCTTGAAGTGGAGTGGGAAAGTAATTGGGTGTGGGTGAATGAAAATGTTTTATACCCTTAGCATATACATTTTATTTATTTAGTAATATAAACCATAATGAAATTTGGCTCATCTCAGAGTTCATTGAAGGAGCTAGTTAGATGCCTTTTCAATAATAAAAACTCATCATTTTCAACATACTCCTTCCTTGGATGCCCATACTTCATTGAGGAAAGATTTTATGTCATTGTAAGTAAAAGTACCATGTCTCATATTTTCTTTGATTTTTAATTTGTCTCTCTTTTGAAAAAAAATTTTAAAAGAGTTTATTCATTATTTTCAGAGAGAAGGGCAGGGAGGGAGGAAGAAAGGGAGAGAAACATCAATGTTTGGTTGTCTTTCACCTGCCTCTGGCTACAGACCTGGCTGGAGACTTGGCTTGCAACCAAGTTATGTGCCCTGGCTGGGAATCGAACCAGCAACCTTTGGGTTCGCAGGCTGGTGCCAATCCGCTGAGCCACTTGCCAGGGCTGTCTCTCTTTCTTAAGTAGTATTCTCTGAACTGCTGTTGGCCCCGCTGTGTTTAATTAACAGTTCTGAACTCAATGATTTAATAATGATTTTTCTCTGGAAAATATTTTGGTGAATATCTTTTTTAGTTTTTGTGAATATTTATGACTTTTTATTTAGAAGTTTTACCTTCATCCTGTAGTGTACTTCACTAACTATACCATATTTATATTCATCCGTTAGGGAGTTGAGAAAACCCAGAAATAGTTAATAGTTAAGATTTGGGACATAAATTCCTAAAAGAGAGCAGTAAAATAGGAAGCATGAAAGTTGAGCGGCTTGGGGCTTCTGTCCTGATTAGTATGAACATTTGAAAAGTCAGAGACTAGAACAGCAAAGTGTTGCAAGTTGACATGTCTTTATTATATGTTTATTCAAAGCTATGTAAATCAGCTTGTATGTTTTTAATTATAAGAGCAAAATGAAAATTCCATAAATTTTTCTAAGTAATCTTTTATAATATCTAGCAGATATGACCTAGTTTAAGCTTGAAAGTAGCTCTGCTTAATTCTTTCTCTGTGTTTTCTAATCTATAAGTACCATTGAGGCTCTACTGTGAAAAATACGGATTGTAAAGATGTTACAGATTTATGCTGAATTAATCAAGCGATTTTCAAGTTTTGAAATTCCTGTTGTGTGGTTGTAATGATCTAATCTGATATTTTATTTTTGTTTTTCTGTCTTTTTTCTCTTTTTAAGAGGAGTAGTGAGGTGATGGCAGAGTGAATACCTATCACTTTTGTTCTTGCCTTTTTTCTAATGTTATCCTCTCACAAGCTCTAGAGAGAACCTGTCTTCACTAAGGAGTCACCATGCTGAGGTGTTGTACATTCCTAATACTCCTTAAAAGTGAGGGAGACTAAACATACCAGATGTCAAATAACACATAAAAATTTCTTTCAGGAGCTAGGAATAAAAGTTTTGTGGGTTTTTTTTGTTTGTTTATATATTTTTAAATTCTCATTTACCCTATCTTTATGAGGATGATACAGTCCAATAGGAGTGTCTCATTGAAAAACAAAACAAAAACCATAAGCACTAACATTATAAAGCCAACCTGGAACATTTTAATAAACTTACATGAGGGGGGACCAAAAAAACTGTAATTTTTAAAATAGAAACTTGTGTATTTATTCTTACATGTTTAAACTTTAGTCACCTTCAAAGTATTCTCCATTTGGTGCAATACATGAGCCATTTTCTCCATCGCTCAAAATGGTTATTGAGCTCATTGATTTAATGCCTTTTAGTGCTTCTGCTGGTTTTTGTTTCATCTCTTCTACATCCGTAAAACATTTCCCTTTGAAGACTTTTTTATTTTGATTTTTTTAATCCAGGGAAACAAGTCACTTGGTGTGAGATAAGGTGAATAGAGACCATGGGGCACAAAGGGGTCATGCGATTTCAAAAACTGCTGAACACTTAGTGTGAAGTGGGCCGGTGTGCTTGTAAATCACATTGAGTCTTCAAAAAAATTCACTGAACCCGAACACACCTTCTCCCAACACCACCAGCTGGCACACTGATACAGGTGGGTTCCTAGAACACTCACCTGGCAGGGGAAACTGTACTACAGGTGGCCTACCCTCCAGAAGATAGTTCCAGGTTCTTGGGGGGAGCCTCCCTCAAACTAAAACCTAGTGAAAAAGAAGAGAAGTAGTTTACACTTGGTGGAACAGGATGGTCCAGGGAGGGAAAATGCAGAGCTCTCCACCAGTTGGTGAGAAAGCTGTGAGGCTTTGGTTGATCTGAGTCCCTGCACTAGCTGCGATGGGGCTGTGATGCTCCTCAAAGTGCTATCTTAGGGGTCTTGAACCGCAGAATCAGGAGGTTAGGTAGACCTTTTGGACTGTAATAGTTGGAGCACACCTGTCCAGGAGATAGGGGCAAATGAAAATATGTCTAGAGCAGGGCTAGAATGGCAACTGTTGTGGTAATCCTTCATTTAATAATGCTAACTGACATTCATGGAGTAGTTCCTATGTCAGAAACACTGTACTAAGCCCATTATGTCACCCTACTTACTATTATTTAACTATGCGTACGGGACACCTATTTTGTTCCGTAACCTGTGCAGAGACTGAAGATTCCAAAAATCAAAGCCTCTTCATAGAAAGAACAACTGAGGCAAGTGGGCATGGGAAAGCCACCAAGAGCATAGCTGGCAGCTGTACCTGGGTCGGAAGGGCTGTCATGGACATGCCACGCGGAGGGGACTTTGTAGTAGGGAGAGGGAAGGATAGATGCATAAAACAGACGGGGAAGTAGATGTTGGTTCCTCTGGTGAAATCCAGTTAGTTGTTTAATGCCTGGATTCTAACGTTCCGTTGAATAGTATATTCTGTGGCAGATATAAAATTGGACACAGAGTCTCTTATCAGAGTACAGAGCCTACAGACTCTAAGGAGGGTGGAAGGTATGCAGCTAATAGGGTAGCCTGTGACAGGGCTTTTAGAGGACTGAGCAGGGATCAGAGAACCAGTGGAGATTTACTTTGTACCTGGGAAACGTGACATTTAGGTTGAGGTAGTGAGGATTGGGCAGAGGGAGCAGAAAGTGGGAAGAGTTCTGTGTCTGATGGTTTGAGGCCCAGAGGCACGGAGATAGGGAATCACAGGACCAGTGGATGCGATGGTCGGTGTTAGGGTTTGGCTGTGGTGTGGGGGATATCACGGGACGTAGGAGGTGAAAGCTGAACCCTGGCCCAGATGCTGATCAAAAGGGCTTTGAAAACTGTAGCAGACAGTGCGAATTTTTAATTCTGTAAGGTCGGGGAATCCTTGGAGATTTATACTATATTAGAAGGATTGTTGTAAGAAGTAACTTTCAGCAGCACACTTCTGCTTTCCTTGTGAAGTGGTATACTTTCACTAAAACTGTGGCGGTCTAGATGTCCTGTAGAAGAAAGCGCCCCGGGAGTGGGAAGTTTTAAAATCTGTGGTCACTTGCACAGCTCAGGCCATGGTGTCACGTCTGCAGCAGCTGCTTCTGTAGGGTGCTCCTGGCCCAGTGCGGACACCTGGTGAGCCTTGAGGAAAAAAGGGAAGGAAGACCAGAACGCTGTCCCATACCAGGTCTGAAGTGCTTTGATGTATTTCTAGGAGTTATTCTGAAACAGGATTTCATATCATCTGTTGAGTAAGAACCCATTTATATGGCAAAAAGATGAAGTTATAGGGTTTTACTTTCGTAAGATACATATAGGATATTTTCCTTTAAAAACATTAAAAATTTTTTTTGTTGTACTACAATTGTTTGATTTTTCCCCCATTGCTCTCCTTTACCCCACCCTCCCCGCCCCTCTCCCACAGTCAATCCCCACCTCATTGTCCATGCCCATGGGTCTTTCTCACTAGCTCCTCCACTAAACCCTTCTCTCCTTCCCCTTCCCCCCAGTCATCATCCATCTGCTCCTTTTCTTTCCCATGTCTCTGATTTTGTTCTGCTCATCTATTAGTTTCCTGTATTAAGTGAGATCATATAGCATTTGTATAGGATTTTTTTAAAGAAGTGCCTTTAAAAAAAAAGATTTTATTTATTATTTTTTAGGAGCGGGGCAGGGAGAAAGGCAGAGAGGGAGGCAGAGAGGGAGAGAAACATCAATGTATATAGTTGGCCTTTCACCTGCCTCCAGCCAGGTCCCTGGCTGGAGACCTGGCTTGCAACTTCATTATGTGCCCTGGCTGGGAATCGAACCAGTGACCTTTGGGTTCAAAGGCCGGCATCTTATCCACTGTGCTACCAGCCAAGGCTTGTATAGGATGTTTTAATAGAAGAAAAGTAAACAGTCCTGGTCAGGTATCTCAGTGGGTTAGAACATCATCTCATCCTGATACACCAAGGTTGCAGTTTGTATCACTAGTCAGGGCACATTTAAGAGTCAGCCATTGAAGGAATAAATAAGTAGAACAACAAATCAATCCCCCTCTCATTGATGAATATGTAAAATTTTAAAGAAATAGAAGTTAAACAACTTGATTCAGTTGTGACTTTTCTCACAGACCTAGTCTTTCTGTTTGCTACTATTTTCTCCCATGTCTCTTAAAATAACTGAAAAAATGATGCATACAAATTTGGCATCGCCTTATTGGTTAGCATTTATGTATGTTTATTTATTTTTAAAGGTTTTATTATTTTTAGAGAGAGGGAAAAGGAGAGAGGCAGAGAGGGAGAGAGACATCTATATATGGTAGCCTTTCACCTGCCTCCAGCTACGGACCTGGCTGGAGACCTGTCTTGCAACCTGGTTATGTGCCTTGGCTGGGAATTGAACCAGTGACCTTTGGGTTCGCAGGCTGGCACCTTATCCACTGTGCTACCAGCCAGGGCCTCATTTATGTTTAAATATAATTGGTGAAGTCATATTCAAAAATATAATTATTGAAAATTTCTGAATAGAGGTATATGTTAGCTGGCAGTAGTACCAAATCAAAATGTAATCCTTGAAGTATTTTAAAAATACTTCATATCTCTTAATATCTTTATAAAACTCCAAACTGCTTAGATGAAGTCTTGTTAAACTTTTCAGCCTTTTGGGGAATCTGTAGATCCATTCAGACAGTTGTACCAGTACTCATGTACACAGTCTTTGAAAGCAATCATAGGCTGGTTCACAGACTCCACAAAGATGACCCATAGACTTTTCCAATCCCAATAAGAAACTCTGACTTTAGTAACGCAAGGGTTTCCAGAAATCCCACTTTGTAGATTTGAAGTTGGCACAAAAACAGATGTTTGTATGTATTTAAAATAGTGGGGGTTTTTTTGGGGGGTGTGTGTGAAACAACTTTTAGAGGTAAAAGTTGTGTGGAAGCCAAGAAAATATTAAAGAAACTTAAAAATGCTGCTGAATGCACACATATTTCTCAAAGGTCCTATAAACATTGCAACACATTTATCAGGGAACATCTGAAGGTGCCAAGATACTCCCAGAATTTACTGGAATATGATGAAAATACATTTGCATGGTCTGTAGAGAGACAGACAGAAAGGAAGGGGGAGAAGGGGGAGAGAAGAAGGGATAGAGGAGAGAAAATAAAGAGAAAATTTCATTACGGTTCTCCACTGGAGTTCTGAAATTGACTTGGGTTGAACAACAAGAAGAAATCAGTCTTTTCAAAAACTGAGAAAACCTGAGGAATATTATCATTAACCTATATGGGGCATTGTGTTTACTCCTTGGAAGTGAGTGCTTTTGTGGAGAAAATTGACAGCACAAATATTGAATACAGAGTTCTCCACTTCATTACCCCGACCACGTGCACACGTTTCATCACAAGAAGAAAAGGAACTGGTGGGAAAGGGTCTTCATGTCAGTCTTGGATTGACAGAAAACACAATCAACTCCAAAAGACTTAAATCAACTCTAAAGAAATTGCCTACAGTAGATAGGGTTATGAAATGGGCAGATAGTTGTTAATAGGTAATAAGGCATAAAAAGTGGCAGTAGCTGGAAACCATGGTCCCCAAGAGGCCGAAGGAGTAAAGGGAGCTCAGAACACCTGGGGAGCCCTGTGAGAAGGGGCTGGGCAGGGGGTGCTCAGCGGAGCTGCACCCCGGAGCCCTGTAGCTGCGCGAGAGATGCTGATACAGACTCTGGGCAGGTGCGCTGCCCTCGAGAGGGTGGGGCCTACCCAGGTACTGTTTCCACTCCTGGACTTCTCTGCTGAGAAGACAAGGAAATGGCTATCTCGGTCTGGCAAAACCCTTTGCTTTGAGGGCATTCCTTTAAGGTTATTACTTACTTACATTCATGGGGGGTTTATCACACCAGAGAATGACATGTACATAATGCTCTTCTAAATGTCCTTGCCTGGGGGGCCTTGGGAATTCTTTCAAGGAGGAGTACTGTACTCGCACCACCAGGATTGTTCCTTTCTGTTTATTTTGAAAGCAATTGAGGAAGAAAAAGAGGGATGTGGCCATAGGGTTGGAATTTTGTGAGTAGTGAGCAGTGGCCATAAACATACGGCTTTCACCAACTATTTAGATTCGGTTCCAACCAAGCCTTTCAGCTGCGGCTCACCCTGTCATTATGTAGCTTTTGCTCCAGGTTCACTGGGGAGTCTGTGTCCAGTGCCAGAGCATGTTGATAAAATGTTAAGGGTGATGGCACAACAAATAAAAAACTGAAGTTCAAAAAAAAAAACGCATGGCAAAAAGCCTGCTGCAGAATTATAGATGAAAGAGAAGGAACCTTCTAATTGAGAAAGCACTGTGTCATTACTGTTAATATTTTTTAAAGGTCAGTTTTTAAGGGGACCCTTGAAACATTGTCCTTGGAAAACAAAGCATTCTGACTTTGGTGCATTTTCATTCTGAAGTACAAAGATGTAATCTGTGCAAGTTGACCTCAAACTTGAACGATACAGGTAGTTTTTAAGGTATGAGAATTTTTCCACATTATAAATATGTGCTTTTCATGGTAGAAAATACAGAAGAGCTTGAAGCAATAACGTAAAATAATTGGTTGTTTTCCTTTTTATTCTGTTGAATGGCATCCTTAAAATGAAATTATGATACTGTGATTCTTCACTAATATTTCCAAATTGCTCACCATTGTGCATGTTTTTATTTCCATCAAGGGTATGTTAGCTTGACTCATTATATTCATCTTAGCTTTGTATGTAATTTAATAAAATCTTTACCAATTTATAAATAAAAATGATTAGTAAAGTTGAACTTTATCCATGTTTATATTTATTGGTAATTTTTGTTGATTATCCATCTCTTTAGCCTATTTCTTATAGGATAACTAGTTTTTTTCCTTGATTCATAGGAGCTCTTCGTGTAGAAACAGATTTATATAAGAGCAAATTTCTTGTTAGAAACAAAAGGTTATAATTGGTCATTCTTACCAGGTAATTTTACTTCTATCATTTTTGGTGAGAAGCACCTGCCTTCTTGCTCTCAGAAGAAAAACTGGTTTTAAAATTCTGACCTGTCAGATTGTTTTTTTTTTTTTTAAAGATATTTAAGGAGTATTTGGTGAATCATCATTTAGAAATTGTTAAAATTTAAGGTAACTTTAGAGATTTTTAAAGAAAAATAAAGAACCATTTTTGAAGTTATTCCAAAATTTAAATTACTACCACCATCACCCCCACCCCCAATATAAACTCTTAGACCTGAGAGGTTAAGAGTGTCGTTTCCTGCTTACTCCAAACAGTTAGCAAAAAGGCTTGAGTGAAACAGGTAGTACAGGTTGGAGGCAGGGACCTGAGTGCTTTCGTGATACGTGGCTGCAAACAACTCTGACCAGCCTTTCAGCTGATCGTAGAAAGTGGGAACAAGGAAGGATTAGCAGAAGAGCATTTGCTAAGCAATTTTCTTTAAGAATCTTTAAACTATAGGTACTTTTACTTTTTGCGAAAATTACTACCTTCTGAATTATGGACACTCCTGCAACAGTCCGTAACACCTGTGGTTGGAAGGCCCCTTCATTAACTGCTTTCAGCACTGTCTGTAAACCTTGCAACAAAGGTAAGGATGGTGGGGAATTGTAACGCTGGTCTCAAGCTGCTAGGTTATTTTTAGAACTAACTTCCTATGAGTTTGACTTTTTTATGCACACCCTTAGTTGTGCCTCAAATATCTTGAAAAGACAGAATTCCTAGTTTTTAAATGTCTCCTCTTAGAAGGCCAGAAGTAAAACACAGAGATCATGTATGAGGTAGGATTGGGTCAAGTCTTCATTTCCAGGACTTCCTGTGTCTGTCTAATGCCCGTGTGAACCCGTGAACTCCTGGTAGCTTTTCTGTAGCGGCAGCCAGCCGCAGTGTGTTACGACATTTCGTGAAGAGTCCCAGCTGCTGTGGAAAGGGACAATCCACCCTGGCTGCAGATCGCAGTGCTTGGACATGAGACCACAGGCTTACCGCTGGGAGCTGCCCTATACACTGTGAACATCAGTATTCTTTGGAGAGAGAAAAGGCAGATGAGTCACTTCTGGCTCCTAGAAATTGTTGCATAACATGCTGTTATCTCAGCGGAGCTTCCTGAGGATGCTTTTTCCTGGCAGGCGCCTCCATCCCGGTGGGTGGCAGTGCCCCGTCCTTTGTCACATGGACCCTGTGAGTCGACTGGGGACTCCGGTTCCATTCCAGGGGCCTGTGTCCATGGAATTGCAGGCCCCTAACTCATCCCAGGTCCCTACAAAACTGTTCCTGTCCTGCCATGTGGCTTGGGCTTTGTTCCCACGGTCACAGGAGTAGTCCATGCATATGTGAACATCCCCCTGCAGTAAGCTAGCACTGCTCATGCTTATGCAGAATGCTTATAAACAAACCATTCAGTGATTCCACACTTCCTCCTGGCATGGCGTTTCCCTTCCTCCCCCACCCAGAATCCTCTTCCTTATCTCTGGAATATAGAGCTTGGGTAGCCAAGGCTTCAAGAAACTGATTGAACTAGGCTTTGTGTTTTTAACTTTGTCTCCACCTTTTGCACCCTCCGTGTTCCATTTCTCTTTTGCTTTGGATTTTTTCTGCCCTCCTTGTACCTGAACAGCAACGCTGCGGTTATGCTGGGGGGTTGAGTTTATACTGCTTAAGATAAGGTGATTTATAAGATAAGGTAGTTATCCTTTTTCCAATTCTCTCATTCCTTAGGTACATCTGTTCTTGATTATTTCATCTTATGCCTGGAGTTTGCTTGTTACTTTGTTTGCATTTGGTTGTTCTTCTCTGAGATTATTTCTAGGTTTTTGCTGAAGTGCTCTGATTCCATTTCTGGTTAAATAAAAAGGTCGAATAAGGTGCGTAAGGATTCTTAACAGAGAAGAGGCATTTGTCCAATTTACCTCTTCCCCTCCTTTTCCCCTCAAGATGAAGCATCACAGAGAACCATTATAACAGCTTATTATCATTGTATTTTGAAGTCTTATTTTTGACTATATTGGACATGCTGGTATTCTATTGGCAAAGGTTTGTGTGTATCTTCTAGCTGGCTTTGAATTTTCCCAAGCTGATAGTTCTTTTCTGCCTAATTGATAAAGGCCTCCATCCATCCACAGGCTTCTTCTCAGTGACCTTTCTTACATTCAGCAGGAGCTCGCCTGAAGTGCTGAACACCGTGGTGGTGAGGGCAGCTCACCTCTCAATAGGTGAACAGAAAGACACCTTGAGGAACTTACCATCCTTTCTTTCAGTTTGCTCATGTACTCCTGCCACTCACATGTGAAACATGCTCTGTCTCTGTTGGGTACCAGGTTTCATTCTGTCGAATGGAATTTTGATAGGAAATTATCTTGGGCCATGATGGTATGTAAGCTGATGGTGGGTACCTATGGAAATATTTTTTTTCTCATGAAAACTTTTTGAACTTAAAATACACTTGCTTTTGCATTTCTCCATTGTCCCTTTCCCTTTTCTTTGAGTGAACTAGTAAGGAAATAAACATGTTCTACTTTAAGACAAGGTAAAGAAGGATGGCGTCATGCCTTATCTTGGAGCAACATGGTTTGTGTAGGGAGCACCTGTGACAGGTGGGCATGTTTGTTCCCAATCCCAGTTGCCATATCAGATGTGCTGCATCTGCTCACCAGCATTTTGCCTTCACTGCGTCTAGATTGGGCTGTCCTTCCACCTCTCCAAGTATGCTCTTTGCCCTTTTCTTCTAACTCAGTTTATTGGAATTTTTGTTGTCAAATGGTATTTCTGAAAGATTCTGGCTTCTACATTATTAACGGCTATAAAATAAGCTGAAAGTGTATTGACTTTCCATCCTTTTGTTTCATTCTTTTAAAGTAATTTCCAGTATGTTTAATGAGTCAGTTCAGGTTTTCTTTGTCTCTTGATAAGGTACATATCTTCCCTTACAAAATGTGATATTGGTCTGTTACTTGACTTGTATAACATTGTGTTTGGTTGTTTGTTTATAAAGGACAGTATTCCTCAAGAGGTCAGAGGTTTCACAGGAAACTATGGGATGTGGCCAGTGGACTGTGAGCTGAATCTACTTTTGCTGATTAGCAAGGTGACTTCCCAACACAAAGGAAACATGTTCACGGCCTCAGCTGTCTTGCATGCTATCCGTGGTGAGGTGTGACGTGGCTCAGTAGGGCTTAGAGTAGAACCCATCTCTGCTTGGGCCGTCGCTTTGGTTTTGGGCCTGCACGCACATTATTTGGGAAATGCCAATGGGGTGCACCCCAGATTTCATCTACTGTGGTTCAAAATTGCCCGTTCCTAGAGGGTGCAAAACCACAGGACAGCCTGAGCTGCCATCCCTGAAGCCATCCGTGGGGTCCGTCACCAGGGTTCAGAGGCAAATCTTCCTCTGCTCAGGGCCAGCTTGCTGTTTCAGAAACCATGTACTTTTATGTGTGCTGTTCGAGGATCTTGGAACATTTTAGGTTGTGATCTCTTTGGTGAGCTACTTGTCATGAGATTACCAAACAATTGGAAAACAACATTGTTTATCATGTTAGTTTTATTTAAGAAACTTCTATAAGTACTGCTTTATGTTAAAGAAATTTAGGTTTATAAAAAAGTATAACAATAATTTGATCAAACTTCTTTTTTTTCTTTTTTCTTGTTTTCTTTCTTTCTTTCTTTTTTTTTTTTTTTTGTGAAGAAACTATATGCCAGAGATTCAGGAAGTTTTCTTTGGTAACAGAGCTTCTTTATGGCTTAATTGGCATTCAGACCTTGTTATCGTAACTGTGGAATCTACATATTTTCCCCCAAACATGAAGGGAATCTGTAGCCTTTTGCAGAGTCAAAGTCATTAAAACTTAATACAGTCTGTAGCTGGCTTGTAGTGTTTCCCTCCGTGATCCAACTCAACCAGTGCCCTTGACATGTCAGGGCTTTTTCTGAGACTTACCCTAGAGCCACAGTCTTTCATGTATTTATGAAAAAATCTATAATTTGTTTTAATGGTCATTTCTGCTTTGGAACTGCTTGTCGCTGTGGATGTATTCAGAGTGGTGACAGGGGTTTCAAGGAAGGGCTGAGGATGCCTTTCTGCCCATGAGCACTGACCACTCGCGACAGTGTTGACAGGCTGGGACCCCAACCCCAGCCCCAGCCCCAGCTGTGTTCTTCTTGGTTAGATAGTTTTAAAGTCTGAGACTTGTTAGGAAGAGCTTGAAATAAAAGGGAAAAGACCTCCAAGACAGGAGAAAGTGAACTCTGCCCACTGGTTTCTTAGGGACCTAAGGCCAGTTTGACAGTTTTGTTTATATGCATGAAATGTACCAAAACCATCCTGATTTCAGGAACTTTTCTCTATAAACAAAAATGCAACTCTAAGATGACCTCGTTTATTTGTGGGCATTGTGGGCGGGAGGAGATGGGTTAGTCAAACAAAGAATTTGCTGTTGTTTTCTCTCCCCAAGAGGACATGCTGAGAATGAAAGCATTACTTTGAATTTTTGGGGTTGACTCTTTGCTCAACAGCACTCAGTCTTGGAGACAGGAAAGGAGCTACAAACAGATCACGGGTGAAGCACTGAATTCATCATGTGTCAGTCGTAACGACAGTGAAATGGCTGACATGAGTGTTTTCTATAGATTTTACTGTGGGATGGGAGAGAAATGGGAAGGAAATTTAAGCTTGAGAAGAGAAAAGGAAAAGGCAGTAACATATTTATTAGCATTGCCAGGAATGGGAACGTTTCTAAGGATGGGAAACTAGAGAGGAGAATCCAGGGTGCCAAGAGATAATCTTTTATAATCGTAACTAAAATTTCACTTAAGTTCATGTAAACATCCCAACTATTTTTACTGAAAATACGGTTTTTAGTGTGTGTTCTTATGAAAACAGTTGTTGCCTTATCAAGTCCTTATGAATACATGGAAGTGGTAAGAACCTTTTTGCACACAGATTTAGCTGTTTTTTTAGTATACACGCATATAGCACCCATTTCAGACCCTGGTCCCTAGCCAGGTCTTTGTAGCTCCTTACCACCCAGTGAAGGTTGGATCACCATGTGGTATTCCTCTCTCCCATAGAGCTATGAGCAGATTAATAGGACAGGAATTTAGAAACCGAGATGAACATCTGAAAGTTTTCTGTACTTTTTAGAGGTAATGAGAGCAGAATATATGCAGTCAAGATTGCTTGGGGAAGAGCAGGACCTGTGGTTGCCTTGGATGTGATATTTAGCCTCTTCCTAGAGATGGTTCATCTCCTCAAACAGGGGAGCCATCAGTCCTTTTGCCAATGATCTACCAGGTACCTGTCACTTGTGTGGTGCTATGGAAATTACAGAACTATGTATTCAGGGAGTGTGAGGGTGGATTATAAGGTAATGAATATTAGAGCAAATGCCTCAAAACTTGCATGCCCAAATTGGAATTGTCTTTCAAAGCAATTAATTTAGAAGAGGGGGAGACTGTATGTACACTTACCACTTATTTCTCAGTCATTGTCCAGCAGTCTCCACAGCTGACATTTTCCTTGTTTTTATGTTTATTCCTGGCTTTTCTTTTCGCCCTCAAGTATTTCCAGAATGGGCCTGAATGCAACCTGAGTCCCTTGTGGTATCACACGGACGTGTTTGAACTGTCAGCTGTAACACCCAGAGAGCAGAGAGCTGCATTTTAGATCTTGAAATGGGCACATGAAGCTCATCCTAGAAAAGCTTCCATCTTTGTAGATGAAAGCAAGGGCAGAAGGGGGAATGAAAAATACACTGCTACTGACCTCTTTGCAGTTTAAGCCGGGATTTTGTTGTATTTGTTTTTCTCTATTTATGGGACTTGACTATTTAAAGGACTTTTTCCACACAAGTGCTTTTTTGGGTCCTGGGGACAGTTTGATCCGTGTTGGGGACTGTGTTGTTTGCTTCTCTATTTGTATCCTTTGACAGCCTAAAATTTTGGCCACTAGATGGTGCTCTTTTCCTTTGAAATAAGATGTATTTTATTTCAAATTTTTAAAAAACTGAATTTATTAGGGGGACATTGGTTGATAATCATACAAGTTTCAGGTGTACAATTCTATAACACATCCTCTGTATATTATGCTGTGTGTTTACCACCCTAAGTCAAAACCCCCATCCATCATCATTTATCACCCCCCTTTACCTTCTGTCTCCCCCACCCCCTTTCCCCCCTGATAATCACCACACTGTGGTCTGTGTCTCTGAGGTATTTTTTTCTTTGCTTAATCTCTTCACCTTTTTCACTCAGTCTAGCAGACTCCCAACTGTCCCTGGTGGACAGAATCCGCACAGATTCTCACAGCCAAATGTTACGTGGGTACCTCTTTCTGCCTCTGAGATGAGGGGCCCAGCTTGCATTTTATGTTTGGCCCATACATCAGACTACAATTATTTTTTTTATGTAGTTTAATCTGCTGTGTCCTATACTTGATGTAAAAATCACGGCAAAACCAACAAAATGCTGATTGCTGGGCCCTGGAGACCCAGGAACGGAACACATTGTTGATGGGCAATTTTATGGCAAAATCTAATGCAGATACAAGAGCAAGTTAACTCGATACTAGTCAGCAACATTTGGGCTTGAAACCCCAGATATTTTTCATGACCGGTCAAGGCTATGTTAGATTTAACAGGTTACAGTTCTGAGGAGCAGGCATGTTTTTGGGAAACACCCAAAAGGTGTTTAGTCACTCAGGAGTGGGCATTTTCAGTAGAGATTCACATCACAGTCGGCCTGTTCAAACCGAAGCTGAAGATAGTTGAGATCGAAATTTTGAATGCAGCTAGCTCTTTTTGTAAATTTTGCCTAGAGAAGTTATAATGGATATAACAGGAATTATTGAGGGAAATGCTTTGTTTGTTTACGTGTGTGAAAATTGGCAGAGAGACTTAACAGAGAAAACGCCTCCCTGTCAGGATGTGTTAAGGATGGAGCCTTCCTAGCCTGTGGTGTTTGGACATTCATCATTCTGTCATACGTTCAAGCCCTCTGCCTTATAATACCAGGCACTTAAACATTTGAGACGGTTTTAACAAATCTTAAGGTCTTTGATCTTCATAATGTGTCTTTGACAGGGCAAATGTCAGAGGAGGGATTCAAGGACAGGGTCAGGAAAAGTGCCCAAGGCCCAGAGCGGCCACCAGGAGCCTCAGCCTGGGAGCTAGATGGTGGGGACCGGAGGTGATGGCAGGGACTCAAACTAAGCACAGCTGCTGGGGTGTCTCCCCAAGAGGCCAGATGCATTCCTGAAGGCGGAAGCTGTTCCACCTGGTCCTGAGGGTGGGTAGCTTTAAAAAACATGTTTTCTCCTTCCCATTCTTTTTTCCTTTCTCTCCCCTTCCCAGTCTGTCTGTGTCTCTCTCTCTTTCTCTCTCTCTCGCTTTCTCTCCCTCCATCCCTCCCTCAGTCTCTCATCTTTCTCTTCAGTAAAGCACTTGCACTTTGTGAATATGACCTACTCTTAATGCCATCTTGATTTTCACATGCACTGTGGGGTGGGGATGGGTAAATCACACTATAAAGGCAGTATGCGTAACTTGATATAAATCCCCACCAGGTGACTCTGGTGTGTTATCCTAGAGCATTGATGGTTTAGAAAGACTCAGGCAGAATTGCTGGTTCATGTGAAAGATTCTCAGCAAACATTTTCTGGTGCTACCCCCAGCCTGAGGTGAAGTTCAGTACATGAATGCCTTAGCAGAGAAGGTGGTGTGTGTAAGCAGTCAGGAGGACTGGCGTGGCTCATGATTGTGATGGTGATGAAGGATCATCTGTGTTACTCAGCTCCATCTCTAAAACTAGTGCTATAGAGCTTTTAGCTTATCCCAGAAGGGCCTTGGCCTCTGTTGGGCTGACCTATGAGGTAGCGGAACACCCACATTGCTGAGGAGCTGGAGGACCTGTCTGCAGAGAGAGCCGCAGAGACCCTTCCCCAGCCTGGGGCGTTGGCCCTGCTCTCCCTCCTCTGTAAGAGCCCAGCCTGGCCACCTGCCTCAGCTCCTTTAAGCCTTTACTCACCCTCACTTTGCCAACGAGGCTAATGCCCCTACCCCTATCCCATAGCTGGCACTCTCAATCCTTTTGTCTTTTTTTCCTACAACAGCTATGTTCTACTATGCTAGATAACTTGTTCATTTGATTCATTTTTGTCTCCCTGCACAAGACTGTAAATTCAATGTGGACAGGGGTCTTTTTCTTCACTGACAAAGCCCCCAGCCCCTAAAATAATGCACTGGTACAGAGGGGAGGTTGAGGAAATATATGCTGAATGAATGAGTGCTTTCCCATATACCATTCCAAGACAGTTATAGGCAATGGTTGTAACATATACAAGGCAGGGGTGTCCAGAAAGTATCTGGCCACATCCTATGAAAAATAGAGACATATGTTGAAGAAGATACTAGACACACTGTACATGGGAAAAGGATGCCTCAGGCCCCTTCAAAGTAGGCACTTTAGACCTCACACAGTTCTCTCAGCATCTCTTCCACTATTCAAAACACCCTGTTAATATGGCCTTGATCTTGCTGCAACTCTGCTGCACCTTCCAGTGTGAAGAACAAGGTGACTCCCATTGGGATGACTGGGCCTTTGTTTCCACATCTCCCATCGTGACCTTCCTGAGGAAATCTGGTACATTGGCAGCAGTTTGAATCCGGTCATTGGCTGCAGCACAGTGTTCCCTCTGCTGCGGTAGCAGAAGCTGCAGAATAAATTTTGCCACAACACATTGCATGCCAAGATCCTGCATCAAAGTCTCATACACAGTAGTTTTTAGAATCCCAAGATCTGCTTCTAGTTCTTGCCCTCTCAGTCACCGGTCTTTGTTGATTGCAGCCTGTACATGTTCACATTCTCAGGTGTTCTGCTTACTGCAGGCCTTCCAGAAGGTGGATCACTTTCAACAGAATCTTGACCATCTCCGAAGCATTTGTGCCACTTTTATTTGCACTGCTCTCATTACATCATCCCCAAAAGCCTCTGAATCATTTAAATAGTTTCTGCAGAGGAATGTTCAAGCTTAACACAAAATTTGATGCCAATCTGTTGTTTTGCTTGCTCAGTCATTTTGAATGCATGACCACACAGTACAAATGCTCACTCAACTCTGTCTAACCACCCCCCACCCCGCCCACTGACTAGTACAGTGAAGTCGTCATTGTTCACACATGCACATTCCAGTTCACTCTCCTTGGCTGCCAGCTTACATCAGTGTCATGCAAACTGTTCTCACTGTGTTAACAATGGCTGGACTTTTTCCAAAGAGACCTCATATTAGTCACTTAATACTAATTTTTTTAAATTTAATTTTATTGTTGTTGTATTACATCCATCCTCTTTTTACTCCCCTCTGTACCCTTCCCTACCCATCCACTCCCACCAAAGGCAATCCCACTTGTTCTTCCATGCTAGTTCCTTGACTAAACTGCTCCCCTTCTTTGTCTCTTCCTCCCCCCTCACCCCCTCCCCTCTGCCCACTGAAGGTCTATTCATTGTATTCATGTATCTGGTTCTGTTTTGCTTATTTGTTTGTTTTGTTCATTATTGTCCTGTAATGGGTGAGATCATATGGTATTTGTCTTTCATTGGCTTATTTCACTAAGCATAATACTTTCTAGTTCCATTCATGTTGTTGCAAAGGTTAGGTAATTTTTAATAAATGTTAAATGTTTCTGAATGAAGATCAAGTTCTTTTTTTCTATTAACAGTAGCTTCCTCTGTAAAAAGCCACACAAAGAAAGCTCTGGTGTGGATTAAATGAGTTAATGCACTTAAAAGTGTTAGACTAGGGCCTGGAATGTAGCAAGACATCAATTAATAAGTGGAATTTATAAACTTCTTGCTTGTTTAAAGTATAATTATATTGTATGCTTATTTTTCAATTGAGCTTAAAGTTAAATGGTTTAATCAGTTTTAAGAAGGAAAAACACCATAGATGAATGAGTAATTTGGAATTTTTTTTGTATTCTTTGTTACAGTGATAACACAGAATGAATCGAATATTGAACTTATTATGGAATCTCTTTTCTTATAACATCAGTTTTATAATGAAGTTTGGGGGTTTCACATGAACTGTTTGTTTGTGATTTCTTATAGATCCCCATATTAAGGTTTCTGGAAAGAAAGAAGATGTTAAAGAAGCCAAGGAAATGATCATGTCTGTCTTAGACACAAAAGTAAGTGAATGTTAAGGACACTTAGATGTCAGAACCTTGTCTCTGCAAGGGCTACTTCATGCTGTTATGAAAGAACCATGTGGAGAAGAAAAACCAGAAGAAAGTAATGGTGGGTTTTAAAATAAGCATGTGTGATTCTGCGATGGGGGTAAAGTTCTCTTTAAAATCTGAATAGGCCTCTTGTACTGGGTAATTGAATAATATATCTACGTGTGTGTGTGTGTGTATGTGTGTAAACACACGTATGCAGGCATGTAAATGTATATATGTTCATATGTATGTATATGCCATCTTCAGAAATGGACATTGATCCTGATTTGTATAGGACAATAAAGAAGAATTGTAATTAGCCTTTATGATGCCAGTGGAAAACTGAAACAACCTTCTTACAGCTCTGTGTGTGAGGCCTGAAATCAGACACGTTCTTTCTCTGCAAGACTATATTAGAGATAATAGGGAAATTTAAATATTTAAAAATGCTTACTCATTTGTGTGTATTTAAGTTTAATAAAATTTTAAATCACTATGTGCCAGGCATTTTGCAAAGCACGTTTAAAATATTAATTCTTTAATCTCATAACTAACTTAGAACAGATATGCTAAGCAGGCTCCAATTGCTGATAAGTGGGAATGTGGGATTTAAATCCAGGCTGTGTGGTTCTTAACCACTCACTACGTGTTTTGCCACCTGATACTCCATTGAAATGGTTTCTGATCTCTTCCTCTTGCCCTGTTCTTTTTTGTTCTTTATTCTTGAGAATTATTTACTTTATAATTCTTAATTATTTTAGAAATTTCTCTAAAGGAGGTTATCTTCCTGTATTTCACAAGTTAAACTAAAGAAACTAAGTTTAAAAAACAAAATATTTAATGGGTATGCTTAAAATTTAAGAATTCAGAAGATGTAAAACTGTTGGTACTTTTTATATTTGGTTGTCTTTTGACTTAAATTTTACTTCCTAAGGACTAAAGAATTTTAGTGTCAATCTTATAAATTAGAAAAGATTTCATGTCAATTTTTATAATTTTATAACACTTAATTTCCCAAAATTAAATGCATGGATTCCATATGAACATACTATTTCATTGTGTCTTAGAATTTGACATTTTGCTTTAGTATAACTAATCCCATACTTGTTTTACTTAAGCTTTTACTGGTAGAGACCTATGCTTTGTGATCGCCGCATCTTCCTACCAGAGAGAATGATAGATCTACTTTGTAAAGTTTAACATACAGTAATAGAGAAGTTGTGAAAATGCTTGTAAATACTTACTCAGTTTGAGATTTATTTTTATTTCTAGTTTCTAATCATCTTAGTTTTGTAGTCCTACTATTGTGTATATATGTGTGTGTGTATGTGAATACACATGTATAGTATATATGTGTACACACACACACACACACACATATATATATATATGTAGTCTGCCTTTGTTTTCTATCTGTTTTTAGTTATTTGAATTAAATGTTCACGAATAATTTATAGTAAAGGAAAAAAATTTATTTGTAATTGTAGCTGATTTTATTTAAAAACTACTTTCCAAAAATTAGCTTGGTAAAGACTCTCTCTATTTCATATGAAAAATTTGTCTCAAAATTAGAATTTGTTTTTTTATAGACAATGAGAAAGATAAATCAAACATTTATATATTAAGATGAGCTTATTAAGAAATTCACATGGACAACAGGTGGGATTGACTTTGGGGGGAATGGGTGGGTGGGTGGGGGGACAGAGGGGAGCAAAAAGGGGATGGATGTAATACAACAACAATAAAATTAAAAAAAAAAAAAAAAAAGAAAGAAATTCAGGGCCCTGGCTGGTGGCTCAGTGGATAAGACACTGGCCTGCCAACCAGGTTGCCAGTTCGATTCCCAGCCAAGGCACATAACCAGGTTGCAAGCCAGGTCTCCAGCCAGGTCCCTAGCTGGAGGCAGGTGAAAGGCAACCATACATTGATGTTTCTCCCCCTCTCTTATTCGCTCCCTTCCCTTTCTCTAAAAATAATAATTAAAAAAAAATCCATACGGTCTGCAGTGGCTCACTTTTTGTTAATACTAATCCCTCAAGGGGGAATGTTTTAAGGAGTTGCTCCTTTTTCATGTGTCAAGAATTAATATATTGTTAATAGAACAGTAATTAATAAAAAAATTAATACATTATTTCCACATAGAGCAATCGGGTCACCTTGAAGATGGATGTTTCACATACAGAGCATTCTCACGTCATCGGCAAAGGTGGCAACAACATTAAAAAAGTGATGGAAGAAACAGGGTGCCACATTCACTTTCCAGATTCCAACAGGAATAACCAAGCAGAAAAAAGCAACCAGGTGCTTTGTCTTTTCACATGAATTTTTATGTAACCAAGTTTACAGCCTTAATTTTCCATTCGCATGTCTTCTTTGGGAGATGAGAGCAAAAACATAATCATGGAGATGCCATGGAATGGAGATTGAATGTGCTCTGCTTCTTTAAAGGGATGAGTTGTCGCAAGACCCTTGATCTCTTAAGCAGTTGGTTGGTTGGTAGTGGAGAGGGTAGGAAATGATGGCAGCATTCAACCAAGTTCCTGAGGCAGGTCGGAGAGCTCGGGAATGAGGAAAGGACCTGAGGCTTGCCCGGTCCTAGCAGCCACCCACTGTGGCTTCCCTCTGCAGCCTCCTGGCTACACCACCTCCCCTTCTGAGGGGTGATTCATGAACACCCAACTTCCTCACATTGAACTCTGTCTTTCTCTTTTAAAAAACTATCTTTTATTTTTGAATTACAGTTGATGTACACAACTGTATTAGTTTCAGGTACACAGGCCCCTGATGAGGCATTTATGTAACTTACAAAGTATTCCTCCTGATAAGCCTCTCACCCACCTGGCACCACACATGGCTATTAGAATATTATTGACTGTGTTCCTTATGCTGTACTTTACATCCCTGTGACTATTCCGTAACTACCAATTTGTACTTCTGAATTATGTCTCTTTAGTTCATACACATTTTTCTTAGTTCTTATAGGTGGAAACAAATGGAACTCACTTGTCCACAGGAAAGCATTTTAAGTACATACTTGAAGAACAGATAATAGTTTTTGTGTTATTTAAGTTTTCTCTCTTCTAAGTTAATCATCAGGACACTAGAAACTGCGTTGGCCACAAAGGTGGATGGATGGGGACTGATGTGACAGTGGGTCACATACATGAGGAACTAGATCGAAAGCCATGGGAAAAAGCAGGGGCAGTATTTAAAATCACTGACAATTAGTATGGCATAAGCATGCATTCTGAGAACAGACACTCCCCACACGCTTAGCCTAATTTCAAGATTAATTCTTCAGTTGATGGCTCCTGGGAAAGTCCAGGGGATCTCAGGAGGGCTGCGGGTGGTGTTAAAGCAATAATTTTTTACCAGTAGCACAGAAGTAGTTCAGTATCTTGAGAACCTGGTACAGCGGTATTATTGCATATTGACACTCATCGAGTCTGTAAGGAGTTTAAACAAAAGGGGAAAAAGGCAGCAAATGAGAGGAGTTATGAAGGAGGCAGGATGGCCTGGTGGAGGGGCTGTGAGGTTTCAGGAAAGTCCAGGGGGTCATGTAGAGCAACTGACACAGATGATCTGAGGAGCTCATTAAAATGCAGGTTCTGATAAAGTGGGCCTGTATCAGTGCCTGAGATCCTTTTTGTTTGTTTGAAATGGAATATATTAGGGTGACATTGGTTTGCAAAACCATACAGGTTTCAAGTGTACAACTGAATAAAGCATCATCTGCACACTGCATCGTGTGCCCGTCGCCCCAAACAAAGTCTTTCTGTCCCCATTCCCCCCTTTCCCTACCTCTACCTCCCTTCTGTCCCCTTTCCCTCTGGCCATCCCCATACTGTTGTCTGTGTCTCTGTGTCATGTATATCTGCTTTTTGCAGCTATATCTTTTTTCATCCAGTCCCCAAACCACCCTCACTCCTGAAAGTGTCCCACGTATCCAATGCCTTTGTTTCTAGTTTGTCTGTCAGTTTATTTTGTTCATTAGATTCCACATATAAATGAGATCCTATGGTATTCACCTTTCTCCGACTAGCTTATTTCACTTAGCATAATCATCATCCATGTTGTCACTAAAAGGAAAAACTTTTCTTTATGACCAAGTAGTATTCTATGTGTAAATGTACCTCAGCGTTTTACCCACTCATCTGCTGATGGGTACTTGGGCTTCCAGATCTTGGCTGTTGTAAATAGTGCTGCTCTAAACACAGGGGTGGAGAGATTCTTTTGAATTAGTATTTTGAGTTTCTTAGGATCTATATACCCAGAAGTGGGAATGCTGAGTTAACAAGCTGGATAATGCCAATGGTATTTTTTTCCTGGATGTAGGTAACTTGTGGGTTCGATAATTCTGACTGTTATTTCCTCATCTTTGCAGGTTTCTATAGCAGGACAACCAGCAGGAGTAGAGTCTGCCCGAGTTAGAATTCGGGTAACTATTTATTACTTCTAATACTGTAAATCACTGTCAGCAATATTTTCATTACAGAGTATTAAACATATCAAAATGTATCAATTTATAATAAAATTAAGTGTTCAGTACATAGGATATAGTGACAGGAGTTGGTTGAGTGTATTAAAGAAATTTATTGGAAACATTGTAGATTTTACCTGACTCAGTTTCTCTGATGATTTTGAAACGAGAGTCCTGGGCAAAATGCCACAGGCAGTTAAAGTTACAAACTTCCAGGTTTCAGGAAAGGCTCTTTTCATTTGAAAAACTTTATATATTCCATCCACACTTGTGTCATTACAATGAAAGCAATTTATATGTTAAACTTCCACCCTCAGAAAAGAATGAGTGAATTATACACATTTCTAAATGTCTAATAATTTAACTATTTGCTTTGGGTTTCCATAACTTCATTTTAGGAGCTGCTTCCTTTGGTGCTGATGTTCGAGCTACCAATTGCTGGAATTCTTCAACCAGTTCCCGACCCTAATTCTCCCTCTATCCAGCACATATCCCAGACCTACAACATTGCAGTGTCGTTTAAACAGCGTTCCCGGATGTATGGTGCTACCGTCATAGTACGAGGCTCTCAGAATAATACTAGTGCCGTGAAGGTATGTGATGGACATAATTACGAGCATTGTAAGGGTACAGATTATTCAAGTGTTATTCTTAAAGGATTTTAGACTTGTTTGTTGTCCAGACTTTTCCCTCCCATTACATTCTGGTTTATAGAGTGTGTGGTGTTTTTCTATAGCTGTTAGACCTGCGCTGGACTCTTTCCCCATACGTGGACAGTTATGTTATACAAGTATTTCCCTCCCACGTTGTCTCCTAGGAAGGAACAGCCATGCTGTTGGAACATCTTGCTGGGAGCTTGGCATCTGCTATTCCCGTGAGCACACAGCTCGATATCGCGGCTCAACACCATCTCTTTATGATGGGTCGAAACGGCAGTAACATCAAACATATCATGCAGAGAACAGGTGCTCAGATCCACTTTCCTGACCCTAGTAATCCACAAAAGAAATCCACTGTCTACCTCCAGGGCACCATCGAGTCTGTCTGTCTTGCAAGGCAATATCTCATGGTAGGTTTGGTAAAATAAGTGTTAAACAACTTTTTTTTTTTTTTTTTTTTTTTTTACTTCTTTGGGTACAGCATGTATTGCTTCACACACCTTAATATTGTGGTATTTATGGAAGCACTTTGGAAGTCTAGTCAAATAAAGAAGTTTCTCAGTGAAAGGAAATAAAAGACTAAGGCAGATAGTGTCATGACATAGGTGAGAAATTTCCTTGCAGTACTTTTCTTTTTTTTAAACCTAGACTAAGCACAGAAGAGGTTCAAATGAAATAACTGTATTTTGAGGAAGGTGATTATTTTCATACGAGCTATGTTGATTTGTAGTTTTCATTTAATAAAGTCTTCCTTTTAAACTGGAAAGTAAAAATACATTTTAAATACTACCCTCAATGAAAAATTTTGGTAGCATGAAATGTTTGGACATTTCATACTACATCTCTGATATAATTTTAAAAAGGCTGTTTGAGCTGTGAATTTTAATGTCATGCATTGAAGAAAATAGCAGTTCTATAATTCAGTACTACTTCCAACTTAAATTTACAATATATTTATCCTTCCTATATTTGTTTAAAAACCCAGTGTGAAGGTTACCAAGTGAACTGATATAATGTGAACTAACAAATATTTTTATTAAAAGCACTGTAGTGTTCTTCTATTAGAACTTGACCTTTAGTGACATTTGAATCCGTAAGCTTTAGGTATGGCCTTTGCTATTATTAACTTGCAGAATTTGTTTTTGAGAAACTTAGAAAATCCAATTTTGTATCATTGACTCCATTTCTCTGACAGATGAGAATTGGCTTTAAAAGTATAATACATTACTTTATGAAATTATTTTGTTGTGAATGATGTTTTTAGCCAAATTTACTTTATCAAGCTATTTTAATATATCACTAATCACATAGCATATTCATATCCAAAGATTATTATGCTTACTCTTCATATTTTTTCCCTGCTTTTCAAATTCTTTAGGTATTATTTTGAGTTTAGTGAACTTTTTCATATGGTGGCTATACCTGCCAAAAATATAGGTGTGGAATGAAATACATTATTGCTCAATAATAAAAGACATAAGGAAGGTTGAAGGATCCATTAAAAGGATTTAACCTTTATTTTAAATACCATCCCTTTTTTTTTTTTTTATAGCCATGTCCTTACAAAAATCACTTCTATCCACAAGAGAAATGAAACATGTAGTTTTATTTTAATTCTAGTATGTTTCATGATACCTTCTCCTAATACTTAGGTACAAAACCCATCAGTTATTAGGTTAGCATTGAGTATCCTGTGCATCAGAACGTGTATGTGATGTGGCTCCTATACTCAATAATAGATTAGGGGCCAGGAAGAAAACATCAGAGGGAAAAGTACCAAACCCTGCCATGCTAAATAGTGAGGTAATGAAAAGAAGGGACACTCGTAGCAATTAACTTGAGGGAGGAGGTCAAGTTTGAGCCACATCAGAGAAGTAGGTTTTGGGTTGGAGAAGAAGCCTTCTGATAAGTGAAGATGCCAGTGTAGAGAATCTGTTTAAAAGATAGTGAAGAATCTGGTCTAGCCTGGGGGTGGGGGCTGACATATAGAACATAGGTCTTCAATTGCACATGGAAAGCCAGGCCAAAATGGGGAGATCTTAAAATGCTGGTACACATTTAGATTTCATTCAGGAGACAGGAAAAAGCTAGCGCTCAGTGTTCTGAGTAAAGCTGCAAGGTGAGCACCCTTCATATAGTTGAGAATCCAGTCTCTGGCATCACTAACACAACTGAAATGAGAGCACAGATGAATTTTCCCAGATGAAGAATGAGTAGAAATTCAGAGCCAAAACAGAAACTTAAGACACATAAAATTTTTGACATCCCAAAAGTAGTTTCTGCCACTCAACGGTATTTTCACATAGCCCTCCAAGTTAGGTGAAGGTATGTCATTTAGCTTTAATACTTCAGCTTACTCTTTACATCTGTAAAATGTTGCATTATTTGTAGGAATGTTAAATTATTAGGTGTTTAAATGAATAACTTTTTAACCTCCTACACTTTCTATTGTGACATTCCCTAGGGTTGTCTTCCTCTTGTGTTGATGTTTGACATGAAGGAGGAAATCGAAGTCGATCCACAATTTATTGCTCAGTTGATGGAACAACTGGATGTCTTTGTTAGTATTAAACCAAAGCCAAAACAGCCGAGCAAGGTGGGTTCCCAGCCTGGATCCAGAGAACCTTGTGTCACAGCCTGTTCTCTTGTATTTGCACATTCATGGAACTAAATGTCCTATATAATAAACATATCATTATAGATCATACTTATATATTATAGATCATATTTAGTTATTTTATACAAGTGTAAACTTCATTATTCATTATTGATCACCATTTTCTTATGTATGTTGAGTTTTAGAGTCCATTTTTAGGGATCATTATTTTTCAATAAATATATGAGAAGGAAAGAAGACCTTTTTCAATGAATTTGCAAGCTGGTGACTTGAAACATTCTTAAGCTACCAGGCAGTTGATAAGGCTAAATATTGTATGTGAATACATCAATACAATTCCAAAGTATATTTAGTGTACTTACTATTTGTGAGCCACTGTGCTAGCCCTGGAGATTTAAAGCATAGGTGCCCATTCTTTTCAATAATATTTTAGTAACGAATTATACCCAGTTCCACCTTCTTGGAACTTTTCCCTTAAAATGTTGCATAATTTCATGATCACACACAAGGTAAAAATGAAATGAGATAACTCCAGTGACAGAGCGCTGGTGAGAAAGTGAGGAAACAGGAATGGTCTGATACTAATACTGTATAAACTGGTACAACCACTTCACAGAGCAATTTGCAACCATCCAACCACGCTAAAAGGAATGCTACCCTACCCCCAGCAATTCTGCTTCTGGTTGTATACTCTGAAGAAACTTGCACAGAACTTGAAGGATAAGAAAGGTGTTAAAAATAAATGAATAAAACAAGTTGCATAACAGCATGTACTCAATGGTAACATTTATGCACATTTTAGTATAGTAGGTAAAACACCAAAGAATCATGCCTGACTGCTTTTTTAAATTTCTAAGCTATAAGTTTTATCAAATATGCATAATGGTATATGCATAATACGTATTAGATACAATTTTGTATATATGTAAATAATGTGGTATCCAGTGTTCAGCTTAAGACAAACTCTTTCTTGCCTTCTTCAAAAGAAAACTTGAAGCTTGAAGTGAAAAGATAGCATTGATTCTAAGTGATTTTGATACGATGACTTGAAAGTTAGAAACTAGGGCATTAATTGTATGTCATGTGAAGCTTCATGCATGTTTGACTAACATGAGCTGACGTAGAGTCACTGTAGATACCAGGAGTGAAAGATAAAGATGAATAGACTTCTGAGGACTTGGCCAGGTAGGATAGGCAAACACAAGAATTGTTCCTGAAGTTCAGTAAGAAATGAGCAGAAGTCAAAGGAAAACGGATTGTCAGTGAGAACTCGGAAGCCCTGCAGCATCCAGGCCATTGTGTTATGCCTCACTGCCAGCCATGCTCACTGCAGCTTTAACTGCTTCTCAGCCACAAGTTCCCTCTGTTGTTCCTTGGAGGCTTTTCCCTGGGGTTCACATTGCCATTTTTCTAGGTGAGTCCATTGATAAAAAAGATTTCTCGTTTAGGAATTGATATGTCATCAGTGAGGAATAGTGATACTTCCAGGTCTGTTAGTTCACTAGTAGACCATAAATGTCAAATGTAAGTGACTGTTCTTAAGCAGCATATAAACTGAAGGGAGACAAGTTTGATGTGTTCTGTAGAAATGAGACAAAGGTGGGGAAGCTTTAATGTAAAGACAGGAGGATGTAAACAGGAATGGGCTCTAGAGATGGGTCACATTCCAGTCTGCTAGCTGCCCCAGCAGCTGTGCTGGGCTGTGGGGTGAGTCCCTCTTCGTCACTGAGTATGGATAATAATTTCCACCCCATCATAAGGTTTTGGTGAGAACTGGAATATATGTGCCGCTTCCATCACTATGCTTAGAGCACGGGACATACCCAGTAAATGGAAACTAGTGTGTCATGGCTTTACCGAAAGGAGGAAACATAATAAGGGATTAGCATTTGCAGTTTAAGGTGGTACTAATAACTTCGATCAGTGGAATTTTTACTACCATGTTCATTTCTCACCCACCTCCCCAGTTCATTGCAAATGACTTGCATGTCACTTTTTTCCTTTCCCATTGTGTGTTTTCATAGTCTGTGATTGTGAAAAGTGTTGAACGAAATGCCTTAAATATGTATGAAGCAAGGAAATGTCTCCTCGGACTTGAAAGCAGTGGGGTTACCATAGCAACCAGTCCTTCCCCAGCATCGTGCCCTGCCGGCCTGGCATGTCCCAGCCTGGACATCTTAGCCTCAGCAGGCCTTGGACTCACTGGACTAGGTATAACATTTATTGTCATAGCCCTTCTCAGTCACTGGGGGATTGTGTGTCCCTTTTCCTCTCTTTCTGCCGTGTGGGACTACATTTTAAAGGCTATGTTTTTCCCTCTCCAGGCCCTCTGGTCAGGTGAATAGCAATAAAACACGAATCAGTCCATTTTGGGTTTTTTTGTTTGTTTGTTTTGTTTTTTGACTCAGTGGATTTGTTTCTCAGATTCTTCTTAGTTGATTATTTATTCTTTATAAATAATCAATGTCAGACTGTTTTATTTTCAGCTGTGTTCTCCTAATTTAAGAATGCCATGGCGAGTGAAGTCAGCAGGCTGACTGTAAATTACGTGTTCATTCTCTGGCATTTGTAATATTGCCATCAGTCTCTAGAGATACAGATTATCAGGTTTGCGTTTGGAGAAGTAGTTGCAGATCTGTGTAAGGGATGTGTAGAGGGGGAGGTGAAAGCCAGCAGAACCCCTACTCCCTGTTTCCTTCCTGAGGCACAAAGGAATCCTAGCCTGGGGCCCCCAGGGGAACCAACAGGCCTTTATTCGTATTTAAGGCAAAGAATAGGAAGATGAAAGAACATCAGCTCATGGCATCAGTTCTTAAAGGCAATAGAGGGAGCCACTTTATAGTCATGGGGGTATTTGTTGCCTTGTTATGAATCTCATTTTACAGGCTGAAGTTAGTTGCTCTGTGAAATGATGCTAGGTTTCCCCTACGTTCTTGGACATTTTCATGTCCAAGAGCCTTAACGTAAAAAGTTAATGCAGTAGCCTCGCTAATCATTCAGCACAATTCAATGTGGACTTGAGACAGGAAAAATACTCCAGCAGTCTTTAATTTTTTTTAATAGCTATTCTTGCTTTAAGAAATAAAATAAAAAATAGCATGTTTAAAAAGTATGATGAATATAGCATGTAGCCTAACTTGGGCACCATTACAGTAAAAGCAGATTTTCCTTCTGCTGGGAAAGGTTGTCCCATCCAAGGAGGTCTGAACAGTTACACTAATGCAGCGCTGCATCTGGAAATGCCAGTCACATAACTTGGCAGGAACCGTGTTCTTCCTGCACCAGAGAGAGAAAAATGTGAGCAGAGATTCATAATTACTCAATTATTAAAATGTTTTCAGGGCTATATGTATCCTGTAATACCTAATACTTGAAGTATCCCTGGAAACTTGAACAAAAATCTACATTTTCCTTTAGAACATATTTTAAACGCCAGAAGGAAAATTGCATTAGCTAAATGAAGCATTAACTCACTAAAACAAGGCAAAATTATTTTTTTCCTGGGAAACATTTTCGTGTACATTGAGACAGAGTGCAAAGAAGTCACATATGTTTTGATGTGGTGTGAAAACTCGCAGGTAGGTAGGTCCCTCTGCAGTGAGCCAAACAGATCCATTCTACTGTGGGAAAAATCCCCTTAGTCACAGCTAATTGTCAGCGGGTTGAAATGTTTGTCTGAAAGCATATGACAGCTGTGTTATGAAGGGAAATAAAAATGGGCTTCCACTTGAGCAGAATTTTGTTCATCTTGGCTGGTGAAATGAATGCAGAGCCACTGGCACTGCTCAGTGACCCTGTCTGCTTTCCTGGTTTGGACACACACCTGTCTTCCATTTCCTCATCAGCATCTGTTTGTGGATAAACTAAGTCCTGTGTTGAAATTGTATCACGCAGTATTCCATGTGAATATTTGAAAGAAGGTAATCTATCACTCAGATTACATCGATGTGCATTCCAAATGGCAATATTGGTGCCATCTGTTATTTTAAAATCTTGGATTTATGCAAATTGACTTTACATTCATTTATTACAGGTCTTTTGGGCCCCACTACGTTATCTCTGAACACTTCGACAACTCCGAACTCACTCTTGAATGCTCTTAATAGCTCAGTCAGTCCTTTGCAAAGTCCAAGTTCTGGCACTCCCAGCCCTACATTATGGGCGCCTCCACTTGCCAATACTTCAAGTGCCACAGGTCAGTATCATTTAAGTACAAAGGCATGTCTTTGTAGGTATTTCCAGTTTTTAAATAAAATTGACTAGTGGTTCTGTGTCCTTAAGGGAAAAATTATGGTTCAAAGCATACTACAGCCTATTGTGTAAATTAATTAAAACGATGCAACAACAAAGCAGTGAGTTTTCCCTAAAAGTGAAACATGACCTTCCAATGTGGCAAGCAAATTAGGAAAAAAGAGCGTAATGTGCAGAGAGAGCAGTGACAGTCATGCAAAGTCACTGACCTGAACATGAGGAAATGTAGGTTCTAGTTGGAGAGAGTAGACTAGCTTGATAGTCCTGGGGACATGCCAAGTCTCGCTTGTTTCTTCACCTGTACAGTGAGGAGTTTAGATTAAATATTCTCCAGAGGGTTTTTCCATTTTTGAACATGGTTTGGTATAGTCATGTTTAATCTATGAGCAGAAAGGTATCAAAATTGAATTCTTTTCTGAATTCACAGCAACAAAAATGTTTTTCGTCATTACTGAAAATAATATAATGCTTGTTGATTCTGAGATTTTTCCTGTATAATAATCTGTCTTCATGAAATGTTGGTCTAGGTTTTTCTGCTGTACCACACCTTATGATTCCATCTACTGCCCAAGCCACATTAACCAATATTTTGTTGTCTGGAGTCCCCGCCTATGGACACACAGCTCCATCTCCCCCTCCTGGCTTGACCCCGGTTGACGTCCATATCAACAGTATGCAGACTGAAGGCAAAAAAATCTCCGCTTGTTTAAACGGACATGCGCAGGTAACCTCCTTCAGATAGAATAACGTGATCTCTGCTATTTGTTAGAGATAAGCTACTGTAAGTAAAACTTTCAGCTGAAATGAATTTTAGAATTGTGATCATAACTGCATGCTATTTTCTATTATTATTTCAGTCTCCAAATATAAAATATGGGGTAATATCCACTTCATCACTTGGAGAGAAAGTGCTGAGTGCGAATCACAGTGATCCAGCCAGACAAACGAGTGGACCTGAGCAGGCATCTCCCAAATCAAACCCTACAGAAGGTACCTTTCCTTCTGAACTCCAGCCTGGTCTATTACTTGAATAGAGCGGGTAGAAAGTCCATGCAGTGATTCTGAATTGGATTTGCTGACCAGTTGTGTGACTCATCCTGCCTCACATATACAGAAAGACAGCATCTTGAATGAAATTCTAAAGATCATGGGAAAGATAAACTGAAAAGCAGATAAACTTTTTTTTTTTTTTTTTTGGTTTTTTTTTTTTTTTTTTTTTTTTTTTTTTTTTTTTTTTTTTTTTTTTTTTTTTTTTTTTTTTTTTTAATTTTATTGTTGTTGTATTACATCCATCCCCTTTTTGCTCCCCTCTGTCCCCCCACCCACCCACCCACCCATTCCCCCCAAACAGATAAACTTTTTACAGAATCACTTTCCCATTACATTGGAACTTCCTCAATTAAAGTGAATGTAATTGAATAGCAGGAAAGCATCAACTTACTAAACGTGCGAGATATATATATGTGTGTGTGTATATATAAAACTTTTTTCTAAGTAGAGTGTATCTACCGTTGTAGCTGATCGTTGATGGGAACTGGTGTTTGGGGCTCTCACTGTTCTCTCTCCTCCGCAGGCTGCAATGATGCTTTTGTTGAAGTGGGCATGCCTCGGAGTCCTTCCCATTCTGGGAATGCTGGTGACTTGAAACAGATGCTGGGTCCCTCCAAAGTTGCCTGTGCCAAGAGGCAGACAGTAGAACTATTGCAAGGCACCAAAAACTCCCACTTACAGTAGGTATTTTCATCTTTAAAAGGCCTTGATGCTTTGAAAGAAATGTATAACAGGCTGGATTTGTTCAGCAGTCGGTGCTGTTGGGTTTCAGTGAATTTGATCTTATCCGTAGTTTTTTCATTTTTTCTCTGTAATTACTTTTATTCCTTAAAACGTTTTTATATTGAAGAAACAATGGCTTATAACATTGAATAGTTTTCAGGTGTGCCACATTATCACTTGACATCTGAATACTGTATCGTGCTCACAACCAAAATCCAGTTTCCACCTGTTACCACACAATGACCCTCTGTACCTGTCCTGCCACTCCTCCACTCACGGTCCCCTCTGGTAACCACAGATCTGTTGTCTACCTCATGAATATGTTTTTGTTTTTTATTTTATTTTGTTTTTATATTCCATGTATGAGTGAACTGATATGGGACTTGTCTTTTTCCATCAAATTTATTTCACTTAGCATAATACCCTCAAGGCCCGTATTTATCACAAATGGCAGAATTTCATCTTGTTATGGCTGAGTAGTATTCCATTTCAACCTTAGTGATGTTCTTGTGGGTAAAAACTTTATTAAGGAATAATAATCTGGTCATTTTTACCCTTATATTTTATCTAGTGTCCTTTCCTTCTTCACAACCTTTGGTTTATATCTGGGTCTATCTGCTTTGCTCTGAAACCTTTAACCTTCTCTCTACTCTTCAGTAATCAACAGGGCAATTTTTACTCTTTGATTATTGTGGTTAGGTATTTTCCTGCTGTGAATTCTCCTTTACTTTACTTGCCTTTGAATTTCTAACTTAAACCATGTCTCCCTTATTCCAAGGCAATTAAATTCTAACTTTGGTAATAAATACTTGATAGTATCATGATTTCACTTACTACAAATCACTGAATATAAATACCTACATTGTATTAAGCATAACCCTCCTGTACCACAGGATAGTTAGAAATGTGTTTTCCTTTCTTTTCTTTGTGTGTGTGTGTGTGTGTGTGTGTGTGTTTGCTTGCTTCAAATAGGCAGCCTGTGGGTTTTTTGTTTGTTTATTTTAAGATTTTATTTATTTTTTTAGAGAGAGGGAAAGGGAGAGAAGCATCATGTATGGTTGCCTTTCACCTGCCTCCAGTCACAGGCCTGGCTGGAGACCTGGCGTGCAACCTGGCTTGCCCTGGCTGGGAATTGAACCAGTGACCTTTGGGTTCACAGGCCGACACCTTTCCCCTGAGCCACCAGCCAGGGCCTCAGCCTGTGTTTTTTAAAAGAAAAACAATGGAATGTTTCTATATTGACAGGTTTTGCTCCCATCCACATCCATCTCCCCAGTTTCCTCTACTGACTTAATTAGGTTTTTTTTTTTTTTTTTTTATACAGTTGACCCTTGAACAATGTGGGGTTAAGGGCATGGCCCTGCTGCACAGTCAAAAATCTGCACCTAACTTTGACTTCCCGGAAACTGAACTATAGTTGTCCCCTGGTATCTATGGGAGATTGATTCCCAGATCCCTGTGCATACCAGAACCCATGAGTGTGCAAGTCCCTTATATTTAATGCCATAGAACAATACACATGGTTGGCCCTCTGCATCTGCAGAGGAAAATACTGTTTCCAATCTGCAGTTGGTTGAATCTGCGGATATGAAACCCAGGGATATGACAGGCTGCCTGTACATTTATTGGAAAAAAAAATATGTAAGTGAACTCATGTAGTTTATTGTTCAAGGGTATGAACTGTATGTCCTTACAGAGTAGAAGGTCTGTAGGCAAAAACAGCGAATACATTCTTACTTCCTCTTTTTCTTACCAAAATCTTACTTGCTTTTACAAACTCTTTGGTTGATTAGTTACTATTGTTACCATTTTGTCCAAATCTGCTTTATCTCTCTTTTTCTTTACATGGTACTAATACCCAAAATTGACATTTTTTACTCTAGGTTAGGTAAGTGATTTTGCTTTTTCTCTTACTGAAGTAGTTGAAGTACTACATGCTTATTCTTTCCATCAAGTGTAGTGTGTGGACTTACATCGTTTCTCATCAGAATGAGGCTGCACGCACCAGAGTGCTCTCCCTGCCTCCTTTCCCATCAGCTTAGCCAGTCCTTTATTTGGTCCCAGTAATCATTTTGAGCACATGAGTCTGATCTTAGCACACTCCGGCAGTAAAAGCACCCGGAGCCCGCATCGTGTGCCTCCTTTTCCTTCGCTGATGCTCTCCCTCCCCGTTGCTATTCTGCTGGCCTTTTGCATGGGTGAACTTGCTCACATGCCCTTTAAATTCCAGTGTAAATGTCTTCAGTGAAACCTCTGTGAACTCTTGTCAAGCAAACAAAGTTCATTGCTCCTCCTTTCATTTCCGGTAGCACTTCCTGAATTCTCCCAGTTTCCCAGACACAATTTAATGAATGATAAAAGAATGAATGAATAAATCAGCTCTTTGACTAATACTGTTACTTATTTCTGTTGTACTTAAGCTTAACACGCAGTCAGATTTGAACTTGAAGTGCATGTGTAAGGTATTACCAATTCTTGTAATTCAGATAATTGGTCCCTATTTTAAGAAGCACTTTCTGTTCCGGCTGGGTATCTTAGTTGGTTAGAGTATCATCCTGGTCATAACACATGCAAGAACCAACCAATGAATGCACAAATATGTGGAACAAGTTGACGTTTCTTTCTTTCTCAGATTAATAAATAAGTATCTTTTAAAAAGGAAGAAGCACTCTATGCTCCTCTCATATACCTTGAACAGGTGTTGGAAAATATTTCTTATTTATCTGCCATCTCTGTCATAGCAGTTTTTACACACATGAATTGGATCATCTGTATGCTTTCAAATCACCTCAGTTTTGTTTAGATTGTGTATGTGTAGGTCATTAATACGATCTTAACGTACACAAATTTAGAAATCTTGCCTGTATGTCTATTCCATATGTACCATTCATAATACACTGTATATAATGTGTATGAATACATGTCATGAAATATTTTCAGCTATGCCTCTTAGAGTCAGAATGCCTGGGTTCAGATTTCAGCTACATCTTTGACTAGCCCCATGACCTTGGATAAAGTACGTCCCTCTTCTGTAATGTGGGGACAGTAACACCACCTACCTCACCGTGATGTTGTGAGGATTAAGTGAGATAATATGTGTGAGTGGTTGGCAATGGTTAGCATACTGAGTAAATGTGGCACATAGGCAGCATTCAGTTTATTTGCCTATGACGGTGGGGCGTTAAATTCCAAACTCTGTCTCACAGCAGCACTGACAGGTTGCTCTCAGATCCTGGACTGGGTGCTGCAGAAAGCCCTTTGACGGACAAGAAGGCTCCAGGGAGTGAGCGGGCCGCGGAGAGGGCCGCAGCTGCCCAGCAGAACTCCGCAAGGGCCCGCCTGGCCTCACGGCCGCCACACGCCAGCATGCAGGTAACGATCAAAAAAAGGGAATGTCATCTAAATGCAGCGTGCTGGGGTGAGTGGAGAGCAGTAGAGGAGGAATTGGTTTTCTTTCTGCACTGTGGTCAAAATTTAAATAGATGTGTAGTAGCTAGAATTGGTTTTGCTATAAACTTTGAAAATGAAATGCAAGCTTTAGCTTAAGTGATTAAATTGCTTAAAATGTGAAAAATGACAAATGGCCTATGTCACTACATGTTATGTATATGACATTATTCATCAGTTTTATGAAATTTTAGATAAATGTCAGTATTCTAAGTATTACTACCTCATGATATATAGTCTTGGATAAATAAGTATAATATCCTATCTATAAAATGGAGATGATAAATTTGGTGTCATTTAGGTGGTTATCAAAATAGCTAACATGAAGCTTCAGTTCTTTGGAAACTAGATGATAAATACTTTTGGTGATTATATTGGGTTACAGATTTTTTATGATTATTTTAAACAATTTCTTTGTCAGGGATTATTTTTTCTATATCCCTTTTGAAAGTGTTAGGCTATTGCCTTTGGCATTCAGAAATCTGATTTCCATGTAGATTACAATATGAAAGAGAAGGATATTGTACTTTGAGCTTTTAGAGATTTCTGTAAACATTTGATTTCAGTATCAGAATTACTGGGTAGACTTACCTATTTCATAGTAAGAGGTTTATCATTCCCATGTCCCCATCTTCAAAAGGGGAGAAAAATGTTTCACAAAATCTTAGAAACAAAGCTGTCTCAGATATGTCAAAGAAATTAATTCATGGAACTAAATTATACTTCTGTAATTCCAGCTTATCTGTTCTTTCAGTCCTTTGCATTTGAACATTTCCATGAGTTTTTAGATGAATGTTCTTACAAAAGACATGGCCTTTACAAAGTGTGAAAATGAAATATGGAATATATATATATATATATATATGTATGTATGTATGTATATGTATATATACTGTGTATATATGTACATATATATGTGTGTGTATTTTCTCTGGTGGATTCATTTTCAGTTAATATGAATTAAAATTCTTTCATCTAAGAAGTATCTGCTTTATGATTCATTTATGGCTTTCATCCATTTTCTGGTTCTTTTCCATGTTTTATACCTAGAGTGAACCATTTTTGTGTTATTTTTAAAGAATGGATACAAAATGTTCTTGGTGATAGTTTCAGCTTAAATGGATGTATTTATGCTGGCTAACTTTTTAAGTCACTGAGAAATCAATGATAATAGTCACTCAGCATTGACAGGGAGAAAGGTTGAAGACTCCCTGATTCCATAGCTAAAAATCATCTATCTTGTCTCCTGATGTTCTTGGGGTTCTGCATCCCCAGCTTTCTTCCCATACATACCTCCTTTCTAATTTATTTTGTAGTTATTTCTTTTACCCATCCTTGCATTCTTTGAGGCTATATGTAGGTGATTTTTAGTTAATTATTGTATTCTCCCACAAAGTACAATACAGTCTCTTTAACCAGAGGCATTCAATAAATACTCATGGAACAAGTGAATTTAGGATCTTTCCAACAAAGTTGACAGAAGGCAGTGATTGTCTGGATGTGAAAGGGGGAAGAAAAAGTAGTTACAGAATAGGCAGGGGGATGTTAAGAACAAAGGAAATAGAGAAGCCAAAGAACTTATATGCATGACTCATGGACATGAACTAAGGGGGGCATTGCTGGAGGGAATGGGGTACTGGGTGGAGGGGGACAAAGGGGGGGAATTGGGACAACTGTAATAGCAAAATAAATAAAAAATATTTTTAAAGAATTAAAAAAAAAATAAAAGTTGATTTTAATTTCCAGTGTCATTTTAGATCTAAGGTTTCAAAAACATCATCCCATTGTGTTCTCTAAAAACCTGGCTCCCTAATTCACTGCCATGTCCTTAGAGTGAATGGTTTGCCTGGGTCAGCCCATTTACTTGAATTAGCCTGACCTAATCGTTATTTCCAGCACATTCCCTCTCAGAAGTGTGCTGTTTCAGACTGTAGCATGCACCCTCCATATGGTGATATGGTCCTCCCGGGAAGAGGGTCAAAAGAGGTCTTGCCGGTTGGTTCTCAACCCTCCAGGTAGGCCTTTGAGACATTGTTAAATCAAGTCTTAGCTAGTCCGTAAACTGGGGAGTTGCAGGCACTGAGCACTGGGTTAGCATTTGAGATGCAGTTCTGCCTAGACTTCTTTCTTCAAAACGCCCTGCCTTGGTTTCTGTGTAGACCTGTGTCATATGTCACTTATTCATTATGAATGAAAAGAATGGATAATGCCATCTAACTCCTGTGCACTCAGAGGTAATTAGGTTTACTTCTATTGCATCACTTAATGTTACTGTAGCTTACAGCTAGACATTGGCCATTTACCTCCTTTCAAAAGCACAGACTTTTAGTTAGGCTAATTTCTAAAGTTGCCTGGACATTATACCGTTTCAGGCAGTGCACTGAAGGGGCAGAGAGGTTGAGAAACAATCGAGGCTAGTGGATAACCTGCAAGCAGTTTTGTAATGCGTTATTTTGAAACTTAGCATAATTGTTGTTGCTATTCACTATGCTTTAGCATATACCTGTTTTAGTGTTTTAAATGTTTATAGTAAATAGGATTTTTTCCTTTGAAGGAAAATTTCTTAACTCTTATCACTGTCATGACTTAAAGTCAGAAGTAGTGATTTATTATTCTAATTACTTAGTTGTGAAAACATGTTTAAAATGATCAGACTTGCACTGAATTAATGCCACATGATGGTACAAAGCTTAGCTTGTGTCCCAGGCAGATCCATGGACTGTGGTCAAAACTTTTGTTTTCTAATCATGGAGTATTGGCATGACAGTTGGATAAACTGGCAGTAAAAATATTTTCTCTCTGTTTTATTTTTAGGCATTTGACTATGAACAAAAGAAGCTATTAGCAACCAAAGGTATGTGATACATTAATGATCAATTCTTTTTTTATTTTCTGTAGGTGCTTAAAAGGTTTTCCAGTATTCACATTGAATTATGAAATTGGAACTTCATTAAAAAAATGTTTAGTTTCAAAATTACGTAAATTTTGTTGAGATTGAATGTATTTGATTGACTAGGTTAGTGTCAGCTCAATTATGAAATAATAGAGCATTTTAAAGTTTACCATGGCTTTGTAGAAAACATTTTATGATAATTTTAACGTATTTTTGTGTTAAGAAAAAATATTCAGTCATGATTTCTTTATATATATATATATATATATATATATATATATATATATATATCAAAGAAATATCCACCCATATTTTAAGAAGTATATTACAAACATGAAGCATGTTTTTTGATATTCTGCTTCCCAAAGCTATGTTAAAGAAACCAGTGGTGACAGAGGTCAGAACACCTACGAATACCTGGAGCGGCTTAGGGTTCTCTAAGTCCATGCCCGCCGAGACTATCAAGGAGCTGAGAAGGGCCAACCATGTGTCGTACAAGCCCACAATGACGACCACTTTCGAGGTTTGTAGAGCCATCCTCACACGTCCTTCCTGTCTGGTCCCTCAGAGAAAGAAAACAGTTCTCTCTCCCCTCCCATTCTTTATTTACTTAAAGTCATTAATGGGGATTTAATTTCTCTTCTGAGGAACATATTGCTATAAAATGGATGCCGTTTAATATACTACGCTGTCTTTTGTACCTTCTCTCAAAGTTGTTGATCATCTGTTACAGAGACGTAAATTTAGGTTCATGTGGGGTTTTTTGGTTGGAGGGAGAATGTCAAATGCTAGAGCGAGGCTGAGAGCAAGTGAAGGACAGATACAAAAACATTCCATAAACTGTATAAAGAATCACGTTATCCAAGGGTATTGCTAACGAGCCCACCATAGGGGGAAAAGGCAAATATTCAATAAAAACAAGTTTTCGGATACGAGTTAAAAATCCAGTGTGTTTAGATGTGCCAGGAACATAGCAGGAAGTATCACAAACAAGAGCTCCAAAATTTTATGTGTCCCAGATGTTGGCTGCCCCGCTCAGAGTGAGACTGGGAAGCTGGCATTCGCACCACAGGGAGAAGGTGTCCAGAGTTCCCTCCTCCCAGCCCGGCGGCAGCAGGTGACTCACTCAGCTAGGCCCCATCAGTTGCAGAGGATCAGATTTTGTCTATCAGCCTTTTGGGAGTGGGGGTGGGGTAAAAGAGAGCGCACACACGCACACACAACCCAAGCAGGGATGGAAGTGATTGATCCAAGAATCACAATGTTCAACCAGAACACTGGAGACTGCAAAACAAATAAGGGTGAAGGGTTTCATCATTGTTAGTCTAATAACTAGCATTTGTAGATGGACTTTCTTTTCCCTACCTATTTTCTTTGTAATAAATCAGCCTGTTGATGAAGGGTGAAAGCAAACATACACATTTTTTTCTTGGTCTCTTTGAGTAAGTGAGAAAGAAAATACTATGGAAACACTAGAAAGAACAGTCTCCTGTGAGCTCTGTTGTCAGACCTCCAGCAGCAGCCTGGCAGGCTGTATGTAAGATTGAAGTTACTGTCCGAGGCTAGAACACAGGCACCATTATGAAATGCTTTGCTACTCTAGGGGGTACACTCCTCTCTCAGCCTCTATAGCTCTGAGAGAAACTCGACATCTTCTCTTGGCTGAGACCTTAAAACTGCTGGGCTAATTCTTTCAACAGAGGCACCTGCAGCCTTGTCTTTTTCACTTACCTTTGTTTTGGTAGGGTGGAGTGTTATGTGGTTGCTTGTTTCTGCACTTTCAGAGGTTAAATATTTCACTGTAGCAATGCCAATTTAGCTGTGTTCCCAGACACCAGCAGTATGATGGTTTGAACTGATGATCATTCTAATAACGTAGTGGTCCAGGGCTTGTGGCTTCACTGCTCTGAGCCTGTTTTCTCATCTGAGTTGTTTGGAGGATGACGTGGGAGAGGGCATCCAGTGCGTAGCATGGTGTATGGTGAGCTCTGAGTAATATGAACGGTTCTTCCTATTATTTCCACTGGATGACTTTCTCCTGAAGAAAACCAAGAGCCTGGGTGAAAGAGAGTATTATGCATATGAATGCTTCTTGTTGAAAGTATTTCTGAACATTCAAACTAGATACTTTTTATAGCCAAAGAAATACATCGGAGTATTACGTGAACACGTAATGCACTAGTGGGAGTTACCTTAAATCACATTCACTTATTTCTTCATGGTTGAGAGGGTGCATTTTCATCCACAAGCCTATTCGATCCCTACAACCTCCCAGGAGGAAAGGGGGCTAGAATAGTTAAGTGTCTTACTTGAGGTCATGGCAGGAGGTATCAAAGAAAGGATTTGAATTTATTTTATAAGATTCCCTTATACTCCTCTTCCTAATGGTTTATCGCAAGGGGGTACATAGCAAAGGTGATATGTAAATGATCTAGAGCCATGTTGCAGTTAACACACACGAGTCCCTTGAAGATCTTGATAACAATGCAGATTCTTCCTCCAGGGTCTCATTCGGCAAGTAGGTAGTGGAAACCAGGAATCAACATTTTCAGCAGAAGCCTCGTATGATCTAATTTGGCCCCCTTTTCGACCCTACTCTACAGGGACATAAAGGGGAAGGATGCGCAAATGATGATGTGAAAACCCAACTTCGCTGCTTTGGCACTTATCCAAGGATGGGAGGGCCACTTCCTGTGTGGCGGAGGCCTGACTCCGTGGCTGAAGCACGGAGTCCTGTGGCTTTTCTCTCTGTCCATCTTGGGCCAGCCTGTTGCCCTTCCTGGCTGATGTCTAGCTGCCTGTTTGTACCAAAAGGCTGGGGGAAAGTGTGACCAGCTAGCCCAGTGTTCACCATATAACCTGTATTTATTTATGGCCCCTTTAAACTACTGACGAAAAGATAAAAATGAAGCTTTCTTTGGAATGTTCAAAGTCTCCCAGATGTATAGGACTTGAGGTTTTTCTTGTGCATCGCAAATCCACTGAAAGGGGGTGCAAGCCGCCCCCCCCCACCCCCCCCGCTCTTATGCAGCATGATCTGATATGCTGCAGCAGTTACCCTCTTTCCCCTGCTGCAACTCAGAGGGGCCAAAAACTGGGCAGCAAGTGAGGACTGTTCGTTTGGATTAAGTCAGGGGGACAAGGTGGGACAGAGAAGACATAGGGAAAACAGGAGTCAATTTTTACTAAGAGATTAACCACATCTCTATAGCACTAATATTTTTAAATTAGAGGGTGGCCAGAACACTGTTTTTCCTTATTCTTTTCCAAGGAAAACAGGACCACATGGGTAAGTAGAATGCTGTGTGAGGAAGCGTGTCCAGCCAGTAGGTCCTGATGGGTATGGCTGGCCCACTCAGCGGGCCAGGGACCAATGCACACGGTGTGCCCTATTCTGGGAAACTTGCTTGGGGCAGGAACGTGAGGCTTTGAGCTCCTCATTCCAATTACAGAGAAGCTAAGACTTGAGCAACGTTTCCAGTTGTAGGGCAGTTTTGGGAAATTAGCCTGTTCCAAAGGGAGCTTGAGGCTTTTTTTGTTTGTTTTCTTCAAGACTCAAAAATATGACCCTATCCAGTTGATGACATACCGTGACACAAGGTCAAGCAAAAAGGCTCCTTGGACCTGCAATAGATGTCACATCAACAGAACTGCAAAAGGCTTGGAATTTTCCTTTTCTTTTTGCCACCGAAACCTTCAAAGCATAAATAATGGTCATTCTCTGGAATGGATCAAAACTTGCATTAGGAGTCAAAGATGGTGTTTAATTTCTCAGCACTAAGAGTAATGAGGTTGTGCAGTTATTTTAAGTCTTATAAATCTAAGAGTGTAGATGAGCTTTAGATTAATTAGTAGAAAACAAACTAGTAGATAATGCAAGAGTGTATGTTACTAAATGTTTTTAGGCATCACTGTGTTTAGCCAGGTCTGACATAGTATGGGAATTAAGCCAGCTTAGATCCTAGATTAATGGTTTCTAAATACTCAGAAGAGTTTAGATGCAGAATGTAAAAATATATACAAGTAATGTACAATGATCTCATTAATACCTCTGGTAATTACCAGTTTTGAGCATGCTATTATTTCCCTTGCTGCATTGGATTTATCTGGTTGAAGTATAATGTTAAAGATGGTTTTAATTGAAAAGCTACGTTCTTTTGTGTTTGTTTTTTGGTCTAAGGAGCTATCCTTTGCCTATATCTTTTCCCAGAAGTCAGCAAATAACATTCTTCTGTAGATGTAGGAAACATGTATCTATGAGATTCTATAATTCCACAGACATTTATTAAACAGCATCAATGTTCCAGACAGTTTTAGGCTTTAATGATAACAATGCTTGAATCCAGGCTCTTGCTTTCATGAATAGAGCTTTCTTTTCAGTGGGTAGAGAGTGATACAAAACAAGTAAAGAAGAAGGCACTAGTCTTCTATCAGGGAAAGTTCCTGATAGATATGAAACAGGCTGCTTAATATTGGGTTGTGATAGCAGGCCTTAAGGAGATGACATTCAAGCTAAGACCTAGAGGACCAGAAAGGGCCAGCCTGTGAAGACCAGGGAAAGAGGATTAGGGCCAGGGGAACAGCTGGTGGGCACAGCACAGGCAGCTAGGGTGGTGGAGCGTGGGAGATAGGGCTGGAGAGCTGGGCAGAGGCTCAGTTACAGAGCACCTCAGCCCATTGTAAAGTACCGGACAAGCATTACAAGACTTTATTCAGAGGTGTGATTTGTTCTAATTTGCATTAAAAAAAATCAACCTAGTTGCTCTATGGAAAACAGATTATTGGGGTGGGAGGAAAGAATAGAATTGGAATGTTCATTAAGGAGGGCATTGGTAACAGTTGTGTAAATGGAGAGAATAGGTAGATTTGTGATATATTTAGAGATGACATTGATAGAACTTGCTGAGGGACTGGAGGTGGTGAGGGAAGGAGGGAGGAGGATGACTTGATCCACTGGGAGAAGGATGGGAGATTCCTACATCTCACACACAAGTCATGTGTGTGAGATGTAGGAATTCTGAGAGGAGTAGCTTTGGGTATAGCTGGTGGGGATAGGTTTATAACCATTTACTTTCAAGGGAAAGAAATAGACTGGAGGGGAAGCTGGGGAAGGTAGTGTCATGATACCCTAAAAATGGAGGTGTCAGAGGAAGCCATGGTCAGCTGTGCTGGGTGCTGCTGGGAGACTGAGTGAAGTGACATTACTGAGCTGTATAGTAAAGCATTCTCTTGGAATTCCTCAGTGAACAGAAAACTTTGAAACTTAGAGTATCTTTTTTAAAAGTATATTTTATTGATTATGCTGTTCTAGTCCCAAGTTTTTCCCATTTGCCCCCTCTGTCCATTACCCCCTTCCCTCCAGCAATCCCCCTCCTTAGTTCATGTTCATGGGTTGTGCACGTGAGTTCTTTGGCTTCTCCCCTTCCTATACTATTTTTAACATCCCCCTCTCTACCTTGTACCTACCAATTATGCTTCATAATCCCTGCAGCATTTTCCTCCTTCCCCCTCCTAGCCAATAACCCTCCCAATGATCCTCCTACCTATGATTCTGTTCCTGTTCTGGTTGGTTGCTTAGTTTGTTTTTTATTTTTTTGGAAGTTTAAAGAATGTAATGGTGAAACCCATATATATGTAATCCTAGCATTAATATATTATTTCAAACTTGCTTACTTTGGTTACATTTTTTATCGTTGTTCTTTTACTGTTGTCCCAACCCCCCCCCCCCAATTCCTCTTCCCTGCCTTGCCCACCCTCTACTCCCACAGTCGCTCCCCACCCTTTTGTCCAAGTCCATGGATTATTTATACTCATTCCTTGAATTCAGTTGTTGACAGTTGTGAGTTTGTTGGCATTTTAATGTTCATAGTTTTGATCATCTTTTTCTTAAATAAGTCCCTTTAATATTTCATGTAATAATGGATTGGTAATGAACTCCTTTAGCTTTACTTATCTAGGAAGCACTTTATCTTTCCTTCCATCCTGAATGATAGCTTTGCCGGATACAGTCATCTGAGTTATCGGTCCTTCCTTTTCATCACTCTGAATACTTCATGCCAGTCCTTTCTGGTCTGAAAAGTTTCTTTTGAGTAATCAGCTGAAAGTCTATGGAAATTCCCTTATAGGTAATTCTCTGCTTTTCTCTTGGCTTCTGTTAAGATTTTCTCATTACCTTTAACATTTTAATTATGATGTGTCTTGCTGTGGTCCTCTTTGGGTTCATCTTGTTTGGGACTCTCTGTGCTTCCTTGGGTTCATCTTGTTTGGGACTCTCTGTGCTTCCTGGACTTTTGTATGTATTTCTTTCACCAAATTAGGGAAGTTTTCTTTCATTATTTAAGTTTCTTGCTCTTCCTCTTCTCCTTATGGCACCCCTGTGCTTTGGATGTTGGTATCTTTGAACATGTCCAGAGATTACTTAGCCTTCCTTTGCCTTTTAAATTCTTTTTTCCTTCCTACTGTTCCAATGGAATGCTTTTTATTTTTTTCCCCTTATGTTCCAAATCTTTGGGTTTAATTATTGGCTCCATTGTTGATCCCCTGTAGATTTTTTCATTTCACTTAATGGAACCTTCATTTCTGCCTGAGCCATTTTTATACTGTTGAAGTGCCCAATGAGCTCCTTGAGTATCCTTATAACCAGTGTTTTTAACTCTGCATCTGATTAGGTTGGCTCTCATTTTGTTTAGTTCTTTTTCCCGGGGCTTTGTTGTGTTCTTTCATTTGAGCTATATTTTTTTTGCCTTCTCAGTTTGGCAGCTTCCCTGTATGTGTTCCTGTGTATGAAGTAGGACTGCTTTTATTCCCTGTCTTAGTAGTGTGACCTATGTAGCAAAGGTACCTGTAACTGTGGGAAGAGCTTTAGATAATTGCCAGGGCAGGGCCACCTGCTTCACCGCTTTGTGGCTCTGTGATGAGGGACTCAGAGAGGAGACAGTGCCGCTGCCTGGCTTCAGGTGATTTGCCTGACACTCGCCCTGTGTCACTCACCCACTTTCTGGATGCAGTTAGCACCCTTCCGGTTGCTGTCCTGGGGTCTGTGTACATTCTAAGACAAGGTGGGCCCTTTCGAGGGAATGCAGGTTTGTCTTCCCGTGCAGGAGCCTGCCTGGGCTGTGTGGTCTGGCCTGGGTCTGGGATCATTTGCTCTAGGGTAATCCCCCCTGACATTGTGCCAATCACACGGGAATGTGGAACCGTCTCTTCCACCACCTCCGCTGCTTGTCCGGGCCACACCTCCTCTCCATGACCCTGCCCCCTCCTGCCATTTCAATGAATATGGCTTCTTTAGATCCTTGGTGGTTGGACTTCCATACAGCCCAATTTTCTGATGGTTCTGGTTGTTACTTTTTTTTGATACCTGGTTGTAATTCTTCCTCTGGTTGTGCAAGGAGGCAAAGCATGTTTAGCTATGCTTCTACCTTGACTGAAAATTCAAGAATCTTGACTCCTCTAGATATAGTGCAAAGTAAGGTGCCTGTAATATGGTGAATAAAAAAGAATAAATGCAAGTTCAGTGCAGACTTTGAGATCTTTTCAATTATTTTTATTTTGACTTAGAATTAAATCAGGTAGATTAGCCAGGTATTTGGAATTTTTTGGAGAGAGCCTAGTTAGGTGAGGTCAGCACGGGAGAAATGCGAGGGCACTCTCCACTGTCTGCCTTATTGGCCTGGGGGCTGGATTCTTGTCATATGAGTCTGCCTACACCTCTTCTCTCCATCATTTGCCCTTCGGTGTGGCACAGGGTGGGGAATCTTACAGATTCTTGCAGCAGTCAGTCAGTACCGAGGACTCAGAACTCTGCCGGGAAACCCACCTAATGAAACATTTCCTTATCTGGCTGTGACAGGGCTCATCAATATCCCTCTCGAGGTCCAACAGTCGCGAGCACTTGGGAAGTGGAAGTGAATCCGAGAACTGGAGAGACCGGAATGGAATAGGATCCTCAAGTCACAGTGAATTTGCAGCTTCTGTCGGCAGCCCCAAGCGCAAGCAAAACAAATCAAGTGAGTTTTGACTTTTAATCCTACTTTTAGATGTAATCTGCTTGCAGTTTATTCGGTTGAGGGTGAGGGTCCAGTATAAAATCTGGACTCTGCTTTCAAGTGTCTGCTGTGCTCACCTGTCCCCTGCTCTGTCGAGCCTCCCTTATTTTTACCGGTGGACCAGGCCAGGTCCTTTTCTGTTTTCACCACATTTTGTATTTGCGCTTACTCTTAGCACTTACTTGTTCTACTGAAGTGTAATTACATATTTATACTATTGTGTCTTCCTGTAGAATCTGAGCTTGATGGCCAGGGGCCATATTTATTCATCCGGTACACTTAAGTGCCCATGTGCCAGGCATTCTGATAGGCTGTGCCTTGTTATTTCTTCTTAAGTATCTTAAGTGTTTGACACCTAGTAGCTGCTCAGCAAATGCTTGTTGAGTGAAGATGTGAATGAGTCATGCACGCACAAACCTTCAGAAAATGCTTTTTCTCATCAGGAAGAGACAGGGACATAAAGAAGTTGAGCAGAATGTGACCAAATTTGCATCTTGGACAATAGAAGAAAGTCTCCACTCACTGGGTAGTGACTTAAGGTGAACAGCAGCATTTGATATTTTAAATTGACTAGATGTAGCTGAATAAATAGGAAAAGAAGTGTGACGCTGAAGGGCTCCAGCTTTAAACGGCATAGTTAAGATGCAGCATGAGTCCGGTGGTTTTGTCTGTAACAGCACCCACACTTTCGGGCTGCATAAAAGGTAAACAGATAAGAATTGGCAGTAGTACTCACAATAAATGCCTTCCTTCAGGGTTTTGGACCAGCTTGGAATATTTGAACACTACAGAGAAGCAATCTAAATTAGCATAGTAGACATTCAGTAGGTCAGTTACTACCATTGGTTAAGTTGGCCCTGCGGTCAGGGGTCACAGATTTAAAAGACCAGTGTGGTGTCAGGCAAGTCTAAATTAGAAAGCATGGTCCACTCCTTCATTCCCGAGTGTGGTAGGCTGGACACTTCCTGTCAGTTTGGGCTGGATCCCCTACCACTGACAGGGGAGGGAGCTGAGGGCCGGCTGGTGCCAGGTGCAGGCTTGGGTGAGAAGGATCTCCGTTCTGCAGCCGATATAAATTCATCTTTTGCCTCTCCCTTTCTGTCCTTAACTCCTTTCCCTTCACTTAACGCTGGATAATTAAAGTTGACTGTAAACTTAGGTGCATTAAAGTTTAGGGTTTAGGTTAAAAGATAGGATTCACTAATAAAGAAGAATCATTAAAGAATCAGTCTTATTTTGCTTTTGCCAGATATTTAAAGAAAGTGGGGGATTTAAAACAGAATACAGAATGAATACCGAATCTGTAAGTAGTTAAATGTAAAGAAGGTTAGGTACCATAATAAATATCCCTAAGAATATTTTAGCATGTTTTTAAATTTTTATTAATGTATTTGCTTAATCCACTATATGCAAAATATTACTTAATCTGTGTAAAGATGTTTTAATGTAATATTTTACATTCTTTTTTTATACTAAGTCTTTAAAATCTGGTGTGTATTTCACTTATAGAACGTTTTAATTGCCAGTAGTCACATATGGCCGATGGCTGTGATACTAAACAGCACAACTTGAAATAATCTTTTGAGACCGTTGTCAGATTACCAATGTCTGGGTTTTCCCTAGGCATCCCTGTTTACACTAGTTGTTCCTGTATTAATTCTCAATAACTCTCACTTTTACTCTGAAAAAAGTAAATGTATCATTTGGACAGTGAATTATATGGTCCCTCCCACATGCTCATCATAGTTTGCTTTGTATTATCGTTGACCCAGTACCCCACTGGTCACTCCTCCTCAGTCATTTTTTGAAATGACAATAGGGCCTTACCTTCAGGGCTGAAGGCCTTCAAGGCTTGGTACTGGAACCTTTCCTCTATACATTCTCTCCACAAGAAATAAAACACCTATTTTTTTTTTTTTTTTAAGATTTTATTCATCATTTTCAGAAAGAGGGGAAGAGAGAGAGGGAGAGAGACATCAATGTGTGGTTGCTTTTCACCTGCCTCCAGCCACAGACCTGACCGGAGACCTGGTTTGCAACCTTGCTATGTGCCCTGGCTGGGGAATCGAACCTGCGACCTCTGGGTTTGCAGGCAGGCGCCTTATCCACTGTGCTACCAGCCAGGGCAAAAGCACCTATTTTTTAAGAGAAAGAGAACCCTTATCAAAATTTTCCTTCCACTTGAGACTTGTAGAGGACTTCTCAATTGGGAGATGGAAACAGCTGAAGTAAACAGTGGCACCTCAAACAGTGCAGAATGAGATTCTTAGGTTTGGTGACTGCATGATCCCAGAGAAGATTAGACGAATCTCATTGGCTAGGAGAGTGTCCTCTTTCCCCTCTCCCCAGGAATTCCTTATGAAGCTGCAACCGGGGTATAAAAGGATCACATTCCCACAGGGACAAGAGCCGGTTGCTGGTTGGGGATGCAGGACTGGCTGCACAGCTCTGCTACAATCTCTAAAGCAGATCTTAAGAGTGTTTAAATATTTAGTCAAGTACTTGGCATAGCGCACTAGTCCGTCACCCAGCTGTGCACGTCACTGAGCCTGAGAATCATAGACACTGTGGAGAAATCTTTGCCCATCAGGCCGGTTGCAGAGCTGAGGCAAATGCTGCTTTAGTACTTTTCTCAAGAGACAGATTTACTTCTGTCAGTAAATTAAATCTGGGAACTCCAGCATCATTCTTATCTCACTTCATGATACTCCTAATTTTGGAAGCACTCTATTTTGTGAGCTTACAGCCCAGTTAAGTTTTTGTAGGGAAGAAGCTTTACATGGTGCAATGTCAGAATTCCTTCAGCTACAGCTGAGCCCAAGTGTGGAGACAGAGCTGTCCTGCCATCCAGGTGGTGCCTGGGTTTACAGAAACTTTCCACACCTGTATTGTTTCCTAAGGATTTACCTCCCAGTTCCTTTTCATTCCCATGCAATCATTTACAAAGAGCAAATGTTTCTGAATGCTCCAGGTGAAAATTATTAATGAGTATTAACCTCAGAGGCACTGTTGCTAAATTGCTGCCTCCAAAGGGTAATCTTTTACATGGCAAGAGTGACTCTGAAAGCACCAACCAGCATTTCCTTAATGAAAAGCCAGTGTTTCACTCAGCAAAGGATTGCTACTTCTGCAGCTACTGTTCTAGTCATCCCAACAATGAAGTATTTGAGCAATTAAAACTTTTAATTAAACCTTGTTCTCTGTGGGCATCTGCACCTCAAGCCTGCCTCTCGTTTGCCCTGCAGCGGAGCACTATCTCAGCAGCAGCAATTACATGGACTGCATTTCCTCCCTGACGGGAAGCAATGGCTGTAACCTCAACAGCTCTTTCAAAGGCTCCGACCTTCCCGAGCTCTTCAGCAAACTGGGTCTGGGCAAATACACAGACGTCTTCCAGCAACAGGAGGTCAGTCGCTGTTTATTTTTCCCGGGCATCTTTGTTTGGGTTGTGTGTAGGATGACTTTTAGAATGAGTCACTCATTGACCTATGACTGGGTTTTCACTGAGCATTTATTCAAGTCTCATGGCTTGTTTTTGCTGCTAGGGAAAATGTGATCACATTTCCTATTTATGTAGTGCCACTAGTAAACACAGGCTAGCAGAGATACAGAAAATAGTGTTCATAAAAATACACCTGCAACAGTTTTAGCTAAGAGACCTATTCATATGAACTTTTAATCAATAGCTCTATTAAGTTCTGTATTTACTGTGATTTCACTGTTACCCTTATTTAGTTACCCTTATTTATAGCACTTGAAAGCAAACAACAGTATCTGAAGTAAATTTGTGGTGGTTTTTGGCCCCATCCTAGTTACGTTACTGACATTTGAACATAAGAGTAAATAATAGTACCAGAAATAAATGCATGGACATTTTTACCCCATCCTAGTTTTGTTACTTAGGTCTATTCTCACAGAATTTATAATTTAATTTATGCATGTTGATTTATTAATTCGCTTGCTGTTTGGGTTTTGCCTAAACTGAGGTAGTACTAAGATGGCTCCGAACCATTGTCACTGGCAAGAGGATGAGATCTCAGTTCTCATCTTCTCTAAAGATTTCAGTTAAGAGACAGCGTGTAATAAAATAAGAATTTATTGGCCACACAGTAAAAGCACACTCAGGACAGTGAAAGAAGGAAGGGTTTATTATTATTTAAAAGATTTTATTTATTATTTTTGGAGAGAGGAGAGAGACATCAATGTATGGTTGCCTTTTAGGTGCCTCTAGCTACAAACCTGGCTGGAGACCTGGCTTGCAGCCTGGTTATGTGCCCTGACTGGGAATCGAACCAGTGACTGTTAGGTTCGCAGGCCGGAGCCTTATCCACGGAACCACCAGCCAGGACAGAAGGAAGTGTTTAGAAGAGAAGAAGCGACAGGAGAGCTCAGGCTCACTGGGATGTCAGAGAAGGGGGGCCTTGCAGACAGGGTCAGGCTGTTAGCCCAGGAGGAGTTGCCACTGCCTCCTGGTTGCGGGTCTCGTGGGGACCCTGCGAGTTTAGGAGGTGCAGGGAAGAGGAGGGGGAAGGAAAAGGCACGGCTGTGCTCCCATGGGGCGAGCCTGAGCTGAGTCCTTTGTCCTTCAGTTTTTCTCTCTCTCCTGCAGGTGGGAATCTTAGGGGAGTTCTCAGGGGAGGGTTTCAGCAGAATTTCATCAGCTTTCCAGGCATGCCTTTCAGGGTCGTGGTCTTTGCTGATGGGTGGGTCCCAGGGAGGGCAGAGCATTAGTGCAGCTGGTCCTGAGGCAGCCATGGCCTGGTTTCTCTGGTTGTGCGGCTTTTCTGGTCCTGGAGCTGCAATGTAACTGAGGCCCAGATGTTATCTCTAGGGAGGAAGAGAGATCAGGGGGTCCAAACCACATGACCGGCCATGTTCTAGGGTAGGAAAGGTTGCCCTGGGGACAAGTCCTTGCGTTGGATTTTTGGCTTCCCTTGCAAGGCACCCAGGGCTTTGTGCCCTGGTGCCCTGTATACCTGGCCCACCGTCCCTGCTCTGCAACAATTGGTATTATAGATTTTGGTCCAACTAATCAGCCAGGCTGTTACACACTGGCATAAAGAACATGATTCTCTCTAATAATGTCATGTGGCTTGACCAGGGCACAGCTAACCCAACTCAACAGAAAGTTAGACTAACTCCATCTATGTATCTACTTTATCCAGGTTTGATACTAGTTGGCTTTATTTTATCTTAGAGAATATCTAACTAAGCGGTGTATCTGTGAATGAAGAATCTAGAATTATCATCAGGTATCATAAACGTAAGGAATGGCTCAGTAACTTGATTGCTGAACTTGTGTCCTTTTTTAATACCAAAAAAGGTCATTATGTATATATTGGATTTTAGGGCTTAATTTCATTTTCTCTACATTTAAATTAATGCTCATTTAACTGAAGATGTTATAAGTTGAGTAACATTTTCATTGTCAGTACATCAGAGAATTGCAGTGCTTCGTCTTGCTGGTTAGATGAGGTGGCTGATGGGGAAGTTCAAGGGCAGAAGTATTTTAACTTGTCCAGAAACAGAGGGTCTCCATTTAAGCGATTAGATATTATTCAGTAATATTCTGGGTTTATTTCCAATTTGAAGAAGCATAGAAATAAATTTGTTATAGGTACCTCTTATCCAGTTATTTCCAAAAGGAAGAAAATACAAGACAAAGCTAGGGTGGCTTTATCTGATACTAGCTGGAGCGCAGGTCAGCAGATCATAGCCTGCAGACCTCCTGCCTGATTTTGTAAATAAAACTTTATTTGAACACAGCTGCACTTACACATTTACATGTTGTCTGTCTTTGGTTGCTTTGGAGACAGTCTGGCCCACAAGGCCTAAAATTTTTACTGTCTGGCCCTTTAAGAAGAGTTTGGGAATGCCCGAAATAGTTTACATTGAATAGAATTTCTAAAAACATAGCTTTAGACCTATGATAAATGATAACTATGATACATGATTAAAAGGTTTTACAAGATCTGGATGTAACTTCTGAATCAAAACAAAAGTTCAGAATTAGTTCTTATAATTGAATGCAAAGTATATTTTTCTCTTCAGGTATATTGAAATCTGGTTCTATTTCCTTCATGTAGGGTATTCTCTAATACTCAGATATGACTTCATAAGAATTCCCCATCAAGTAACCTCATGAGATTTATTTTAAACAGGTTGAAGCAACTTTCCCAGATAGGTTTATATACCTTATGATTAACCATTGCTGTTAATCACCCCATTTGTGAGCCTGCCGCTTTATATCCACAACCATTTAATGCTGAGCCCTACTATCAACCTGTGTATCACAGAAGTGCTGGCAGCCAGACCCTGAACCCGTGTCTCTCTGGTCTCAGGGCCTATGGCTGTTCTGCTCCTCCCCACTGTCTTCAAAGGCAGGGTGGGACCCTTGGGCTGTTGCCCTCCACACTTCATTGCTGATGCCAACAAGTAGTTACACTGTTCCTGGAGACATTCTAGTGTGCCTCTTCCAGGTAGTCTGCCAGGCTCAGCCAAGTGACTCACGGATCTGGTGCAGTCTGGGAATTCGTCTGTCACTCTTATGGAGAACATAGTGGAAGAGACCTGTGGTATTTCTTATCCATGTTCTTTTTATAGCGCTATGCTTGACCAATTCAGAATTCAAAACTAAGAAGTATTTTCTGTCTCCTGAGCAAATGTCTTCTTCCTTTTTATCAATTCACAAAAAAGAAAAAAAAATGTTCAATTTGTATTTCCCTTTTTTTGTCTTGGCTGTCAGGATGCTCAGACCGAAGTTTTCATTGCAAGTGCAGTACATCACTGGCTTAAACTAAGTCTTCAGCTAGAAAAATCACTTTTATTTCATCACCTTAATTACTTAACGCTTGTCCTTTAGGTTTGTGACACCATTGTTCTTTTATGGAAGTAGGCAAAGCATAATTGATAAATAAAATAGGTGTACAGTTGGGCCGAACCTACAGCGAGGAAGAAAATAAGGATTCATCATATTGGTTATAATTCCTTTCTCACCCACAGATCGATCTGCAGACATTCCTCACTCTCACAGATCAGGACCTGAAGGAGCTGGGAATCACTACTTTTGGTGCCAGGAGGAAAATGCTGCTTGCAATCTCAGGTGAATATAAATGCTCCTGCTCATCTTTGCAAGTCTGAGTAACCTCTGCCAGAGGTCCCAGCCGCGGGGCTGGTGCTGCCCACTCACCACTTGCTCGCTGCCTGCGCTCCTTGGTGGCTATGGTTTCAGAGGGTTTCCCCGCCAACAGTGTGACGGGTGCTGAGAACATCCCCCTCCTCCATCGGGACATTGCCTGAAAACCTTCCGTGACAATGTCATGCCTTGAACAGATTGCTTCAGCAAGATCTAACCAAAATTGCCCTTTGCAGAACATGAGACTGGGAAGCAGTTTAATTCTCATTTTGTTTTTTGGTTGTGTTAATAAGCATGGTAAACAATTATTCTGGTTTGGCATGTTTCAAGTGCACATGTCCTTGTATAACAGCTGAAGTCATTGCACCAGTGGAAAAAAGAATGTACCTTGGTATAGCTGGAACTTGGCAGTATTACTTGTCTTGATGCTTTTTAAATTTTTTCCCTAGAATTTTTTAAAAGTTTCCCTAGAATTAGTCACAAAAGGGTGTAGGATCCTGACCATAGTCACAGAATGAACGCAATAATGTTGTCTCCCTGACTGCCTTGGGGTGCACTGGTTTTTATAGTCTGTGTTACAAAGTCTTCTGTACATTATTTATGGGGTACCTCCTCTTTGAAAAGAATGGAACCGGCAAATACATAACAATGTGCCTACAACCGGTATTTAGAGAAATAGGAGGAAAAAATTTGAGGTCAAAGATGGGGTTCCTTTTTGAAGACTTTCTGATGAAGTTCCTGAATGTCAGTTACGTGTGTTGCAGTCTCTCAAAAAAGAGAGACACCCCGGGGGCAGAAGCCCAGTGGCAGGTGCGGTGGGAAGATGACTTGGTTGCAGAACACCGAAGTTGCAGCTATGCCTTTGTGAGGTCAGCAGTAGCTTCCAGCCGGTGAGAGTCCTTTGTAAACAGCCTTCACTCATCCGATCAGCAAATAAAATGTAAACCTCAGTGGTTTTCCATTTCTTTCAAGCAGCAGATTGCACCCCCAACCCACTTTCCTACAGGAAATCTTACCTACAGACCTAGTATCTGAAGCAGACATCCGCAGAGCAACTTTGAAACAGGGGTGCAAGTGCAGCTTGTTAGGTTTGTCTGTGGCTGAAGACAGATCTGCACACGTCAGGTGGGGAAGTCACCCTCCGCCCCGTGTGCCCCAGTGGCTGCCTAAATGGGACACCAAAGTGCAGGCAGACACTTTTTCTTCTTTGCTCGTAAGATCAGCCTGACTCTGTATTCAAATGAGATGTGAACTTTGCCTCTGCTGACTCATGAGTCCTTGCGGGAGTTTGCAAACCTTGAAGGTGGGTGGGGAAAGATGATCCCATGAGGTTCCCTCCTGTTTCTCTGTCCTTCCATGGAGTGGATCATCCGCTTTTACAGCATGTGTTATTCAGGGGCCTCCTTCGTTTTCTTTTTTTACCATCTGTGCATTAGGATCATTTTTTAAACTCATTTACCCTAAAGCTCAGCCTCAGAGGGCTGTTCCTAGAACCAAATTAACTTTTAACTCATGTAATCTGTCCACCTATATTATTAAAATAGGCCTGAGGGCCAGCATGTTTATACCGGAGAAGTGTATGTTCCAGAACTCCATGGAATGACAGTGTCCTGAAGACTAAGTCCTTTGCGCACCAACCCAATCCCAAACTCTGTGAGGCTTCTGCAAGCAGACATCTCTGAATACTCTCATAGGTTCCAGATGGATTGCTAGGATCTTTACTTGGAACACATTTGTGATGTATTCCAGGTGGGTTTAGGGGAGTAGAATGGAAAACAGCAGGGGTTTGGGATCTTTTTTATTTCCCTCAATCTTCATTATGGTTCTGTTCAGGTTATATGTACGACTTCTGTAGCCAGCCTCTCTCAGTGGGATTCATAGGTCCTTGCTTTTTAAGGGAATTAGACTTTAAATAAGATGCCTTATGAATGCTCTGCACAGCAAGGAGTATTTGATTATTTTAACGCTTTCACCTTACTTTGGTGAGTGCCTTTGTTTGAACATAGGAAATTTTTCTCTGCAAGTTTTTATCAAGAAGCCCTTATCTAAAAGCTTCCTTTGCCAATTCAGCTCATAACAAATACATCCATTTACAGTCTCAGAACGTTCCTTTGCCATAGATGCAAGATACCTGGGCAGCCTTGACTTACGTTAGCCTGTGGTTATGTTGGCTAGGTACAGATTTTTGCTCATAATTCCTTTTTAAAATTTGTGTGCCGTTTTACTTTCACTTCTAGTTCTAGTTCTTTCAGGGTAAGGTTTAAATTTTGGGGCCAGAAGACATTTATTTTAGTGTTACAGGAAAAAAATGAGGTTTATCTGATAGTAGTGCATCAGGAAAAGTTGACTTTTTCAAAGCCATGGTTTTTCTTAAGTTTTTAACAATTCCTGAGCATTTTAGTAAGTAACTAAGTGTAGAGGGTCTAAGTGAAAGGACATTTAGGGCTCTGTTCGCAGGCTTCCCCCCACGGCCTCAGGTAGATCTAACATGTCCCGACCTATTCTTTTAGTTTGTGACTCTGTTCAGATCCGCAACAAGACCCTGAGAGCTGCCAGGATTGTGTGAGCCTTGGAATTTCAAAGGAAAAGGTTGGTATTTTCCCAAACTATCCTTTAGGCTTACTGAAAAAAGAAAATCAGAGGAGGGAACTTACTTTTTGTCATTTTTAAATTAAAAGTTAAAGCCTCTTCAGTAGGACCTGATCCTCAATAATCTCTCTTTAGATTTTACCTCTTCCTTGCATTTGAAATTATGTGTCTTTGAAGTTCTTTGTGGAATGTCCAAATTCCTTCATGATTATTTTAGTCTCTCAAAAATCTAGTTAATATGACTTTTCAGAATATAGTTTCAATGTCTATTAAAAGTTTTGTCTTCTTCAGTGGCCCGGTTGGTCATGTTCTTGCCTGATAGGGAAGAAGAGGGTTTAACCACCTTCATTCCTTTCCTTCTCTATGGTGTGGGGATGTCTGTCCCTGCTGAGTTGTGGGCTATTGTCCATGAGAAAATGAAGGCCAAAGAAAGCATTTTAACTTGAAGGTAATAAATCTTGCCCAGGCTATGTATTTGATAGGATTTATTTATTCTTAACTCTCTTACACTTGCCTTTAAATGTATTAAATTCCCTCTTTATTTCTGAATTTCTGTTTGTGCTTTTAAATAAGATACACGTGTTCTTTTACTAGGAATTTCATCGCCACTGTGTTTCTGCAGGAACTTGAAACAATAGCCAATCTTATAAGCATGCTTACAGGTTTTAAACTAAAATTTCCTATTTAAAAAATAATGTTGCTATAGTAAACTATGAAGTAAAACACTACTATCCCGCATACATGGAGGTACCAATTTCTCACATGTGCATTCCTGGTGCTTTGAGTGGACAGATCTCTGCAGCCCAAGGCCCAGCTGGTGTGGAAAACTTATTTTGTCTGTTTTTAAAGCTTGATATCCAACACTGAACTTCCTTATCTTATAATGGAGAATGGTAATATTACCTGCCCCTTAAGGAGGACTTAAATAGAACCAAACAAATAGAAAGTGCTTGTCATAAGTGCTAATAAATCACTTTTTTTCATTTAATTTTATTGTTGTATTACTCACTTATTTTCTTTCTCCCCTAAATGAACAACAAAGATGTGTCCATTCTTGCATTGTCCCTGTGGGGAAGACATTTATATTTTGCAAGGAAATGAGGTGAAATGTTAAGGGTGTTGGTCCATTTTCCAGCACTTAGGAGCCCTTCTGGCCAGTGGCTGTCCCTGGCCACCCGTGACTCCGGACATCTGCTCTCAGTCTCAGTGTTACTGTAGCATCTGCAATGTAGGGCAACTTCTGAATTCAGAAGGGGTTACATCTGTGTGTGACTGAAAAAGTATGGCGTACTGAGCCAGTATAGGGTGCGAGTAACTGGCTACACCCTGGCTGGTGGCACAGTGTATAAGGTGCCAACCTGTGAACCGAAAGGTCACTGGTTCGATTCCCAGCCAGGTCCGTAGCTCGAGGCAGGTGAAAGGCAACCATACATTGATGTCTCTCTCCCAACCCCTGTCTCTAAAAATAATAATCTTAAAAAAAGACAAGCACATTAATTATATTATGCCTCTATTTGGAGATATGAGGGTGTAGCATAGTTGCATGGTTATAGATAAGGTAGACTGCTTCAATTAATTTTTACTTGGAGTAGGACAGTGTTTTCCAAGTACTCTTTGAAATGGAGTACCTTGGACTTTTCCCTGAAAATTTAGAAGTATTTGTTTTCAGTTATTTTTATTTCCTAAAAGGCTGCTGTTTTTACTAAGTTCATTTTTTATTCAAGGAGACCGCCTGCTGCTGATGCTCTTCTGACTTAGGGCGGAGCTGCCGCTGACCTTCCCTGTGCTCCTTCATTGTTCTCGTGTTTGGTGTGGAATCTTCTTTTCATGTGACTGTAATAATTGTAATAATTTCATGAGTGCTATGTTTGATGTGGGTGAGTCTGAGAGCTGTAATAATTTTCTGTGTCCTTGGAAATACACCCTCTTGTGCCTTTCACCAGCTTTGATGCCCACCCCCATTTGCCTCTGAAATGACATGTTGGATAAGACGAACTGTTTAATTGGTGTATGTAGAGTTTGGAAGGTTCTGAGAATGACATACCCACCAGATAGTTTGCAAATTGCAGTTAAAAACTATTTTCTGTCCTTGGTTCACTCAGCTGACAATGTTATCTTTAAAATCAGACTTCCTAGCAGTTCACAAATATCTTGACCATAACTAAAGGTTTTCCTTTAGCTACCCACCTGACTCCCTCCAAACCTACAGTGTCGCCACGTTCTGAGCTCTGCTGCTATGTCCCACAGTTGACAGAACTTCTCCACTAAGCTTCTAACAATTCTCTCTCTCTCTCTCTAGAGCTAAATAAAAACCGAAGAAAGCTTTTTGAAGCGCCAAATGCACGCACCTCTTTCTTGGAAGGTGGAGCCAGTGGGAGGCTGCCCCGTCAGTCTCACGCGGACGTTGCCAGTGTCAGTGGCCGCTGGTAGCAGGTCCCTGCCAGGCCCCACCGCCAGCTCTTGTCAAGGTGGACGCAGGACGCAGGAGATCTGTGAACGGCTTTCGCTGAACCCTGTCCTTAGCACTCTGGTGTCTGGTATCAGGACCAAAACATCCTATCCATACCTGAATTTTGTGCCCAAAAGGAAGAAAAGAGATGTTTTTATGTCATCATATGGAACGCCACATGCGAATTACTTTAAAAAAACAAAAAAGGTAATTGGACAGAATTTGCAACATGGAGTAGGGCTTTAATTTGTTTTTTATTGACCTATATAACATGCACTGATTTTTTCTTTTTCTTTTTTTTCCTTAAAATGAAGGATGATTTGATATCTGGGATACCAGAAAATGCTGAAGTTATTGTTTGCTTGTTTTGGTATTTGGGGATTTAAAAATAATAATAATCAAAGTGGAATTTTCTGGTACTGCTTTAAAATAATTGAGGCCTTTCAGCACTTTACACTTTCTAATTTCTTGTCCTGTGGAAATTATCTTTCTCTCATTTTTATGTTATCTGATGTAATGGTACAAATCAGATTTAGTCACATTCTTCTGACTGCGTTAATTTTTTATTCGAAATGGTACTGGGTTATAAGTTTTTGTGCAGAATGTTCTGGACCAGTTCTGTTCATTTATGTCAGCATCCTAGAAATAATTAGCAATGAACCTAGTTCACTATAACAGGTGCAAAGAAAGACCAAATGGACTTTGCAATATTTTAACCCTTTGCAGTTATCATATTTAGCTGCTGCCTATATTGCTAAAAGTGATTTTAATGGTTGTCTGAAGGCAAAGGGCTATTTTTAGTATACTGGCACTAAAGGACACTTATTTATATCAAACTTTTTATTTTTAGATATTATAAGCATACAGTACATAATTGATTAAATTGATATCTTCTAGAGATTTATGGTAGAGAATGGACGGCATTCAATAACTGGAGCCCTAGATTGTCACTTTATTTAAAAAAGACAAATAATATCTGACAAGACAGCACTGTTGCCATTAGGAAGAGAAATAGATTACTGTTCTTATCATGTACATGTTAGCTGTGCTCCATATGGTCAAAGGACTTCCTAAAACCATATACGTCTGCTTGAAGTAGACTTACATTTGTTGAGAACAGAACGGCTTTATTTACATTTCTAGGGTAACAGTTTATAAAGGCAGCGGAGTTCTGAAGTAGGGGAGAAATGACTATTTTCTAAGTGGCTAGACTCATTGTTAAAATCTTATACTGTGAAAGTTCAAGAAATCGGGCAACATTGTTTCCTGGGTCTTTTCAGACCTCTTATTGTGGATTTATGAAGGGATTTCAATTTATGAAGAAAATCACTAAGTGCCTCTCTTTCTTCAAAGCAATTACTTCCAAGTGTATTAATTTGTTGGAAAACTTTCCCATAGGAAATGTTGTGAATTACTTGTACTGTAATGACTTATTTATGTTCATTCTTTAAGATTTTCTACATGGACATAAACCACTGTTGCATGTTCTTAGCAGAAGGCATTCGATAAGCATACATAACAGTTGGGGACTTTCATACAAAAGCCAAATCAGAAATACTTGCCTGACATTCTTCCATGGCTAAGTCTTACCATGGAAGAACAAGAATTGAAATTTTGCACATGGAAAAATTTTCACTTTAAAAAAACTGTATTGGTTACTTTGAAGGCATAGATAATGAACCTGTCATAAAATTATCATGGCCCTAAGCAGATGTCCGTTCCTAAACTAACCTGTATCTGCTTAAGGACATAAAATAAATTGCTCCCATTGCAAGTACAATGAATCATCCTGTGCACATCGCACGTACACATCATATCCTGGAGCTCCCCATCTTCCGTGGCTGGATGAACACATGCTACACATTCAGCACAGGAAACTGGGGATCAGTTTCCTGTTCAACGACTGAGTTCTCTAAAATATAATAAGATTTTCCCAAATTAAAATAATTTGGAGCTCCCTTCCCAGCCTTTTACCATGCATTTGCACCATGAGGAAGATGGAATGCGTTTGCAATATTAAGCTGACGGAGACTTTATGAACAGTTCTTCACTCCAAAGGAAAAACTGTCCCAATTAAACTAAATTAAATAGGATGTTTAAAAATAAATAAAAACACTGGAAATTACTTTTCTCACTTTCTCTTGAGGCAAGGAAGGGAATATGACACTACAGTACACAGTGTTATATGATGCACAAAATATTTGGATTATTTGAATAAATGGTAGGTAGTTTTTAATCTGTGCCTTAATAGTGACCAATTATCTGTAAATATAGAACAGATGCAGATTGTATTTTTGTGTGGGTTTTTGTCCTTTTAGTAATTTTTTTTAAAAATGAGAGATGGAATTAAACATTGAAAATGGGAATTTTTCTAAACTAATCAATTGTTATATGAAAAAAAATAAATTTATATAACCCCTTTGTATTGCCCTTGCTAGATGAAATGCCTTTTTTGAAAAAAAAAATATTTACACAAATTCTATGCCTGTCTTTGTTTTCTAAGAAAACCTTTTTAGTTTTTTTATTGTGGCTATTTTCAGAAGAATTGAACGATGTTCCTGCAGTAGAATTGAATATGTACTCTTTGTGCTGTTGCACTGACAGTCCTCGTTTCACCCGGAAGCTAAGGCACTTTATTGTAGCCAGTGAATCCAGGGCCAGTAATCAATCAGTTTCCATGGTCGCCCATGGGTACACACACAAAGAGTAATATTATTAAACAGGTTTTATTCTCGCTCTCTCTTCTGTAAAGACTCAAATGTATGACCACTTTGACAACTCCATCAAGGCATGCTGCGCTTTGACCCAGGATCCCAGTTCAGAGTGACTATTGTGCCATCACATCACATGCTCACTGTGCTGTGTCCTGAGGTTCCTTGTGGACACACTCTCAAGCAGGATTGATACTGTATTCCCAATCCTGAGATTTGCCTATATCTCAAAGAAAACCTGACTATCTGTTACGCACCCAGCAATCTCTCTACTTGAAATTATCTGCGGCAATGGTTGTTAAAAATTGTTTCTAGTACAAGAGTTCTGTTAATATCTGAAATCTGACCTGGGAACCCAATATTAAATGATCATTTATTCATTTATTCAATATATAAAGATACTTAATGAGGGCTTAGTAAGTACCAGGAGTTCTAGGAAAAGCAGGGAACAAAACAAACTTTTACCCTCACTAAGTTTACATTCAAAATGGAAAGAGGTGGGGCTGATGAAGAGGGAACGGAGGAGGCATGAGCCCCACCCTTTAGCATAGTCTCCACGTGAGTGTAATGTCCTGAGAAAGCTCAGGTGCTTTTCAAAAACCCCAGGTTTTTACAAAGCTCTTGAAAGCACAAATCTCCCAGCAGTCAGCATGTGCTTTCAAATGCAGAATATTTCTCTCATGTACTAGCCCTCCTTTCTCGATTTCATAGGCTTAATCACATTCTCAAGAGAATCTGGCTAAAAAAGTTATGTCTCACAGTTTTACAATTAAACTCAACTACATGACCCATCATGTCTCAATTTGACTTTGCAGTATTTAGAAATCAGGTTTACCTTGAAAAAATAAGATTTCTGCCACTAGGGGTATCCCAAGAATGCAGTCAGTAATAGAGAGTAATGTCACCATGTTCCCTTGTCATAAGAACAACTAACAGATCATGGACAAGACCTCAAAGAGAATCCTGGAACATGGGCTGAAGTAACTCCCTGCACTACAGAGACCAAAAGGTAAGAGGAACAGCATCCTGCTGGCTGCATTGCCCTCCCCAAGGCCAATACAGTGCCATGCAGAGAGGTGTCCTCTGAGCTTAACAGTTCCTCCAGTGGGAATAAAGAGCCCAGGATGACATCCAGCACCCCCAACACTGTGTCACTTCGTGGGAGTCATTATATGCTGGTTTTACTCCTGGAGATCACAGAGGGATCTATAGGGCTCAACCACTGGGAAACCAACTGCTGAAAATAGGGTGAAGGCCTTCCAACCACTAGCACTTAGATCTTGGCAGACAGAGCTTCTTCCCAGAGGCCAAGCACTAACCAGCTTTGCTCATGTGCAGAGTCAAGTCAGTGGCATGCAGATCTGCTTGATTTGGGTCCTTGAATGAATTCTACAGGCCCTGGAGCCTGTCTGCCCATGCTCAGACAGAAGGGCTGAGTCAGAGCTCCACCCTCTGAAGAGCATGGCTCCTTTCTCCCTCTTGTCAAAAAGCACATTTGGGAGAATTTGGGTGTTAGCTGAAATGGGCCCTCCCAGTTCTGCTCAGGCAGGAGTATGGTCCTAGGTCCTCTGGCAGGAAGGGCTGGCTGGCACCTGGAAGCAGCTTCCTAACCCAGTAATGTCAAGACAAGATAGGCAGCCAGAATTGGTTGTCCCCAGGATAAAGCCAGTGGCCCTGTTCAGACAAGGAACTCTGGGTATGGGTCAGCTTGAGTCAAGTACCAAATAAGCCTCAGTGGTCTGAGAGATACTCCTGCTACACTGGGCAGGGAAAGTAATTCATAGCCCCCCTCATTGCTGAATTGTCTTCAGCCCACTCACTGGAAAACCTTACCAAATCACATGAGAAACTACATAGACTCTCCAACAGCCATGCTTACACTGACACTTGAACAGATCGCACAGCCTGGGACTTTCTGCATCTGCAGAGCCAAACCAGTGGTCTCACCTGACCAACATATTAAGTGTATGCCCTTAACCAATTTAGATCACCAAACAGTAACCATGCAGATCCTGGGCACCATCCTACTGCCCTGCTAAGGTAGGAAAGCAAATTCAAAGCCTTACCTGCTTCTGAGGATAATACCCAGTCCTGGCCATTTAGTAAATCTGACCAGAGAACCTAGGCAACTTGAAAGCCTTTCTTACAACCTCACGTGGGCAGGGAATCAAGCCAGCAGTCCTACCTAACTGCTATCATCCAGAGACCCCTCACCCACGGCATCAAAGTTGGAATAGATGCTTTGTCCAAAAATAGACCCTAAGAGCAGTCCCCACTTGCCCAGAGACATTACCAGCAAATCTATCTAGAAACCCAAACTGAGCTGAGCATCGAAGAACTGTCCTCACTAAAGTGAAACCTGTGCACTCTGAAGGAGTAGGCGAATTCTTCAAGAGCATGGATACCACATAAGGAATCAAGGATCATGAAAAATCAGGTAAATATGACACCAATAAAAGAAACTAATAAAGCATTAGTAACACCCTAAGGAAATGGAGATCTACGAACTCTCAGGCAAGGAATTCAGAATAATTCTCTTACAGACCTGGAGTGAACTATGAGAGCGTACAACCTGACACCTAAACAAAATTAGGAAAATAATTCATGAACAAGTTCAATGAAGAAATAGAAACCATTTGGCAAAAACATAAAAAATATAACTGAACTGAAGAATTTAAAAGAATTTCAAGTGCAGATTCAACCATATAGAAGGGTCGGTGACCTACAAGATGGGGTGCATGAGACACAATGACAAGAAACAACATTTGCATTATGGGAATTCCAGAGGGAGAAGAAAGAGAAAGGGACAGAAAGTATATGTAAAGCAATAATGGCTGAAAATTCCATGAACCTACAGAAAGGAAGAGAAATCTAGGTCAAAGAGGACCAAAAAACGCCATATAGGTTGAACCATGACACATAATTAAGCCATCGAAAGCCAAAGACATAATAGGTAGGAGGAAAGATGGCGACAGTAGAGAGCAGTGCTGATGGCATTCTCAAGTGCCAGAGGAGGGCAGGATAGGGAGAACGAGACGTCTGCAGGTCCCTAGGAACTGGAATGGGCAGCATCTGGACACAGGGGAGCACAGCCCAGAGGCAGCGGAGACCTGCAGGAGAGCAGGTGAGGGGGCTCCAGACTTACCAGCCGGCGCTGAGGTCAGCTCTGGGCAGGGGCGGCTCTACCCAGAGGGGCATCTTTAACTGAAGCAGCTCCAGGCTCCCTGGTAACTAGAAATCTGAGCAGTGAAGTATGGGCAGTGAGGGCAAACCCCGGAGAGAACGAGGAATTGAACTCCTGTAGGGGAGGGACTGTGTGAGGGCCCTGCTCCAGCTACAGAGAGGAAGCTGCTCACTGGGTCAGAGGTGGAAGAGAAGAGACCCGCAGAGAGCAGGAGCGGGGGAGCAGGGAAGTGCACTGGCCAGAGCAGCAAGAGGGCTGAAAACTGTGCTGCTGGGCCACTGGGGAAAAAGAAGCTTGAAGCCCCAGCGAGGGGGAGGGCCCAGCCCTGTGCACCCACACTGATGTGCAGGCTCCCACAGAAACTCCAAACTGCGAGCCAGGAACTTGGAGTTGGTGCAGCTGGTGCAACTGGCGTGCCCATTGCAGGCGACAAAGGCTGCGCTGTGGACACTCTGGGGAGCCAGGCACGCATCACAGAGGCAGTGGTGAAAAACTCCTCAAAGAGCTGGACTGCTTGGAGGGTCTTTGCCCTGATGAGCCAGGTGCTGTTAGTGTACAGGGGCTACCTCCTCTGGGAGCTGCAGGGGCAGGGCCAGCCATCACAGCAGCCAGCGAGGTTGCAGGCCACCCTGCATTGGAACTGGGTGCCCATCACAGGCAGGAACCTCCTTCAGGAGCTGGAGTGGGAGGAGCAGCCATACACACCACAGAAGCACCCTGCAGGTCTTCACACAGAACCAGTGAGACAAGGAAGGGTCCCAAAACACCAGCAGCACAGAGTCCCAGCTGGGCTACTGAAGGCTGAGCCTACCAGGTGGGTTGGCACTCAGAATCAACCCTGACTGACAGCTATATGCCCTGCCACTCGAAGATCACAAAGCTAGACTGTAGACTGCAGGGACCTGACCAAGAAAAAGAGGCAAACTCAGGAAATGGATCGCTGCTAATCTCAAGCACCTGAGTTACATCAAGAGCTACATGAACTATTAATCCCTAACATATCCTTTTCAAAAGTTACTTCCAACCCTCACAACTAGTGGATTTTAAGTAAATACTGCTTATATCATAGTGTATCCCAACTCACATATTTTTGCTTCTCCCGCATCTCGATCCACCTAACTACCCAAGACCCTCCTCCTACTCTTGTTTTAAAGTCTACTCACTCTCCTGCTACAACTCATTCCCAGTCCTCAATCTAAGTATTCCTTCCCTCCCCAGCCGCTTAAACCCTTTCTTTTTTTTCTTTTCTTTTCTTTCTTTCTTTTTTTTTTTTTTTTTTTTTTTTTTTTGTGAGTGAGCTACTAGGGACTACACATTCTGTTTTTCTGCTAAAAGCACACAGGTCCTTGCTCCACCTAGACCAATCAGGGCTCATTAAGGGCAGATAGGGAAGTAGATGCGGCAACTACATACACAGGCATATACTGTTCACTCCCACTTGAAGCTTTCTGATTCTCCCTCTCCTCATTTATATAGAATAGATAAGTTGGCTTTTTCTCTTGTATCCCTGCTATCTTTGCTACTCCTTTGCACCCTTCAAAATTATCTATACTTTAGTCAACTTAATCATTTTTTTCACTCGTACAACAGTCTTACCATATCTATATCCCTGTTAAGACGGGCTCAGTTGCAGCTGAGAGTGTGGTTAAAAGAGGGGCTTACCTTGGAGGGTATGGGTATATAGCTACATTCATAGGCAGTTGAAAGAGGGGTTAAAGGAGAAAAATACCTCTCAAGGTATGGGTATTTTGCCTGGACTGGTGGTTCTGTTTTAGGAGCAGCTCAAAAACAGTGTATGAGAAAGGATAGGAGTGTCTCTGGAACTTCCAACTGGAAGGAAAGGAGCAACATAAACAATAAATCAAAAATACAACCAGACAGCCCAAGAGCAACAAGTGGAGGAAATCTAGGAGACTGCAACACTGAACTCCACAAATCTCCTAACACAGAAGGGTGCTCCACAAAGGCAGCGAATCAAAGCAGATTAATCCAAGACAAAAACAAGCAACAACAGACACCCAAAATGCGGGGGGAAAGAACCAGTCCATCACCAAAAGGAAAGGAAGAATCCCCAGAAAGATCACTAAATGAAACAAAGGTAAACAAACTATCAGATAAGGAATTCAAAAGAATGATGATAGAGAAGCTCAATGAGCTCAGCTAGCTCAAAGAAAACTATAAACAACTCCGGGGTAACTACAAAGAACTCCAGGAAAGCTACAAGGAACTTACTGAGAGCTACACCAGCATTAAAAAGGACTTAAAAACTATCAGTAAGAGCCAGGAGGAAATGAAGAATACAATTTCTGAATTGAAGAATACAATAGAAAGAATCAACAGTAGGCTAGAGGAAGCAGAGGGCCAGATGAGCGAGTTGGAGGACAATGTAGAAAAATATTCCAAGACAGTACAAGAGAATGAAAAATGGCTGAACAAGAATAAAGAGGTTTTAAGAGAGCTGCAGGACAACATGAAACACAACAATATCTGTATCATAAGGATACCAGAAGGAGAAGAGAAACAAGGAATAGAAAACCTGTTCAAAAAAAGTAATGAAAGAAAATTTCTCTAACATGATGAGTGAAAACGTTACTCAAGTTCAAGAAGCACAAAGGGCCCCAATGAGGATGAACCCAAACAGACCAACTCCAAGACACATTATAATTAAGATGGCAAATTTCAAAGACAAAGAGAGAATCCTAAAAGCATCAAGAGAGATACAGCAAATAAAATATAAAGGGGCTCCAATAAGGCTATCAAATGATTATTCAACAGAAACAATACAAGCCAGAAGGGGATGGCAAAAAATATTCCAAGTAATGGAAACAAAAGCTTGCAACCAAGAATACTCTACCCAGAAAGGCTCTCATTCAAAATGGAAGGAGAAATAAGCAGTTTCCCAGATAAAAGAAGACTAAAAGAATATACTTCTACCAAACCAGCATTGCAAGAAATGCTAAAAGGGTCTGCTTTTAAAAAATGAAGAAACAGAGAGAGACAGAGAGGAACACAGATACAAAGAGGGAAAATGTCCATAAATATCAATCAATAACCTTAAATGTAAATGGATTAAATACACCAATCAAAAGACAGAGGGTAGCTGAATGGATAAGACAACATGACCCACATATATGCTGTCTTCAAGAGACCCACCTCAAAACAAAAGATCGACACAGACTGAAAATGAAGGGATGGAATAATCTGTATCAAGCAAATGGACATGAACAAAAGTCTGGAGTAGCAATACTTATTTCAGACAAAATAGATTTTATGATGAAGGTCATCAAAAGAGACAAAGAAGGACATTTCATAATACTTAAGGGAACAATCCATCAAGAAGAAATAACTCTGGTAAACATATATGCACCCAACATAGGAGCCCCCAAATATATAAGGAAAATCTTGGAGGACTTCAAGAAGGATATAGACAGCAACACACTAATAGTAGGGGATTTTAATACCCCACTATCAACAATGGACAGATCTTCCAAACAAAAAATTAGAAAGGATGTTGTGGCACTGAACAACACTCTAGAGGAAATGGACCTAACTGATATATACAGAACCTTATACCCCAAAGAAGCAAAATACACGTTCTTTTCAAATGCACATGGAACATTCTCTAAGCTAAACCAAATGCTAGGTCACAAGACAAGCCTCCACAAATACAGGAAAACTGAAATCATACCAAGCATCTTCTCAGATCACAATGGCTTGAAACTAGAAACCAATCTCAAGGGAAAAAAACAAAACACTCTAACTCAAAGAGACTGAATAACATGCTTTTAAGTAATGAATGGTTTAACAAGATTAAAGATGAAATCAAAAAGTTTCTGGAAACAAATGACAATGAACACACACACAACAGTTCAAAATTTATGGGACACAGCAAAGGCAGTCCTCAGAGGGAAATCGATAGCAATACAGGCCTACCTAAAAAGGTCAGAAGAAGTGTATACCATAAAGCTGCAAGAACTAGAGGAGCAACAACAAACAGCCCAGAGCAAGTGGAAGGAAGGAAATCATCGAGATCAGAGCTGAACTAAATAATTTAGAGATTCAAACTACAATATGAAGAATCAACAAGTCCAAGAGAAGGTTCTTTGAAAAAATAAAATTGACAAGCCTTTATCCAGACTCATAAGAAAAACAGAGAGGACCCAAATAAACAGATTCAGAAATGACAGAGAAGACACAACTGATACTTCAGAAATACAAAAGATTGTAAGAAATTACTACAAACAACTATATGACAAAAAAATTGACAACCTGAGTGAAATGGACACATTTCTGTAAATGCATAATCTACCAAAACTGAATCCAGAAGAAGCAGAAATCCTGATTAGGCCAATAACAACTAGTGAAATTAAAGAAGTCATCCAAAATCTCCCAAAGCACAAGAGCCCGGGACCAGATGGATACACAGGTGAATTCTACAAAACATTTAAAGAAGAACTAACTCCTATTCTTCTCAACCTGAACCAAAAAAATCCAGGAAGAGGGAAGACTCCCAAACTCTTTCTATGAGGCCAATATTATTCAATTCCCAAAGCCAGGTTAAGACATAACTAAGAAAAAAACTATAGGCCAATATCTCTGGTGAACATAGATGCTAAGATTCTCAACAAAATATTGGCCAAACAGACTCAGCAGTACATTACAAAGATCATACACCATAATCAAGTGGGTTTCATCACAGGGATGCAAGGATGGTACCACATTCACAAATCACTAAATGTCATACACCACATCAACAAAATGAAGGACAAAAACCATATGATCATATCAATAGATGCTGAAAAAGCATTTGATAAAGTACAGCAACCATTTATGATAAAAACACTCAGCAAAATGGGAATGAGGGAGCACACCTCAACATCATAAAGGCCATTTATGAGAAACCTGAAGCCAACAAACATAAGCAGTGCCACCATAAAAGTCCTAGAGAAAAATATAGGTAGTAAACTTTTTGATATCCTACACCAAAATATGTTTACTGGTACTACACCAAGGGCAAAGGAAATAAAAGAACAAATAAACAAATGGGACTATATCAAATTGAAAAGTTTCTGTTCAGCTAAAAAAAACATCAGCAAAAGTTAAAGAGAACCAACTGTATGGGAAAACGTATTTGCCAATGATACCTCAGACAAGGGTTTGAGACCCAAAATATATAAAGAACTAATGCGACTCAACATCAGGGAGACAGACAGCCCAATTAAAAAATGGACAAAAGACCTGAACAGACAACTCACTGAGGAAGACATACAAAGGGCCCAAAGGCATATGAAAGAAGGCTCAACATCACTAGCCATCAGAGAGATGCAAGTTAAAACCACTATAAGATACCACCTCACACCTGTCAGAATGACAATCATCAACAAATCAACAAACAACAAGTGTTGGCGAGGATGTGGGGAAAAGGGAACCCTGGTGCACTGTTGGTGGGAATGCAGGCTAATGCAGCCACTATGGAAAACAGTATGGAGTTTCCTTTTTTTTTATTTTTTTAAAGATTTTATTTCATTATTTTTAGAAAGAGGGGAAGAGAGAGAGGGAGAGAGACATCAATGTATGGTTGCGTTTCACCTGCCTCCAGCCACAGACCTGACTGGAGACCTGGCTTGCAACCTGGTTATATGCCCTGGCTGGGGAATCGAACCTGGAACCTTTGGGTTCGCAGTCTGACACCTTAACCACTGTGTTACCAGCCAGGGCTGGAGTTTCCTTAAAAAAACTAAAAATGGAACTGCCTTTGATCTAGCAATTCCACTACTAGGACTATACCCAAAGAATCCTGAAACACCAATTCATAAGAACCTATGTACTGCTATGTTCATAGCAGTGCTATTTACAATAGCCAGGTGCTGGAAACAGCCTAAGTGCCCATCAGTGGATGATTGGATCAAAAGACTTTGGTACATTTACACAATGGAATACTACACAGCAGAAAGAAAGAAGGAACTCCTAACCTTTGCAACAACATGGATGGAACTAGAAAGTATTATACTTAGTGAAGTCAGTCAGTCAGTGAAAGACAAATACCAGATGATCTCACCCATTACAAGACAATAATGAACAAAACAAACAACAAGCAAAAAAGAAACAGATATATGAATACAGAGAATTGGCCTTCAGTGGGCAGGGGGAAAGGGAATGGGGGGAGGGGGGAGGAGAGGCAAAGAAGGGGAGCAGTTTAATCAAGAACCTAGTATGGAAGAACCATGGGCATGGACAAGTAGGGTTGACTTTGTGGGGGAGTGGGTGGGTGGTGAAGAGGACAGAGGGGAGGAAAAAGGGGATGGATGTAATACAACAACAATAAAACTGAATTAAAAAAAAAAAAAAAAAAGACAAATAATAGTAAAAACAGCAACAGCCCCGGCTGGTGGTATAGTAGATAAGGGGCTGGCCTGCAAACCCAAAGGTTGCTGGTTTGATTCCCAGGATGCAAGCCAGGTCTCCAGCCAAGTCTGTAGCTGGAGGCAGGTGAAAGGGAATCACACATTGATATCTCTCTCCTTTTCTGCCTCTCTCCCTTCCCTCTCTCTAAGAATAATAAAATCTTAAAAAACAAAACAAAACAAACGGCAACAGGAGAGCAGTTGCATTTAAAGGAACCCTCAAAAAAGTGCCCTTCGGTGGATGATTGGATCAAAAAACTTTAGTACATTTACACAATGGAATACTACACAGCAGAAAGAAAGAACTCCTTACCTTTGCAACAACATGGATGGAACTAGAAAATATTATGCTTAGTGAAATAAGCCAGTCAGTAAAAGACAAATACCTTATGATCTCACCCATTACAGGACAATAATGAACAAAACAAATAATCAAAATAGAACCAGATACATGAATACAATGAATAGACCTTCAGTGGGCAGAGGGGGACGGGGTAAGAGGAGGCAAAGAAGGGGAGCAGTTTAGTTAAGAAACTAGCATGGAAGAACCATGGACATGGACAAGTGGAATTGACTTTGGGAAAAGTGGGTAGGTGGGGAAGGGGACAGAAGGGAGGAAACAAGGGATGAATGTAATACAACAATAAAATTAAATTTAAAAAAATTTAAAAAGTATTGGTGAATTTCTCAATAAACATTTCAGGCCGAAGGAAATGGGATAATGTTTTTGAAGTATTAGAAAAAGCCCTGGCTGGTGTGGCTCAGTGGATTGAGCACCAGCCTGAGAACCCAAAGGTCACTGGTTCAATTCCCATACAGGGCACATAACCAGGTTACAAGCCAGGTCTCCAGCCAGGTCTTTAGTTGGAGGCAGGTGAAATGCAGCCACCCATTGATGCTTGTCTCCCTTTCTTCCTCCTTCCCTACCCTCCTCTCTGAAAATAATAAATCTTAATAAAATAAAATAAAATATTGAAAAAATCTGCTAACCAATAATAATATACCCGGTGGGGCTGTCCTTCAGAAATGAAGGAAGGGGGATAAAGGCTTCCTGAACAAACAAAAGCTAAGTGAATTCATCGCCTGCCTTGCAATACTAATGGGAGTTCTTTGGAAATAAAGACATTACATAATATCATAAAAACATAAGAAGGTAGTATAACTCACAGGTAATGGTAAATATATAATATATCAAAGTCTGTAATATGGTAATGGTGGTGCTTAATTCACTAATCTAGTTTAACAGTTAAAAAGTATAAAAAGCCCTGGCTGGTAGCACAGTGGTTAAGGCGCCGGCCTGCGAACCCAAAGGTCGCAGGTTCGATTCCCCAGCCAGGGCACATAACCAGGTTGCAAACCAGGTCTCCAGTCAGGTCTGTGGCTGGAGGCAGGTGAAACACAACCATACATTGATGTCTCTCTCCCTCTCTGCCTCTCTCCCTTCCCCTCTTTCTAAAAA